>CM053786.1:610691502-611224002 GCA_028749045.1 Cupressus sempervirens | reverse complement strand
ATTCAACCATTAACTTCTTTCCTTTTCCTTTACTACTACAAAGATTTTTAGGGATTTCTTCCTGTTTAATAGTAAGAGGTGGAGGTAGGGTTTCCTTCATATAATCCATCATGAATTCAAGATCAACCTCATCAGCCTTGAACAAGATTAGAAATGTGTGATGGGTCAAAAACCTTGTTTGGAAGTCGTGGGATCTATGTGAATTGGATCTTGGTAAAATATTTTTTTCATTTTGTTAGACATCTCTTTATAGGAAGAAAAAATTTCATCTTTTGTCTGATAGTCATCCAAGACTTCTTTGATGATGAGTTGTGAATCACCAAACACTTGTAATTCTATAATGTTCCATTTAATAGAACTATTCTTAGTTTTATCATGAGAGCTTCATGTAAATTTCTATGTAACCTTAGTTTGAAGGATTTAGGAATCTAATCACCTTGAGGGGTGACCAAAAAAATTTATGCTCCTAATCGAGTAGATGTATAAGTTTAGTTAGAGTAAAGTGTCTATGGAGGTTCTTCTTCTATTAGACATAAATATTTGTCACAAAATTCTATAATCACAGGATGCTCATCTTCTAGAGGTGCATCTACCAACTGATCTATAATAACTTGTCCTTTCACTACTTTCTAATTTACATATTAGATGTTAAACTCACTGAGAATCATGACTTACTTTGTGAGACATCCTGTAAGATCAATCCATGAGAGCATGTAGTTTAATGGGTCAATTTTTTAGATGAGATTTACTATGTGGCTAAGCATGTAGTGGAAAAGTTTTTGAGTGGAAAAGACCATTTCCAAATAGGCTTTATCCATATGTGAATAGTTAAGTTCATATCCAACAAGAGTATGGTTTGTGTAACATATATATCTCTCTCTATTTCATCATCATCTAGTTGAGCTAAGAGCACCCCCATGAATTTTGGTATAGCTATTATATATAGCATCAATGGTTTGCCTATAACTAGAGGCACTAAAATAGGTGGATTTTGAACATACTGCTTGAGTGTTTCAATGCTATGTTGATAGATATGATCCCACTTGAAACTTCAATTATTTTTTAATAAATCTTTAAATAGATGACACTTATCTACAAGTTGTGAGATGAATCTATACACTGATTGTAAATTTCCTTATAGGCCCTTCAGTTTCCTAAGTGTCCTAAGAGGAGGCATGTCCATGATAGATTTTACCTTCTTGGGGTCGATCACCTCTCTATGAAACTATGAATCCTAGAATTTTCCCATATGTGACATGAAAGACACACATTTTTTGGATTGAACATGAGATGGTACTTTTCCAAATTGTTGAAGGGCTCTTCTAAGTGGTGTAGATGATCTAATGTATTGGATGATTTGACCAATATATCTTCTACATAATTGTTAAGAGCTTTCTAGATTAAGTCGTGGAAGATAACTATCATGGATCTTTGTTATATGGTTCCAACTTCTTTTGATCAAAATGGCAACATGTTGTAACAAAAGGTGCTGCAAGAGGTTATGAATTCTATATTATGTCTATCTATAAGTTACACAATTATATCTATATTTGGTAAGGGTATGTGCAGGATCATGGTGTACCAAAAAGTGGTGATCTGAAAAATATGTAGTTCTAAAATACCTCAAAGAATTTCAAAATCTATTACAACTTTTTTCCCACCCATCTTGATACTAAATGAAAACAATTAATACCTTTATAATTCCTACTATATCTTTCGATACCAACCTTATATGGTCATCTTTAAAACATCCCAAAAATGTGTTTTTGGCATGTTCTTATGTGTTTTTTAGTTCAAGCATGTACCTGACGACTTTTTTTAAACATAAATTTGATGTAATGAAAAGGATTTCTTAAGAATGTTCTTAGCTTTTCATAAATGTAAGGTTTGTCAAATTATGAGTTCAGTAAGTAATTATTACTTATTTTCTAATGGAGTTAGCTACAAAGTGCTGATTAACATAGTAGTTGAAAAATAGCTATAACTTTCAAACCGTATAAGATTTGTGAAATCCAAAAGATGTGTTACATTCTATGCTTTGACTAGTATAAGAAAGAAAGAAAAAAAACTTAATTTTGATTTTTTTTGAACTAGTTAAGGTGGTCAGACACAGGAGTTTTTTAATTTATAAAATAATATAGTAGAAAATTCATAATTAATTATTTATTTGGAATAAAAATTCCAAAAAATATGCGTCACATCCAGGCATGAGTCTATTTTTTATATCTAAAATTATATTTAAAAATATTATCATTTGATTATGATTAAGGTGGTCAGACATACACCTACTTTTTATTTTTGCCCTAAAATTTTTGTACTACTGCATTAAAATCCAAACTTTTGACCAATCAAATAATTATTTGTCCAGATAAGACCTTGTAGTTTAGAAACTAGATTCAATTTCCTACAGATTATTTTCTTACAAATTTTTGATATCAAGTCTAGAACCACTTTAAAATTATGTGTGAAGTTGACATAACCCTAATTTGCTGATTTTTCATTGCCACTTAAGGCCATAGTTTTGTACACCATGATCTTGCACATACCCATAAAGCAAAGTCATCTTTTGCGCAAGCCTTGTTGTGATCTTTGAAGTCAATGTAGATTCTAATGTCACTAGATAGTTTTATAACATGGACTATGTTAGAGATCCATTTTGAATAATCAATATGTATGATGAAAATTAGTAGGTATCATGCTGGAAATGTCTTAGTGTCCTCTCAAATGGGTTTGAGTTGGCTTTTTGATAACACATGTACAAATAGAGAAAAATAGTGTGCACCATAAAATGGTAAAAATTGGTTATGTCAATTCGATAGTTTTTGCAATTTTTGGTCTAATTAAATCTTGGGCTATGTAAAAATCTCCAAAATTTAGATGATCAATATTTATAAGTAGGTTATCCCCTTTAAAATATGGTACATGTTCTTTTTTAGGAATGTACGAAGGTTGTAGGAAATGGGTTGTAGATCTGAAGGATTTATTGCAGATAACCAAAGCTTCAAAGGATAGGGTAATGATATTTGTTTCTAATTTGATATATAAGAATTGATATTGGTTGAAAAAGTAAATTATAGGTTGAATAAGGTTTATAGATTGATTTATGAATAATTTACATCAGCATTGAATCAGATCCTTTAATGACTGATGATTACATAATTTGATACTTAATATTTTGAAGAGAAACATAGATTTATCACTTCAAAAAAGTTGGTAGTTTGATAGGCATTACCTCAAGTCATCTTATTGCATTCAAATATTTTTCTTTTACATATTATTATACATTTCATAATTAGATAACTTTATTGAAAGATACTTGCACACTTTGGTGTAATTTGATGATGTAAAAGAATCAACAAAAGACTAAAGAAGAGAACTCTATTCTTATTTATGTTTTCAACCTAGACTTGAACTCTTGAATTATGATTTTTATTTTAATAGAGATTATCCTCTATTTTTTTATCTCATTTCTTCAATTTGGAAGTTTGTGCTTCTTATATTTTTGATGTTGATGCTACAGGTGTAAGGGATTGGAGTTCATAAGGGACCCACCCCCCTGCCCCACCCCAACTAACCCACCCCCCATCCTCTCTTCCTCCCAGTAGTATTTCTATTCCAATAACAACTAAGAATATATCTAAATGCAACCTAAATCGTTACCTTAACCTTAATCCTAGAATAAAAATTGTAGTCTTAAATGTAATACATTTAACCACTTACCCTAACCATAATTGTAACTCAAAATATTACTAACAACCCTAAGGCACAACCTTAACTCTAATTATATCATAACCCACGCATTAAATCCTAATCCTAAATAAGATAATAATGGAAACTCTAAATCTAATCCTAACCCTATCCATGGCATTAGGGACTTGTATAAAATGATTAATACTTTACTATATGAGATTTAAACATAAAATTTACTATAAAAATAGTTTTAAAATAATAAATAAATAAATTTGAAATTGAAAAATAAAAATTGATATCATTTATTGTGAAATTAACAAACTCTTATAAATGAATTTCTCTTTCTATTTTATTCATTGAATAGTATAAGATTTTAATTTTTCTTAATTAATATATAATTTTAAATATCTTCATAAGATTGTCAAGCCCTATTTCAAAAATATATAAAAGATTGTTAAACTCTATATTTTAGAAATAACTAAGATATTTAAAAAAATGAATATAAAAACATCCTTTCATATAAATAATAATAACTTTTTAGAAAAAGACAAAACAAGAAGGAATGAAAAACTTTCCAAATTAATAAGAAAATATTGTGAGGACATTTTTTCCATTGTTCTGAATAAGTAAAGCAAGATAAGGACCTAATGCTTGTAAAATTAACATCAAACTTGTATACAAAGAGATATGGGCATGGAAAATGATACCCTACAAACAAGAATACAAACAAATTAAAACCTAATAACCATTAGAAATAAATCTAGAAAAATAGAAACAGGGTGCAAAGAAGAAAGAAAAATCCCAACAACCACCTAAGCTTAGAAAAATTAGTCCAACAAGATGTAACATAGTTGAACCATTGACCACTAACCAATAACTACTGGAAGAATCACATTTGACCAATAGAACTACAAATAATCAAAACCTGGCAACATCAAGAACAAAAAACCAACACTCAATACACACCAGCATGGGGCAAAGGGTAAGAATACCAAAATG
The DNA here is from genome assembly GCA_028749045.1 of Cupressus sempervirens. NCBI lineage: Eukaryota > Viridiplantae > Streptophyta > Pinopsida > Cupressales > Cupressaceae > Cupressus > Cupressus sempervirens. The sequence goes on along the minus strand of CM053786.1, from coordinate 611,219,313 downwards.
ATAACTTTTGTATCTCCTTAAGCTGATCCATGAATGACTCCTTAGGGAGGGAGGGCACATGACTTAGACCCTAAGAAGCCTACATATTTTCTTCCTTTTTTTCTTAGTTTATTCTCCCTTCTTTTTGTATTCCATTTTCTTTGTTCATGTTCAAGCTTAACGTTGCCAATATTTTTAGCCTCCTATTAGGTTAAAGAGACTCTTGCTAGAAAACCAATTCTTTAATTTTATCACCAACATAATCATGGACTTTCTTCATAGTACTGAGGGTCATGATCATCTTTTTATTTTCCTCGTGTAAGGGTATCTGCTTGTGAACATTGAGCACTTGCTCCTCTATTTGTTCCCAACAATATAATATGTCATCCAAAGAATGATACACTACCCACTGAGCATCATCTCTACAAGTGGTAGCTCAATCTTCTACCTTGTGCTCAACTCTAGCAATAATCTTTGATTTAGATATTTTCTTCCAAGCAATATACATTTGAAATAGTAACCATCTAGCCACTACCTTTAACCTATTATAGAAACTTGCCATTTCATTTCATTATAAGGCCATAGTATTCTTGGAATTCCTAAATGGGAAGAGTTCTTCTAAGAGGTGGGGGTGAATTAGAAGTAATAACTTTTATCCTTTTCAAACTCTTAATAAAATATTATTGAGTTTAACATGCATGCAAGTAAACATTTAAAAAAACATGAAATGAAAGCATGCATCACCACATAACACAAGAGATTTTGGTGACCTAGAAACCCTCTAGGAATAAGAAGTAAAACTGGGGTGGGGATGACACCCACAAAAATTACTGCAGTAATGAGTTCAACCACTTCTGATGATTTGCCCTATTAAAGGCTTTACACACTGTCAAATGTGACCTGTTGAAAGGATTTACAAACACTTTACATTATTTGTCACCTTGTTAAAGGATTTACATATAGGCTATTAAACCCATCTAACTTAATAGGACTTTCATGCCCTTCTCCAAAGGCTCTCTAAACCCTTACTTGACCTTCTCCAAAGGTTCTCTTAACCCTTACTTGACCTTCTCCAAAGGTTCTCCTTCTTAGATATTAAGGTAACCTATCACTATAGGATTTCAACTTCTAATACAATTGTGAGGGAGTATTACAGCATTTAACCTGATTGAATGCAATCTCAAATTGATGATCTCAGGAACTTGATCTGCTCTTTCCTCTTCTGATCTCTGCTAGATTTGATCTCTAAATGTGTCCCCTATTCTGTTCTGATCAACTAGATGTATAGATGTTGTCCTTTCTACTTAGTCTTTGACACCTCTTTTCTGCAACAACCTTAGTAATAATCTTAGGTTCTCCTTTTTCTGTCAACAACTCTTGCAATGGTGTCATGATCTCCTTATAAAGGGCTATGGTATGTTGTGCATTCATGATTAGAAAGTTCCCGCTCAAATCCTTTGTATTCACCTATTGGCTGCATGTTGTCTCCAATTTTTTGATTGGTTGCATGTTGATTTCATAGGTAAATAGAAGGATTCGATCTTATCTTCTTATCCTCTCGTGAGTCATGCATAACCATTTAACATCTTGGTTTGTGAAGGCACAAACTCTTATGCTAATCCTGTCTTACTTCGCACATGTAGTGTTATTGATGCTCGACACATACTATTTCTAGATTGCTTGGCATCAACAACATTTCCTGGTTTTCTTGGCACCTATTATATCCTATATAGCTTGGCACATGTTATTTTTGAATTGCTTGGAATTTGAATGATTTTGTTGCTCAATACATGAACAATTCTAGATTTCTCAACACATACTACATTGTGATATGCTCAACACTAACTGTGACTCGACACTTACTAAAATTATGACTTGGCATTCATTGTGTACTCGGCGTACATAGTGAAAATGGTTAAGTGTGTTGACACTCATTTGTAAAGACTATTCATTTGACTAACAATCTCCCCCTTTGACATGAGTATAAAAAACACTTAACTAAGCATTTGTGATCCTAAGATTACTGAGTACATTCTTTACTTGCTCGACTTACATGCAAAATTTCAAAAGTTTGTAAGTAACAATATACCTTATGACTCCCTCTGAGTTGTTTATGCCTTGTCCATTATTGAAATTGAAATTATGTGCCAATGTGTCTAATCATCTCTGTTCTTTGACATGTTTCTAACCTGTATCTACATTTTGAGCACGTATGTTGTATCTGATCTATGTGATGTCCCTATTTTCCATGTGATTACCAAAATTTTGCATCTCCCCTTCACTCCTTTATTACTTGTCTCCCTTTTTTTAGCTATTTACAATCATTCCACTTCATTCATAAAATGAGTGAAAGAATGGAGTGAAAGAATGTAATCAAAATGATCAAAATTTGTCAAAATTTGGTAATTACCCATATTATCATATCTCCTCCTTTATTTATTACTCCTCCTCATAATATATTTCCCCCTTAAAATATATCTCCCCCTTTTTGACACTAATGCCAAAGGGTTCTATGGAGTAATACCATGTTTGGCCAAAAGTGGACTATTTACCTCCACGAGTATCTTTAGTGATCCATCCCAGTTGTCTAGTACAATATCCAATGACTTGTGTTGGATTGCAAGCTCTGCTACTAGATCTACAAGTCCTTCATGGGTTGAAATATTTGGATCTTTCTTCAAGACTATCTTTGCATACATCTGCTCCTTGCGGAGTACCTCCAAGTGAGGGGTTATTAAGGACTAGATTTGCATTAGCTTAGCTTTAATATTAGCCTCCTTTATTGTTAATGCAACTAATTCCCTTTGAGTGTGAAGCATCAGTGCAAAATGCTTCTTACTTTGAGTTGGACTGGTGGGAAGTTGCATACTAGAAATCTTTAGATTTCTTTCCAAGCTCAATATCTTTTGGCCAGTTTCTTGTGTGAAGTTGGAAAAATCACACAATTTGTTGTAAAGGGATAATATGTTCCCAAGTACAACTTTGACTCTATCTAATTTCTTAGCCAGGTCTATTCGTCTCGAAATGATGTCATTAGATATCTTTTGATTGTCCTTTGGAGCTTCCTCTCTAACCATTCCATTAGTTTGGTGTTAGTGTCATGGTCCTCATTTGTTACTTGATCAACTATATCTAATATTTTCTCTATGATTGGCCTTGATTCATCTAGAGATTGTAGACTGAAAGCATCGATGAATATATCTTTAATTTCATTCTATGCTTGCCTATATTTATACTATTTCCTTAGTGCCTCTTGTCTCCTTTTATCCAATGCACTTTGTAGCTCATTCATATTTTCTTCTGTGAGAGTGCTAGATTCATAAAAGGGTATCTTTATTTCTTCATCAAGCTCAGGAATTCCATAATGAATTTTCCTCTCTACCCTAGTAGAGCTTGAGCCTAGTGTTTTGACTTGTAAAGCTAACATGTTAGTGCTCAGCTTCTGAAGAGTTTTTGTTGGAGTACCTATTTTTGGTAGTTCTACCAAGATTTGAATTGTAGATTCCTCCTCATCTTTTGTCTCTTCCTTCTCTTCTTCTTATTTGGCTTCTTCTATCATTCTAGCTAGTAGTGTACCTGCTGAATGTACTGATATGCCTTTGTCTTCCCTTGCTGCTACACTTGGCTCCTGAAGTGGTTAAGTGACTATTTTTGGTGGAGATGGAGCTAGAAGAAATAGAAGTCCAATAGTTTGAGTAGTTATAGGTGGTTCTTGTGTTTTCACCTTGACTTCCTTTAGTTTTTGTACTAAATTTTGGAGTTCATCAACACTAACCAATATTAGACTTGAGCATAATCTCACTTCTTGTGTTGATTGGTCAAGGATCTTTGAGAAATCTTGTACAGTTAAAGGATTAATGTTTTGACTAAAATTATTAACAACATCCTTTATCTTCTTGTTTTTGTAGGTGTGACGGTAGAGTGGGGAGGGCTAGGAGGTGGTAATTGTGTGTCTTGCATGCTATGTTCTTGCTCCTCTTCTTTTCTCATTTCCTCCTCCTTTTCTTCATCCTTCTTTTCTTCCTCCACTTTCTTTTCATCTACCTTCTCCTCTATTTTCTTTCTTCTTACCTCTTTTGTTTCCTTTGCTTTGGCACTTGCTTCTACCTTATACTCTTCATCAAATACATCATCAATTTTCTTGTAAATGATCTTCCACAATTTTGTGGATTTTCTCACCAAGTCTTCAATTTTATTTTGAAAAATAGAAAATTCTCTATATTTGGGAGTAAATCTACTATTGTGCCTTTTATTTGCATTCTCAATTTGACTTTTAGTCAAATCTAGCAACAACCTAGTAGTGCAAACTCCCTTATTTCTTTTTGAGTCTTCAAGCAACAATGCCATTTTTCCTCTACAATCTTATATAATTTCTTTGGCAATGAGCCATCTAATTCAAGAGGTATATGTTTATACTTTGCCATCATACTATAGATAGATTCATCTATTTTATTTTTCTCATCCTTTGTGAGCTTATTAAAATCTACATTCTTCAAATCATTCAAGTCACCATTCCTAATCTTAGCACATAATTTGTCAATTGAAGACTTAGGTGGACAACTTACCACTTTAAACTAACTGATGTCTTCTGATTCTATCTTTTCCTCATCAAAATTTGGTTGAGCCACATATTTTCTTCTCTTTCTTAGTGTTACCTCTGGTTTTACCGCCAAGGATTTAGATTCAAACGCATGGCTTATTCAACGGTTAGTCTCAGAGTGTTTTAATATTACAACCTGCAAGTTTCTGGCCGTTAGATATGAGCAGACCGACGGTTGGCGCCATCGCGCTATAAAGAAAATGCACGATATTTATGATAGCATGATGACGCCCTGAGGACACGTTGCAAAGGTGCATCCAGTGTTTGGCAGGTCAGAAAAGTTCCATGGTGCCTTGTTCGCTATGTCGCTATCGCATATCAGCTAGAAAATTTCCATAGCGACATAGCGCCCTATGGAAATAGTCACGGCAACAAGTTTCAACGACCGACGTGATCAAGTGTTCTGGATGGCAAATCAAAAGGAACCACGTGTAACCAAGCCAAAATTTCTATCAGCACGGCTCACACAATCAGGGTCTATGATCTCCACCGTCGGATCGGCTTGGATCGATGGTAAGCACCATTGCGCTATGGCGAAGATACGCGAGGGTTATGACAGTGACATTGCACCCTGATGCCACGTGTCAGGTGGGGCCATGTCGCAGGGCGATGCCAGGTGTGTCGACATGGTAGGCGGAAGTATGAAGTGTGATGGTCCTCTCCACCGTTGGATTGGATTGCATCAACGGATGGCGCCATCTCGCTATGGCGAAGATGTACGAATTTTATTATGCCGACATAGTGACCATCTGCCACATGTCGGTGGGATCAAGTCTCACCAACCGACGTCAGGATAATGAATCAGATGAAAACACATGTAAATCACACAGCATGCTATCTTGGGTTGCCAGCTGGTGTTTCATCGGACCAAATAAAGAGACACCACGTGTGCTGCGGACCTAGTAGTTCTCAGAAGGGATGATGAGTGAAGAAAGATGGCACTCTGACCGTCGGATCAAGATAAATCAAGGGTGGGCACCATCGCGCTATGGGGAATAGCTTGGGAGTTAACATCGGTGACTTGGTGCCCTTGCACCACATGTCCTGGTGGGCCCGCATTCCATGCCGCCAGATGTAGTTGGGTTAGGGTGACCAAAAGACCAATGAGCTGATGCCATGTTTCAGCAGGCCCGATGAATCATGAGAGAAGGAGGGTCGTGAGAGGTCAAGTTTTGTGACCGTCGGATTGGAAAGAGATCAGCGACGGGTGCCATCTCGCCATGGAGGAACTGCATGGATTTTACGATGGCGAGTTAGCGCTTGGAGGACACGTGTCCTCACGGGTCCAGATTTGGACGTGGTGGTTAATGTGTGGTTGCGGTTAGATGGTCGACAAGGTGGCGTAGTCAAGACGAAACCCTTGGGCACTATGGTGCTATCGAGACGTTCAAAGATTTTTTCGATGGCGACATAGTGCCCAATCGCACGGAAAGGGTGGTAAGCGCCCAGTCAAATGTAGAGAGACTGCCAGGGTGGCAAAGATCGAAGGTGTGATTGGCCTACATGGCCCAGTTGGCTCGTCAAACCTGTTGACTATTCGATTTGATGGATGCATGAATCATGAATGAAAAAAAATTAGGGTTTTTTGCCACAAATCCGATGGTGTGATTAATTGCCACCAACTTGGAATGAATGCTAAGTGCAGAATGACACTCCATCCATCTGGTCGATCCATCTACCATGTCAGGGAATGTTGTGGCACTGTTTCTATCTTCTCTAGGCTCTTTCTCAGAAAGATATGAGATTTCTTGGTATGTAAGCCAGGATTCAATCAGATCTTCGATTGGATTCTCAAGATGGGAAGTTAATGCCAGTAGGTAAGAAGTGAGTGTGACACAGAAATCTTTAGTTATGCATGATCTATAAAGGCAATTTTGTGATCTTTTCTTAGGGGGACTCTTCCTGATTTTCTCTACTATTGCTTGTAGACTTGCAGTGTAGAATCCCTGTGTCTCTGAGCTATATAGCATCCTGTGTCATTCTTTTCAGTGGTCAATGTGTATGTGCTTCATTTTGCCTCTCATTGATGCATTATTGAGATTAGTGGTCCACATACTGTATCTATCTTTGGTCTATTGAATAATATACAAGTGAAATCTTCTTTTCCTAATCTGTATGTGATTACTAATCGATATAAGTCTGGACATGTATGACTTTTGGATGTTACCCTAGTTCTGTAGTGCATATATGGGCAGGAATGAGTCTGAACACTCTATTTTGGTGCATCACCACCTTAGATTAGACTAGGTAGATTTGCTTTAGTGCTCTCTTTCTCCCTTTTTCTTCTAAGAATAGATAGGTGCGCCTTGACAATAAGAGGAGGCCGGCCTTCTCCAGAGACTCAACCTCGTAGTTCAAGTCCCACAGCTTGGAGGTTGTTTCCATGTTTCACTAGGTTGTCCTCGCGCATAAGCCTTGGACAAGGGTGTAAACCTAAGTGACAATAGTTTTTGGCACGCCCGGTGGGACTCATATTAGAGGATTTTAGGTCTACTGGTGTCAAGAAGAAAGAATTCTAGAGATAAATGCTGAAGAAGTAGTGCTGGCTTAAGTTTTCAAGCCTTCAAGAGGCTGATTCTTCAAGTACTTGGCGACTCTAAACATCAAAAAGTCTGGTTCCAGACCAAGTTTGCAGTGGTTCATGCCCAGGACTGAAACAAGGGCGTCTTCTAGAGGTAAATTTCAATATCAAGAGCTTTCTCTTTCAAATCCTAGGAGAAGAAGGACTAGAACTTCATTATCACCAATTAGGGGTAGAATAACAGTTGAAATACCTGTAAGATCTGTCTCTACTCCCCCTACTATTCGAATTCAGCCTAGATTTCCATAAACACTCATCAATAGAACACTTTTTTATATGGCACAGCCAAGAGTTCATGCTTTTGCTACCTTTAATGGTGGAAGTCCTCTGTCATTAGCCCAAAGACATGATATACCAGTATCTGCACTAAAAAGTATACCTAATTTTACCGGTGAAACTTCTATTTCCCCTTTAGAGCATATCCAAGAGGTAGCGAATGTCTGCAATATTCATGGTATTACAGAAGATGATGTTGCTGTCAGACTTCTAGCCTTATCCCTAAAAGGAAAAGCATTACAGTGGTACAGAGGCTTAGCTCATGGTTCCATAACTGATTGGGATGGACTAGGAGCAGGATTATGCAAACATTTTTAGGATAAGAGTGACATTTGTCACTACTAGAGCAGCTGACTACGATAAAAAGAGCCCCCTAGGAATGTATGACTGATTTTAATTATAGATTTCAAAAGACATGGGATAGAATACCTACTATAGTGAAACCTACCCCTGGTAATGCCTTCTTGCATTACCTTAGAGCTTTCAATAGTGACATTGCCACTACTATCCAAACTATGGGAGGAGATACATTACCAAATGCTTATGAGACAGCTATAAAAGCTGAGAATATCCTAATACAAGGTGGGAAGTTGGCTCCAAGGCCTCCTATGCCTTTCTTTCCTGATGTTCCCAACCACCAACCAGCAATAGCCCCTCTTCCTACAATTTCTACGTCACAAGCCCTTACTCCAGTTCCCCAAGCTTCCACATCCTCAAACAGAATAGAGGAACTCAAGGAAATGCTCCAAGGTCTAGTGTTGAATACAGATAAAAGAGAGAGGACTCTGGATAAAAAATTGCAAGAGCAGAGGAAGGAGTTGAAGGACCAAGGGAAGAGATTAGAGGATAGTTTTTCTCTAATACAAAAAATGAGCAACAAGGTGGTGGCCTTAGAAAGGCAGCAAGCCCAAAGTGGCAAGCCCCCCCAATTACAACATCAGGCTCTAAGTGGTAGTAGGCCTCCTAATCATTGGAATAGCTCTTTTGATCAGAATAGGTAAAATAGTCATGCTGCTGCTTCAAGCTCAAATCAGAGTAGAGTTTTAGTTCCTCAAAATAACTTAGCCCAAGATCAGGACTTTTGTCCTTCATGTAACTATTCTTATACCTACTGCCTATGTCAGAAAGCAGAATCTTATATGGCCCTAACTGTCTAGGAGTCCATAGTAAAGCAATCACACAAGGAAGATCATCCCAAGGAGGCCTCATATGTTCAGAGGTAGGGTGATTGCTCTTTTATGAATCACCAGATGGAGGAGCATTGTAATGTAAACCAGGATTCCGTTGCTCATAACACAAGAAGCAAGAGGAGAGCTATGGAACATACTGCCCCCCTTTCCCCTGAGTAGGCCTCAACTTCGAGTGTTATACCTCATACACAAAAAGCAAATGAGCAGACAAACACTTCACAACAACAAAGGCAAGGTCCAAGAAAGGAGGATGCAAATGATCCCTATGTTGCTTCATCTCAGCCTTTCATGGGTACAGCTCCCAAAGTTTCTGCCAAAATTCCTAATACACCCTTGAGTGTGGTAGAGCAAATGAAAAAAACCAATGTAAGCATCTCGATGTGGGATGTAGTTGCCACCATACCAATGCAGAAAAGGATGCTGCAACAAGAATTGGAAAGGATTGAGCCCAAAGATCAGTCATCTACCATGGAGGGTGACACTAGTTTAGTACAACCATCAGGTGACATGGAGATAAATAAAAAGGTTAGACCTCCTCCATTCTATGTTTCTCTGATTATAGGGGGCACGTTTGTCCATAATTGCATGATAGATTCAGGGGCTAGCGGCTCAGTAATGCCTAGGTGTGTTGTTGATGCTTTAGGAATGAAATATGAGCCCATTATTAGGGATGTGTTACAATTAGATGGGAGTACTATCAAAACCATAGGTATCCTTAAGAATGTGGAAATGGCCCTACATGCATGCCCTGGTTGAACTGTGATTCAAGACATATCTGTTGCTGAAGTCAAGCCCTATTTTTCTATCTATCTTTCAAGAGACTTCACTACCCAAATAGGTGGATTCATATCTACTGATTGGTCTTATATGTCATTTAAGACCAGATATGGGGCCAATGCTTCAATTAGAGCAGAACCTCAAGCCCTTCATCACACTAAACCCTACACTCCCAACTTCATTAATATGAATTGCCCTATTTTGGAGATGGATGAGAATGACATGGTAAAAGAGCCTGCCACCTCCATAATAGAGATTCTTGATTTCTTCTTAGATGAGTAGGCAAATACATGTCAGTTTGAACCTATGTCGAAAACTCTTGAGACAGGCCTTAGTACATATTGCATAATAGAGAAGGAGGCTCAAGTTCCTGATCTTGTTGGAACTAATGATGACACAAGTGGAATATGGAATATGTACTTTGACGGCTCAAGGAATAGAAATGGAGTAGGGGCCGGTGTTATGTTGATCTCCCCTGCACAAATAAGATACTACTTCTCTTTTAGACTCCAATTCAGTTGTACCAATAATGTGGCCGAGTATGAATCTTTGATCCAAGGTCTCCTACTTGCCCAAAAGAGGGGAATTCAATCCTTGAAAGTATATGGAGACAGTGAGTTGGCAGTGAACCAAGTGAGAAATCAGAATATCACCAAAAATGGCCTGCTCAAGTCTTACAAACATAGGGTCTGGGATTCGCTTGAGAGTTTCCAAGCATTTAATATGCAAAGCATTCCTAGGAAAGAAAACAAATATGCTGATAGACTTGTAGCAGTGGGTGCATCTTATGATGTGCCAGGGAATCTCAAGGAAGAGAGGAAGCAACAAATAAGGGTGGTAGTAAGGCCTGCTATTCCTGATAATAATACTCATTGGTAGGTGTTTGAGTCCAATGAGCAGATTGTGAGTTTCTTGCAGAATGAAGCAGAATTTTTAGAAAGAAATCAGTCAAGACTACAAGATCAGCATGGTGATTAGATCATTCACCTCAGTTCCAAAAAGTTGCCCAAGGGTCTCATTACCTTGGAGAGTGTCTTTAATCCTGATGATCAGACAAGAGGCAAAGGAATAAATCTAGCTGCAGAAAAGGATGATCATGCTCCAGTTACTATTACTGATGGAAAATCTCTTAACATGGGTAAGGTATGTTCTGAGACTGAGCAAGAAAATTTCATTCATCTATGTCAAGAATTTAACGATGTGTTTTCTTGGTCATATGATGACTTAAAGGGGTTTGACCCTAGTTTGTTTCAGCATACCATAGATTTAGTTGATAGGGTCAAACCAACAACACAGAAACAGAGGCCAGTGAATCCCAAGATTGAACCCGTAATGAGGAAGGAACTATCCAAGTTGATTGAAGCTAACATAATTTTTCCTATCAAACACTCATCATGGGTGGCTAACCTTGTCCCTATAAGGAAGAAGAATGGAGAAATCAGATTGTGTGTCGACTTTAGGGATCTTAATCAGGCTTCCCTTAAGGATCACCATCCTCTCCCTTCTATGGAGCAAATTCTATCCAAGGTCAGTGGGTCAAGGAGGTTCTCTTTTCTTGATGGATTTTCTGGTTATAACCAAGTGTTGGTTAAAGAATCTGACAGATATAAGACAACATTTACTACTAAATGGGGCACCTATGCTTATTGCAAGATGCCATTCGGACTAACAAATGCAGGTGCCATGTTCCAAAAGGCAATGGAGGTAGCTTTCAAAAGATTAATCGACAAGTTTTTCTTAGTATACCTTGATGATATAACTGTATATTCCAAGAATGTAAAAGATCACCTTGATCATTTGAGACAGGTATTTCTAAGATGTAGAGAGTTTGTGGTTTCCCTCAACCCAGCCAAGTGTGTCTTTGCTACAAGCCAAGGAAAATTACTGGGACACATTGTATCTAAGGATGGGTTGACCATTGATCCAGAAAGGACAAAAGCCATACGTGCCCTTCCCCTCCCTAAACACAAGAAAGGGCTGCAAAGTTTCCTTGGTAGGATAAATTTTGTAAGAAGGTTTATTCCTAATCTTGCCATCATGGTGAAACCCCTCACAACCATGCTTAATAAAGATATGGTCTTCTCATGGACCAAGGAGGGGAAGGAGAGTTTTGAAGAAATTAAGGCAGCCATAGCCTCAGCCCCCACTCTCATGAACCCAAATTTTGAGAAAGATTTCATCCTCTACACTTTAGGTGGTGAGTCAAGTGTTTCTGCTATCTTGACTCAGACAAATGACAAGAATGAGGAGCAGCCCATAGCCTTCTTTAGTGAAGGACTCAAGGAATATGAAGATAAGTATAGCTTTTTTGAGAAGCAAGCCCTTGCAGTCATTAGAGCCATGAAGAAATTTAGACACCTCTTATCCCATAATAGGATCCATTTGTTGGTACCCCATGCGAGTGTAAAAGACTTCCTGTTAAGCAAGGATATCAGAGAAAAGAGAGCTAGATGGATCACTAGGGTAATGGAATATGATGTTGATATTCAAATTACCAAGTTGGTAAGAGGGAGAGGATTATGCAAGGAAATGTTATCAGGTTAGGATTCAGATGAAGGGACTGGTATGGTAATTGCAGAGCAGGAGGAGGAAAGAAATGTTAATGCCCCAAGGAGCTGGATGGATTACATGAGGAACTTTTTATTAGGGAATGGGTACCCTCAGGGATTGGATGGAACTAAAAGAAGACAATATAGACTACAATCCATTCCCTATGTTGTGATTGATGATATCCTATTCAAGAGGGATTTCAATGGGACCCTGTTGAGGTGTATTGAAGAAGATTAGGTTGAGAGGATGATTAAAGAACTTCATGATGGCCCTGATGGTGGCCACTTCTCTGCAAGAAAAACTGCCATGAAGATCATGAGGGCTGGATATTACTGGCCATCTCTGTTCCATGATTGTTATAGGTATGTGAGAAAATGTGAGAGATGTGCCTTTTTCTTAGGTAAAAAAAGACTTGCAGCTCTTCCTCTTCACCCCATTCAGGTGGATCAGCCCTTCACCCAGTGGGGGTTGGATTTCATAGGCCCCATTAATCCTCCATCTAGTGCAGGTCATAAATGGATCTTGGCTACTACCGATTACTTCACTAGGTGGATAGAGGCGGTTTCCTTGAAGGATGCTACAGAGCCATCAGTTGTTGAATTCGTTGATGGAATTGTATCTAGGTTTGGAGCTCCTTCCACTATCATCTTAGATAATGCAAAATCTTTTGTTGGAACCCAGATTTGTGCATGGGCAATGAGTCACAATATCTATCTAAGCACATCATCGAATTACTACCCGCATGGCAATGGTTTAGCTAAATCTTCCAACAAAAATCTGATCAGAATCATAAGGAGAATGATAGAAGACAGTCAGAGGGTTTGGCATAAAAAATTAAGGACTGCTCTGTGGGCTGATAGGATAACACCCAAGAGATCTATTGGAAATTCACCTTTTGTGCTGGTATATGGTATGGAGGCCAGACTTCCAATCTCATTGGAATTCCCATCCTTGGAGTTGGCTCATCAGCTAGAGTTGGTTGAAAATAGTTCCATGTCAGTAAGAATGGCAGAGTTGATTGAACTGGAAGAAAAGAGAAACAGAGCTATGCAAACCCTGGAAATACACCAGTAGCAGATGAAGAAGAGTTTTGATAACAAGGCAAGGGCCAAAATCTTCAGAGAGGGAGATTTAGTTCTCAAGTGGGACTCAGACAGAGCAAAACTAGGAAGGCACTCCAAATTTGATCCACTATGGAGTGGCCCTTATCTGATCTCTGGTTGCAAATAGGCCAATGCGTTCCAGCTAAGTAGGCCAAATGGTGAAGTTCTGCCCATTCCAGTCAATGGGATCCATTTGAAGCCCTGTTTCTGAAGGATTGTGAATCCATGTACATAGTTAGCCTAGTTGCTTCGTGTTGTTCCTGTTTTACAATAAGTGCGCGTGCACATGGTTCACTTCTTGAGTCGCTAGTTCCCAAAGTTTTGACAAGTCTCAGGTTGCTGAAGAGGTCCTATTTTTTTGTTTTCAAGTCGCAAGACAGAGCCAGAGTTCAACAATTCTTTAACATTTTGATTTCCTCATTAAGGGTTAGGGTTTCTTGCAGCTCTCGGTTCTGTAACTTCTGGGCCCTCTTTTCTGACTCTATGGCCCAATGGATTATTCTCAGGCACTGGTCATGCATGGAGCAGGCTCATGCCCCCTGCGAGTCACTAGAAGTGTTACCTCTGGTTTTATCGCCAAGGATTTAGATTCAAATGCACGGCTTATTCAACAGTTAGTCTAAGAGTTAGTGTTTTAATATTACAACCTGCAAGTTTCTGGCCATCAGATCTGAGAAGACCGATGGTTGGTTCCATCACGCTATAAAGAAAATGCACAATATTTATGATAGCGTGATTATGCCCTGAGGACACATTGCAGAGGTGGGTCCAGCGTTTGGTGGGTCAAAAAATTTCCACGGTGCCTTGTCCGCTATGTCGCTATCGCATATCAGCCAGAAAATCTCCATAGCGACATAGCGCCAGGCAAAAATAGTCACGGCAACAAGTTTTAACGACCGACGTGATCAGGTGTTCCGGATGGCAAATCAAAAGGAACCATGTGTAACCAAGCCAAAAATTTTGTCAGCACGGCTCACACAGTCAGGGTCTATGATCTCCATCGTCAGATCGGCTTGGATCGATGGTAAGCGCCATCGCGCTATGGTGGAGATGCGCGAGGGTTATGACAATGACATTGCGCCCTGATGCCACGTTTCAGGTGCGACCGTGTTGTAGGGCGATGCCAGGTGTGTCGACATGGCAGGTGGAAGTACAAAGTGCGATGGTCCTCTCCACCGTCGGATTGGATTGCATCAACGGATGGTGCCATCTCGCTATGGCAAAGATGCACAGATTTTATTATGCTGACATAGCGATCATATGTCACGTGTCGGTGGGATCAAGTCTCACCAACTGACGTCAGGATAACGAATCAGATGAAAACATGTGTAAATCTCAGAGCATGCTATCTTGGATTGCCAACTAGTGTTTCGTTGGACCAAATAAAGAGATGCCATGTGTGTTGCGAACCTAGTAGTTCTCAGAAGGGATGATGAGTGAAGAATGATGGCACTCTGACTGTCGGATCAAGATAAATCAAGGGTGGGTGCCATCACGCTATGGGGAACAGCTTGGGAGTTAACATCGGCAACTTGGCGCCCTTGCGCCACGTGTCCTGGCGGGGCCACATTCCATGCCGCCAGATGCAGTTGGGTTAGGGTGACCAAGAAACCAATGAGCTGATGCCATGTTTCAGCAGGCCCGACGAATCACGAGAGAAGGAGGGTCGTGAGAGGTCAAGTTTTGCGTCTGTCGGATTGGAAAGAGATCAGCGACAGGTGCCATCTCGCCATGGAGGAACTGCGTGGATTTTACGATGGCGAGTTAGCGCTTGGAGGACACGTGTCCTCGCGGGTCCAAATTTTGATGCGGCGGTTAATGCGCGGTTGCGGTTAGATGGTCGACAAGGTGGTGCAGTCAAGATGAAACCCTTGGGCGCTATGGCGCTATCGAGACCTTCGAAGATTTTTTCGATGGTGACATAGCGCCTAGTCGCACGAAAAGGGTGGTAAGCGCCTAGTCAAACGTAGAGAGACTGCCAGGGTGGCAAAGATCAAAGGTGTGATTAGCCTGCATGGCCCAGTTGGCTCGTCAAACCTGTTGACTGATCAATTCGATGGATGGACAAATCATTAATGACAAAAAATTAGGGTTTTTTTACCACAAATCCAATGGTGTGATTAATTGCCACCAACTTGGAATGAATGCTAAGCACAGAATGACACTCCATCCATTCGGTCGATCCATCTACCATGTTACGGAATGTTGTGGCACTGTTTCTATCTTCTCCAGGCTCTTTCTTAGAAAGATATGAGATTTCTTGGTATGCAAGCCAGGATTCAATCAACTCTTCAATTGGATTCTCAAGATGGGAAGTTAATGCCAGTAGGTAAGAAGTGAGTGTGACATAGAAATCTTTAGTTATGCCTGATCTATAAAGGCAATTTTGTGATCTGTTCTTAGGGGGACTCTTCCTAATTTTTTCTGCTACTGCTTGCAGACTTGCAGTGTAGAATCCCTGTGTCTCTGAGCTATATAGCATCTTGTGTCATTCTTTTCAGTGGTCAATGTGTATGTGCTTCATTTTTCCTCTCATTGATGCATTATTGAGATTAGTGGTCCACATATTGTATCTATCTTTGGCCTATTGAATAATATACAAGTGAAATCTTCTTTTCCTGGTGTCATTCAGTTGGTTTCCTGATCTATATGTGATTATTAATTGATATAAGTCTGGAGGTGTATGACTTTTGGATGTTACCCTAGTTCTGTAGTGCATATATGGGCAGGAATGAGTCTGAACACTCTATTTTGGTGCATCACTACCTTAGATTAGACTAGGTAGATTTGATTTAGTGCTCTCTTTCTCCCTTTTTCTTTTGAGAATAGATAGGTGCACCCTGACAGTAAGAGGAAGCCGACCTTCTTTGGAGACTCAACCTCGCAGTTCAAGTCCCACAGCTTGGAGGTTGTTTCCATGTTTCGCTAGGTTGTCCTCGCGCATAGGCCTTGGACAAGGATGCAAACCTAAGTGACAACACTTAGCTCTTCTTTAGTCTTCTTAGCTACCTCTTCTTTTGCCTTTTGTGTTGTGGCTCTTGTAGTAACTCTAGTGTTCAGCTTCTTAGGTGCTGGCGTTGCCACTTTCTTTGGCTTGGGCTGAGGAGTAGGTGGTGCTTTTTCTTTTCTTTTGATGACCTTGGCCTTGATGGGTACTTCCTTGGTTTGTTCTTCCTTGGCACTCTCATCCTTATCTTCTCCTAGGCCTTGGGTTAATTGAAGTGGCCCTTCCTCTAGCTCATCTTCATCTTTCTCATTGTCACCCTCTTCCTCATCATCACTTATTTCCTCTACTTCTTGTACAGTCCCTGTTTCACCTATGTCTGCCCCAAATTTGTTCTTAAGCTTCTTTACAAGCTTGTCCTTTCTCTTGATTACACTGGTTGTCTTGAGATCTGTGACCACTCTTGATTTAACAACATCATAGGTACCAAATGCTTTGCAATTTTATCAGTTTCCTCTACAAGCAATGTTGTAATAGTTGTTGAATCTTGATCCACATCAAGCTCATAACCCAATGGTCTAAGCCATCTAAGTCTAGGGATGACTACTTGAATATATGTGTAGTCAATGTCCACTAGAAAGAAAATGTCTTTCACATGTTGCTACACCAATGAGACTGGTATTCTCATTCTCTATTTCATAGACTTTTCAAAGTTCTCAAAATAGCTAGTCATTTGGGCATCAAAGTTTTCACCCATCTGTGCAATGAACCCATTTATCTACTCAATTATAGTCTTGTCTTGATTCCAATTCACCTTACTAGCTAAAGGGAATTTTTTCATCACATAAAAGAACATGCAAACCAATACTACACTGAATTTGCATTGAACCCCTTTTGATTTCCTTATGGCTCCCAAATTTTCATTGATTTGCTACATCATCAGCTCGGCAAGATAATAAGTATGATCCTTTTTCACTGTCTTATATGCTACATCCATTTCTATGCAGGGTACACTTTTCAACTTGCTAGATTGGTAGAATTTGTGGGATATAACCATCATAGAAAAGTCTATTATGGGGTCTTTGATTGTATCAATTTTCATGCCCCTATTATTCCACTTGTTTCTAATATTCTTCTCAATTGCCTCCCTCTTATCACTCCTTAGGGTCTTTGGCTGATCTAGGGTTTGGAAACCAATGACCTTATGAACAATTTTCTTGGTAAATTTAATTGGGCTAGTCTCTAGCTAGAAGGCTCCATCATGGATTTTGCTTAGAAGAATCCTTATCCATTCAATTTTAAATATTGTGAGGAAAGCTAGGGCTTTTGTCAGTCCCTTCTTCTCAACTATGGCATATTCATCTTTCAGTCTCCCATTGTCACACAACTTCTCAAATGCATTAGCCATCTCTAAATCTCCTATTGCCCCTATTTTACAATTGTAACACTTGCGAACATCCTAAACCATCACTACTTTGTCAAGGATCACAGATAGAGCACCAACAGGATCAGTTTTGTATGCAACCTCTAGGATAGGTTTAAACTCAGGTTGTTTGACCTCGTTACTAACCAACTAGATTTCTAAACCTTCCTTTCCCTTTGCTGACTTAAAACCAAATGCCATTTATAACCGAACTAGGATTTACTATTTAAACAAACTTTTCAAACTACATAACTCAACACTTGAGTAAAATACGTGGTAAATCGATGAACTAGAGTTGGGTAGTTGTTTGATTCGCTACAAATGACCGTTTGATTACTCAAAAATTGCTCAATAGCTCTGCTCATATTTTCTCTTTGTTCAAATGATCAAAAAATGAATAATTTTCACTTTTATTAGGCTCAAAACCTAGCATTTAATGTGTTTGTGCTTACATCTATCACTTAGATTCCAAAGAATTTTCCAACTTAGCATCCACTCTATTTCACTTGGTAGCTACTATCACTTGGCATCTACTAATTTTTTTATTTACTTGGCAAGCCCTATCATGTCTTACTCGTCAACTACTAAACTATTTAACTCAACACGCATTAGAGTTTTACTTGTCAACCAAAGGTAACCTGGCACCATCTTCCAACTTTCATCTTGGCATCTTAACTTATGCAAAATTCCTCTTTATAGTGCTTCTATGTTCTTTCAGAATAATGTATGAGACATCTTTATATGTATCAACCCTATAAGCTTATCTAGTGCTTACTTGGATGAGGTGTGATCACTTGACCTCTTGGGTGAAGTGACCCCTCCATTGGATGTGCTTGGTCCATCTATTCTCTACCATGTCTTCTTCATGTCTACCCTAATGTGTTCAACATCAAAAAAAAAAAAATTCCTTGTTAACTTCAATCTTGGGTGCCTTACCCTTTGTTGGATAGTTCCTGCTGACATGTCTAGTTTTCAAGCAATTGAAACAAGTGATCTTATTCAACCATCTACTATATTTCCCCTTGAAGTGTGTTCTAATGGAATTCTGAGGTACATGACCATATTCTTGACAATAATGACAACTTTTCCTTGTATTGTAGTCCCAATTGTAATGGTGTACATAGTTGTTCCTCCTTACATGTTGATTTGGTATCCACATAGGCTTTGATCTACACTCAAAGGCTCTATGTCCATACTTCTTGTAATTGTAGAAATGATCATCAAATCTTTGTGTTCACATGACTTTTGTCCTACAATCTTGTGTTAGATTTCCTTGCATGTTGCATTTGTGACAATACCCTTTGCTTTTAGACGTGTTCTCCATATTGATCTTTCTACTCCTACAAATATTAGCAATATGCCCCTTCTTATTATAGTAATGAAAAGTGGGTTTTGAGTTCTTACCTTTGTCATTGCTTTTCTCAACACTCTTTCATGTTTCACCTTATTTAGTTCTGGTGAATCCAAGTCTTGATGTATCATTATTTGATCTTGGTGATTTCATTAACTGGTCAAAGTGCTTGATGGCTTCACTTGACTTGTTGAAGTTTTCTACTATTTCTTTCTCTCTTTTCAACTCATTCTACAATTTCTAATTCTACATTCTTAGAGTACAGATCTCAATGTCTTTCATGTTGAGTCATGATGAGCATTCACCATTTGGCTAAGTGTGTTCAGCTGCATGTTTGAGATCTTTGTAAGTTCAGTGGACTTCTCCTCAAGTTTGTTTGCAAGGTTTCTCTTGTCATCTTTAAGCATGGCTCTATCTTCAACTACTCTTTTCTTTTGTTTACTGATTTCACATAACATCATGGCTTGTGATTCTTGTTCCATCTTAAGAGATCTTATCTCTTCTTCTTGTGCTCTATTTTTCTCCATTAGTTCTACTATTGCTGCATCAAACCCTTTAGAATCTCCATTGGCAAATACTTGTGTGGTGTCAATCTCCTTGTAGTGTATGTCATTCTCAGCTATAGCTATTTCCTTCCTTCTTTTCATGGATTTACTCAATTCCTCTCTGGCTTCCTCTACCTTGTGTAGAGCAAGTTGCACATCAATCACTTGATTATCAATGATCTTCCCAAGTTTGAAGATTTCCATCTTTGGATATTTTTCTCCAAACTATTAGGCTTCTCCTTGAGAGAACTTAGCTCTAATACCAATTGTTGGAATGCCTAAATGGGAAGAGTGCTTCTGAGAGTGGGGGGAATAAGAAGTAATAACTTTTATCATTTTCAAACTTTTAATAACATATAACTAAAATTAACATGCATGCAAGTAAATATTTAAACAAACATGAAATGAAAGCATGCATCAGCACATAACCCAAGAGATTTTGGTGACCTAGAAACCCTCTAGGAATAAGAAGATAAACCTGGGGTGGGGATGACAACCACAAAAATTAGTCCATCATTGAATTCAACCACTTTTGATGGTTTTCCCTGTTAAAGGCTTTACACACTGTCAAATGTGACCTATTGAAAGGATTTACAAACACTTTACATGAAGTGTCATCCTGTTAAAGGATTTACATAGAGGCTATTAAACCCACCTAACTTAATATGGCTTTCATGTCCTTCTCCAAAGGCTCTCTTAACCCTTACTTGACCTTCTCCAAAGGTTCTCTTAGCCCTTACTTGACCTTCTCCAAAATTTCTCCTTCCTAGATTTTAAGCTAACCTATCACTATAGGATTTCAACATCTAATACAATTGTGAGAGAGTATTAGAAAATTTAGCCTAATTGAATGCAATATTAAATTGCTGATCTCAGGAACTTGATCTACTCTTTCCTCTTCTAATCTCTACTAGATCTGATCTTTGAATGTGTCCCCTATTCTATTCTGATGAACTAGATATATAGATGCTATCCTTTTAACTTAGTCTTTGACACCTCTATTCTGCAACAACCTTAGTAATGACCTTAGGTTCTCCTTTTTCTCTCAACTCTTGCAATGGTGTCATGATCTCCTTATAAAGACTTGTGGTATGTTGTGCATTCATGATTATAAAGTTCCCACACAAATCCTTTGTATTTAGCTATTGGCTACATGCTATCTCCAATTTTATAATTGGTTGCATGTTGATTTCATAGGTAAATGAAAGGATTCAATGTTCTCTTCTTATCCTCTTATGAGTCATGCATAACCATTTTACATATTGGTTTGTGAAGGCACAAACTCTTATGTTGATCCTGTATTACTCGGCACATGTATTGTTACTAATGCTCGACACATACTATTTTTAGATTTCATGACATCAACTATATTTCCTAGTTTTCTCGATAGCTATTATATCTTGTATTCCTCGGCACATATTATTTCTAAATTTCTCAACATCTAAATGATTCTATTGCTCTGCACATAAACAATTATAGATTTCTCGACACATACTACACTATGATCTACTTGGCACTAGCTCTAACTTAGCACTTACTAAAGTTGTAACTCAATATTCATTATGTACTCGACATACATAGTGAAAATGGTTAAGTGTGTTGACACTCATTTGTCAAGACTATTCATTTGACCAACAAGTATTAAAGTCCATAGTACCATGCTCTTTTTTATGAATAGAACCCAATTAAAACTCTCTGGATGCTTTTGTTCTTTAGGTAGCTTAAATTAGTAACATGGGAGGTAGGGATTTGAGTAGACCCATGTGATTAGGGAGTGAAGAAATGGGTAGAATTATATAGTGCACATTCTAAATTTGTGGCCCAAGACGAGCCCTTAACAGAATCCTCATAGGCATCCACATTCACAAAACTCTCCTACTAGTTATGGGGGTACTCCTTTTCCTTATCCTTATGAGGAGGAAGGATACATACAATAGGGCAAGAGGAGGTTTTCAAAGTAATTAGGGGTACAAGTTTTTTTTATTGAATTGAGTGAGAAATGGGTAGGAAAATCATATTCATCACTTCAACCACCAATCAAGGGGAGTTCAGGGACAACAAATTTCTATGAAAATTATTAAGTCAATACATAATCACTTGATGTCTACAGAGTGGGCCTTTCAATTTTGAATTTCTCATATAAATAAAAAGAGAAGAGAAAATACAATACAATAAATAGAAAAAATCCTTTCCTCTCAGATGTTTTAGCATATAGGAAAGAGGTGAGAGTGAAACTTCTTACTTCTTATACCTATCTTCACATTTGATAAATTTGATGAGGACTTTTGTACGTCCTTTAATGCACCTAGGATAGATTCTCTATTACACCCATAATGAAACTTTTGGAAAATTTTCCCCTCGAATCAAGAAAATGCTTTAGAGCCTCCTTTAAAGTGTTTCACAAAATCCTAACATCCTCCATACCTAGTTTGATAATTATTGATATAATTTCTAGATTAATAAGAAAAGAAACACATCCCATAGTCACACTTCCCACATTTCAAGACAAAACAACCCTCTAAGAAATATTAGTATTGTGACCTTTCATGCCTGTAATATGATTAGTCATGCCCCTCCTCTCTAGGTCATCCCATAGTTTAGAGTTATTGTTATACTCCTCCCAATAACCTAAACCAACATGAAAGGGATTTCCCACTATATTCATTTGCTTGTTTTAACTCCTCACATAATACTCAGAAGCACCTATACGGCCAAACAAATAAAGAGGAAACACAAACAACCAACACTTCTTAGGCTTAAAAACTAGGCTTAAAAACATGTTCAAGAAGAGAACACACAAACTCCAATAAAAGTAGAGAGTAACACAAGCCTTAGCTATTGCTCAAGTCATTTCTTTCTTTTTAACAAAAATGATTGAATAAAAACTTTGTAAAAATCCTCCTACCCTTTGCAACTTTTCACCTTCAAACCCCTACCTACTTCCATGCCCTCTTAGTCTTAGAAGGAATGGATATCCCATTCAATCCTCTCCCCCCACTCCTCCCCTTCAATATATCTCTCTCCTATTTTGTTAAATTTTAATCTAGTCCTAAAATTCCTGAATGGTTGTCTTCTTCAATAGGAGAATATTGATGTTCTATTGGAACTTGGAGTCAGTCTAGATGACTATGCATGTCTGGGTCCCAAACCCTTGGGTGACTGGATGATTGTAGCCCCTTTTATTGGCACCCTTAAAGTAAAACTAGTTTGGGTTGTTGTTGAATCAAAGACTCCTATGCATTCTAGTACTAAACTCACTTTCTCGTTAGGACCTCAAATTGCTTCACCCGACTCTATAGTGGATTCAATCTCCTCAAGGTTTACTCTATGACTTGTTAAAAATTTTCTCTTTATGACCTATTATTGACATGGTTAGGAAGTAGTGCTCAAAAAATTGGAAACTAATAGGTTC
Organism: Cupressus sempervirens; assembly: GCA_028749045.1. Classification (NCBI taxonomy): domain Eukaryota; kingdom Viridiplantae; phylum Streptophyta; class Pinopsida; order Cupressales; family Cupressaceae; genus Cupressus; species Cupressus sempervirens. Next base: position 611,196,582 of record CM053786.1, on the reverse strand, counting down.
TATTTCCATATATAGAATGGCTAGATCCCTCTTCTTATATAGTTTCATGGCTAAGAAGGACTAGGACTCGATCTTGGCTAGCTCTTGGAACTTTGGAAAACATAACTTAATGATGGAAAAATGGATACCATGGTTTAACTTGGACAGTAAACCTCTACATATCTACCCCAATATGTATCCACTTACCTAGGCCCCTCTTGGAGTTCTGGGATGAGTGTGTTTTTTGATGGATTGGTTGCTCCTTTGGGTAGTTCATAAAATACACCCGATGACTGGTTCAAAGACTAAATTAGGTTTTTCTAGGTTCTGTGTGAATGTGGGAATGAATAAACCACTGCATACTATAGTAGACATGAAGTCTAAGTGGTGCACTTGGTCACAACCACTAATACATGAGAATATTTGCTCCTTTCTACCAGAAATGTAATAACATTGTTGATCTCTTTGTGAGTACTTGAAGGATGAGAAATGCAAGAGAAAGGTCTCTTCTCCTGGTGTTGAGGTGGTTGAAGGCTCAAATGATGTAGAAAGGTTGTCATGATAAACATGAAACTAGTTGGTTGTGAGGGGGATCCACAGCCCATTGGAATCCCTCATGAAGTAAAGGATGTGGTCCAAGGTGTGGGGACCACAACTAAGCTCATAATTGACACTAATGTTCATGAGGAGGGGGAGATTATGGACATATAGACCCTAGAAATGCCACACATAGGTGATGGTGTGTGAGATAAAGAAATGGTTGTAGACAAAGGTGAGCTCCCATGCAACCCACCCCCAAACTTGGGGGCTGGCTCTCCATTGGAAAATGACCCTTGTGGTTTCCCTTCTTGGAATTGTTGAAGTTTTTTCACCCATCTCAAAGGGCCCTAGCCTTGATTTTTGTAGTAATGATTTGGAATGGATGGTCCCAAAGAGGAAGAGTAGAGGTGGAATTAAGGCAGAGGTTGGTCCTTCTGTGAAGGTTGGGAGACTCACAACTATGAACATTAGTAACAAAGAAACAAAAAAGAATTTTGTACAAGGGAAACAAAAGACCCTAAAGGATACCTAGAATCAAAGAAGATGAAGATCATATCCTAGAATATCGGGGGGATGAATCACCTTAGGAAGTAGTTTAAACTCAAAAAAGAGATCATTGAACTCAAATCTAATATGATTCTTTTGTAGGAACTAAAAATGACTGAGAAAGTTTTCTCTAGAGTGGCCAAGTATGTTTGGCTAGGTGCTAGATATACCTATATTAATGCTAATGGTGCTTCTAGTGGAATTTTGACAATGTGGAATCTAGAAAAGGCTATGACAGTGGATATCTATATCAATACCTATTTCATTGCAACAAATTTCACCATACAAACTGACAGCTATACTATTTTTAATGGTTATGTCCCCGACACTCATAGTGGTAGGCTTTCTATGTGGAATGAGGTAACCACTATGATTGGTTCTAAGTGATAAGAAAATATTTTGTACCCCTTAGAAAAAATTAGAGGATTGGAGGAATTTTCAAATAGTATGTAGGACTTCAAGGATTTCTTGAGAAGAAATGACTTGGTAGATATTGACCTCCAAGGTTCTACTTTCACTTGGTCTAACAATAGATTAAGGAAAAGCTTGATCTAGGTTAGGTTATATAGGGCCCTCATCTCTGCTAGATGGGACATTCTCTAGAACACCTCCCTAAATGCATGTCCAAGGACCATTTCAAATCACTCTATGATGTTTCTCTCCTCAGCAGAAAATCCCACTAGAAGAAGGCATTTTAGATATGACATCATGTGGCATTTTCATAATGAGTTTAGGGACTATATTTCATGGTGATGGAGAGATCTAGTGGAAAGCATGGCTATGTTTTATTTTTGTAGAAAATTTGATAGAATCCAAAAAGAGGTGAGAGAATGGAGTAAATCCTCTTTTAGAAGTCTATCTAAAGAAAAGATGGGTATTGAAAAAAATGTTGGAAGCTCGTCAAATTCAACTTTAAAAAAGTGATACACCAATTGAGTAGCAATAGAAGGAGATGTGTAGAATCAAATATAAATCTCTCATGAGTAGGGAGGAATTCGTCTAGAAACATAGATCTAGGGTATAATGGCTAGAGGAAGGAGACAAAAACAAGGTGCTCTTCCATAGAATAGACTCCAAAAGGTATAAGAGAAACACTATCAACATGTTGCTAGATGATAATGATCAGGAAATCAATGAAGTGGAACATATAGAAGACAAAATAAACTCCTACTTCTAGGAAATGTACAACCCTCTTGTTACCTAGGCTAACAACGTATTTTACAAAATGATATTCTAAGGTCATTTCAACCTGTGATTAATATCCAAATGAATGAGGAGATAATGAGAAAGGTCAAGGAGGAGGAAGTTAGGATGGTTTTTTTTAGTATGAATTAGTCTAAAACTCCCAAGCCTAATGGTTTCCCTCCTCTCTTCTTTTAGGAATTATGGGAGATTGTGAAGTAGACATCATCCATGCTACTCGAGACTTCGCAAGAATGGGAAAGTTGGTGAAGGAACCAATCAAAACTTTCATTTTTCTCATCCTAAAGACTGATGACCCTCAACGACTAGGAGACTTTGTACCCATTAGCCTTTCTAGCACTATTTATAAGGTTTTAGCCAACATTATAGTGAATCGCATCAAGCACCTCTTGGACAAACTCATTGGTCCATTCCAGAATGGCTTTATGCCTCGGAGGAAAGTTTTCAACATGGTTATAACCACCCATGAGATGACTCATTTTATAGAAAATTCAAAGACCCCAAGTATGGCATTTAAACTAGATATTTCCAAAGCTTATGATAAGGTTAGGTGTGATTTCCTCTTTTTGATACTTTCCAGCCTTGGCTTTAATGAGTAGGTTAACATAATTATTAAAAATGCTATTACCTTTGTTACTTTCTAGGTGGTTGTTAATGGAAACCTTGCCAACTTTTTTTCTTCCTCTCAAGGATTACATCAAGATGATGTCCTATCTTCCTTCCTTTTTATTATTGTGGCTGAAGTGTTAAGTAGAAATTTATTCTCTTTGACAAACTCTAGTAGAATTAAAGGCATTAAACATGCCTCATGGTGCCCCTTGCATATTATCCAACAGTTTATAGATCACACTTTATTTTACACCATCTCATCCATACATGAAGCTAGAGAATGGACAGACAAACTAAATCAGTATGCATAGTTCTCTGGTCAATGCATTAATTATTGGAAAAGAAAAGTTTATTTCTTCAACACTATAGCTTGTCTAAGAGAAAAGGTGAAAAATATTCTTGGTTGCAAGGAGCTATCCTTCCATAACACTTATCTTGGCCTATTTCTTACCACTAAAGAAGTCCCCTAATCAATATTGGAATGGTCTAGTTGAATGCATTCAATGGAAGCTAGCAGGATGAAAGGGAATAATTTTAAGTAATGCTAGGAAACTCTAGCTTCTCTTAGCCTCTCTAAAAGGTATCTTGGTGCATTTTCTCTGCATCTTCATAATCTGGAGTAGATTCAGAGACATTCTTGAGAAAATCCAATGGAACTTTTTATAGTCCGATACTAAAGAGAAGACCAAAATGAGCTTGGTGAGATGGGAGAAAGTCTATCATCCAAAAGCTCTTGAAGGTTTGAAGTAAAGAAGAATTGGCCACTTGAATAGGTACCTCTTAACCAAAATTAGCTTGAATTTGGTGAACTCTTGGGGTAGTTGGTGTAAAATCATAATGGCTAAATATCTTGGAGGGAAAACCAATCCCCTCATGCAAACTAAGTTCTTACCTCTATGGAAGGGGTGTACTAGATTGTATGGCCCCTAGAATCAAAACTTTAGATCACCACTGACCAAAAATGGATTACCTTCCAAAACCTTGAGCCCAAGGAGTTGGGTATTTCTTGTGAGTTGCAGGACCTACACTATAGGATTCCTTTTGCCCCTATGCAGGACTCCTTAGTTTGAAAACTCACACCTTCAGGAGAGTTCACTATTAAGTATGCTTACCTCTGTAATCAAGGGGAACATACAACTCAAGCTCATTCATGAAAATTCTTGCACCCTTGGATCATTCCCAACATGAATTTATTTTGGTGGATGACCTTACATGGGTTTATTCTCACTATTGGTAACCTCCAATGTAGAGGATGCCAACTCACTAATTGTTGAATTTTATGTCTCCAAGAAGCTGAATCTATTACACATCTTCTTATTCACTGGGCCTTTTCTATGAAGGGTTGGATGGAGGTTCTTACTTTATGGGAGGTTTAGTTTTGTATGGATAGGGATCTAAAATAATTCATCTAGTGGGAAAACTTGGCTGACCACACATATTGCAATATCTAGAAGGAGAGGAACAACAATATTTTTAGGGACCAAGATGCTACCAGTTGGGGAGTGGCCAACCTAACTATCAAGCTTAAAAGAATGCAACAAAATCTAGTGTTGGAAGCCCCCCCCAACACAAAACCCTTGGGTGTGCTTGATATGAAATGGGCTTTGGCTTTGAATTTCAGCCCAATAGTAACTCACTTCAATAATTCCAAAGTTTTGGCTAGAAAGATGATGATGTGGCATCCCCACGAGTCTTGGATCAAGCTAAACTTTGATGGTTCAACTATGATGGTTAGCACCTTAGTGGGAGGTATCCTTCATAATAGTATGGGAAATATGGTTGTCATCTACATGGGTAAATATAGAGTGGGATCTAACAATGAAGCTAAAGCACCAGCACTCCTTTGGGGGCTACATATTGCAAAAGCTTGGGGAATCAACAAGTTGGCTATTGAGGGTGACTCCATGTTAATCATTAAGGCTACTAAGGGTGAAGGAAAAATAAATTGGTCAATTAAATTTATTATCAATGAAATCTAAAGGTTGACATAATATTTCCAAGAGATCCACATTGTCCACATATATTATGAAGGAAATGGCATGGCAGATGGTCTTGCTAAATTTGGCCACAATGTTATATCTCTTGTGGAATGAGATGATGACAGATTGTTGCTATCATCAACTCAAGTTGTGATGGAAAGGGAATGTGCCTATATAAATACCAAATTCAAATAATCTAAATAGGTGTTCATCATTCTTTTCTCTACATGGGTGTGTGAACATGATGGTTCATAAAGGGATTTTTTGGCATGATTGTTTAATGATTTACATTACTGTTTTGGTTGCCATAAACATTGATGACTGTCATGAAAGTAAATAGAGGATGGATTTAGCAAGTTATAGTGAAAGATCCAGTAATGATCATAATGACATGTTGATAAATTCTTGGACAAGAGACAACTAGCAATGGCCAGTTATTGATGGAAAGAGAATGCTCGTAAATACCATGAAGAGTGTTTTTTTTAAAAATTGGGAAACATAGAAGACTTATAATGATTATGCAAAATATTTTCATTTTATTTGCTAAGGCTCTTCAATTTATATCCTTCAACTTTAGAACCTGTAAAAGGGCTATGTTATCTAAGGAATTAGTGGTTGATCTTGGTGACGGCATGGGTAATAGTGATTGCATTGAATCGATGGGTGTGGAAAACAACATTTGAAGTAGTGAAACAAAAATGGTTTACTTTCAAGAAGGTGACCTGTTACCATATATCAAGGGTATCGTAAAGCATGATGAGATTATATCGATGTAGTTCTTCCTGACTTGGAAGGATGGGAAGGTGACTGTTAATGGCATGAGTTTTAATATTTCAAAGGAAAGCATTGTGAGGGTTGGGGAATTATTTGTGGAAGGAAAGAAATGGTAGAGGAAGGCCAAGGTTAATGAGGAAGCTAGCCTGTGAAAATTCTTCAAAGGCAATCAGGAACCAGAGAGAATGTGTGGAGGGTTTTCATGGGCAATCCTTCCTATGATCTGGGATGTCATTTTTTATGCTATCGTGTAATACATCACATTGGAGGACCATTTTTAGGTAATATCTTACTATCATTTTTCCATTCTAAATCATTTTAGGAATCTGGACCACATCTCCTTCTCATTTCTTTTATTGCATTCACTGGAGCATTCTATCTTTAAGACTACAAGGAAACATGAGGAGGGGAAAACCTTCTACCTCATCCACTAGGGGTTGATGAATAAACTTTATATCCAACACCTTGCCCTGAATCTATCAATTTTGATTAACCCTCTCGCCTTTGTCACCCCCTAGCCTCCCTAGAAATAGGCCCTGACCCTAGCCACTAGAAGTAGAAGAAACACTAAGAAGGGTAAGAAAAGTGATAGGAGGTCTAGTAAACATCTTTAGATGGAAAAATTTAAGTCCCCCCATGCTCGATTCTAGCTCCAAATCCTTTGAAATTGATGCTAAACCTACTAAAATGAAGAGAATACCTCAAGATAAAAAACCTACCCCTACCCCTATATGCCTCTTCCATGTCTCTAACACCTTTGAGGCTACCTCAACTAGAAGAGGGGGGTAAGGAAGATATTACTTCCCCAAGGAAAGAAACCCTCAAAGGTGTTGGGAAGAAAGGAAATCTTAGCCATAGAAAGGTGCATTTGGAAAGATTGGAGAATTCCATGAAGGCCCTTGCTGACAACCAAACAACTATCTGCTAGAGGTTCAAAACCTTGGTGGAGTTTTCCACAAAATTCATGCACTCTGTGGCTACCACCTTTTATTTTCTATAGGTGAAAAAAGATGAGGAGGACTTGGGAAAAATCATTGAGACCAGTCAATCCATATATGGGTTCTTGGGCAAGGATTGGTTAAAGAAAATCTTGGACAAACTAATTAAAGTGGAGGGGGAGGATGTGGATAAGGATGAGCCTGAGAAGAGTGTTCCTAAGAAGGATGTGCTTGAGAAGGAGGATAGCCATGGGATAGAAGAGGGTAGCTATCCCTATGTCTTTTGATCTTTCTGTTGTTATGTTTAGGGTTATGTCTATGAACTTGGTACCCCACTGGGTTGTCATGTTTATGTCAGTTAAGGGGAGTTATACTAGCAATTTTCATAAGGGTTTTTATTTTACTTGAGAGTATGGTATGCATATTAGTTAAGAGACTGATAATAAGTTTAGACTGAATATGGACATCTATTAGTTTTTGAAGGTTAAAGTTGGTATTGGTTAGTTGATAGAGAGGTTATGGTTAGAGTAAATTATTAATTATTAATTATTAATTATTTATTCTATTACTTAAGCTTACTTAGGTAAATGCATATATTTAATATTTTTAGTGGTTAGTTGTTGACAACATAGGAGTTTGTTCCCTTTTAGCATCTTCCCACCTTTTGTGAATGTATGCTTAGTTGTCAACCTTATATTCTTGCATCTTCCAGATTTTTCTAGAAGCTTCCATGAGGCCTTTATATTCAGTCTCTTTCTCATTGTAAATCATCCATTCACATAGCAATTCTAATTTTTTATTGTGAAATATTCTCTTGTGCAGTATTTGTTTCAAGCTTTTTGCTCCCTAGGTTTTTCATTAGCAAGTTATTTGCACTACAGGTGATCTTTGCAACTTTGAAGATGGATTTTATTTACTCCTACATGGTATTAGAGCCTTCCTACTACTTCTTGTTCAAAGGATTTTTTGAAGCCACAATTTAGAGACAAAAACCCTAGTTTGTTTGTGATTTTTTCTTCAATCTGGAGGAAGTGCATTTTTTTGGGAATTTTTTTTCAAAAAAACAGAAGAAAAAAGTTTTGTATTTACACTTCTTTTGTGAAAATCTTGTCAATATATATCTATGTGTGTGTGTGTGTGTGTGTGTGTGTGTGTGTGTGTTTTTAACAAAAAAAATTCCAAGAAAGTGTAAAATTACCTGCTTGCTTTCCAAGGTGGCACAAATTTTCGCCCGAATTTTTTTTTTCAAAATTTTGCAAGGAGCACCATATTGACACCAACAACCCTCTATGGCCTCTCCATCAGTAATCGTTGTTTTCATACTAGCTTCTACACCCATTACCAGACCTATGTAACTTATTTTTGGTCTATGACACTAGTAGTACCACCCTATTCAGCCATCGTCACTACAGAGTAGAACCCACCTGACCACCACTGCTCAGATCAACGTCACTTTCCAATCACTGATATACACTTTCCAATAGCTAGATTTTTTTCAGTGATAGGTAGTTGATAGCCGTATAGCCGTCAAATTTAATCCAGTGACTATAATTTTCTAGCAAGGGTGTTTTTTGGAGTTGCATTCAATTTTTTGGCTATAACTTGAGCATATGTAGGTCTTTTTTTAGACAGTCTACTATTTCACTTGGATGGTTTGACTACTCCATGGGCTTATTGGCTCAAATTTTAGACTTTGTTTAGCACAATGAATGAGTTATGGGCACTTTAGTTAGATGTAAAATTGAGATCTTTGAGACCTATTGATTTTCCTACCATTGAGGACTTCCTAATGAAGTTCAAAACTCGTACACTTTTGCAGGGATGTGGAAAAAATAAAACTGATGATGAATGTATCTTTTTGATACTTTCCAAGTTGCAAGGCCAATATCAAATTTTCTCTTCCACCTTTTACTCCACTATGGATACCTTGGGTTATAAACATAGGATTCCTTCATTTGAGATCTTTTCTAGCCAATTAACTCATGAATAGTCCAAGATCAATTAGATAGACTCACTTTCAAGTTCACAGTCACACACATTGCTTACCAAGGATACATAGGAGCAGAAGACAAAGTAGATATTAGATTCCCCTAGTTCATCATCATCTTCTAAGAAGAAGGAGAAAAGGAAGACTAAGATTCCTATCCATCCCTATTGTAAGAAAGGACCTCATGATGAGTCAGATTGTTTTTAGATGAAATTTGATGGTTATGAGAAATAGATTCAGGATTTGCAAGCTTTCCTTCAGAAGAGCACTATTTCCTCTCCATCCTCTTCTACCTTATAGGTGTCTTCTTTTCAATCTTCTACATCTTCGACATCTAAACATGATCTTGGACATGGTCATGCATTATAGGCATCATTAACATCCCCTTCATAGGTCCCTTGGATACTAGAGTTTGGTGCTTCTCACCATATGACATCTTCTTAAGATGTCTTCTCTACTCTCGAGGCTTCTCCTATTCCTAATATTCTCATGAGGAATAATGCTGCTCTACCAGTCTATGGGAAAGTTTTAGTTCACATCTAGGATAGTATATTCAATGATGTATTGTATGTTCCATCTCTGTCTGCTAACCTTCTCTTGATTTCTCAGATTACATGTAGCGGATCAAGGAAGATAGTTGAGTTCACTGCTGATTCAGTCTTCATTCGAGATCATGTCACAAGAGGTCTTCTTGCTATAGGGTAGTTGATTCTTCCACCTGTCTCTACAGCTTCTCACACTTTTCCCACCATCTCCATTTTTGGAGCATGGCTCTTCTCATTTACAAGAGCATCATCTGGTGTAGTCAGGATACTTCAACCTTTGTATTGTTCCTAAGATCCCTATTTTGACTGCCACACCACATCCAATTGAGGACCTTTCTCTTTTGCCTAATTCTTCTTTCACTCTACCTGATCCTCCATCTTCATTCATTGAGCCTCCAGGTGCACATTTTGTGGATACACCTTCCTTGGGCATTCCTTTTCCAAATCTTCATACATTCTTTTCTGGGCATCAGCTAGGCTTTCCAGTTTCACCTATCATTCAAGGATTCCCTTGTTATGCTCCCTTGTTTCTTCCACATTGGAGTTGCATTGGTTTTATCCCTCTTTTAGGGGCTTCTTTATTTTGGGGAGGCCTTAGTATATCTAATGGATGGGGGAGCGGGGGTGGGGGGAGGTGGGGTTACTTGTACTTATGGTTTTGAGTGGGTCTCTTGACTCTTTGCTAGTGAAAGTTGTCCTTGGGAGGATTGGTTGAGGCCTTCCTTCCTTCACTTCATGTTTTTTTTAGCATGTTTTTTTTACCTCTTTTTGGAGGAGGGTTTTTCCCATGTGGTTTTCCCTCTTTATCCATTTTTTAGAGGTTGCATTTCTAATGCATTTGTACATGGGTACCTAACGTGACCTCATTGTCGAGACTCATTCTACATTTTCTCTTTGTTTTGTGAGCTTAAGGCATTCCCCTAAGTTGCACTTAAGGGAGGGTGTTAGAGTAAATAATTAATAATTATTTATTTATTCTATTACTTAAGCTTACTTAGATAAATGCATATATTTAATAGTTTTAGTGGTTAGTTGTTGACAACACATGATTTTGTTCCTTTCTAGCATCTTCTCACCTTTTGTGGATGTATACTTAGTTGTCAACCTTATCTTCTTGCATCTTACAGCTTGTTCTACAAGCTTCCATGAGGCCTTTATATTCAGTCTCTTCCTCATTGTAAATCATCCATTCACATAGAAATTCTAATTTTCTATTGTGAAATATTCTCTTGTGCGGTATTTGCTTCAAGCTTTTTGCTCCCTAGGTTTCTCTTCAGGAAGCTATTTGCACTACAGGTGATCTTGGTGACTTTGGAGTTGGATTTTATCAACTCCTACAGGTTACCTTTGACTGATTTTTTCAGCCTTTTTGTACTTCGGGGTCAGCCCCTTGTCTTTTTAGCTACTATCAATTACTTCAAAAAACACAAGCCTTAGCAAGAAATGATTTCAACATCATAAATGCTAAAATTCACCATGGTCATGATCGAATCGCATGCTTCTATAGGGAAAGGAAAGATATCTTCCCAAGTTTTGAAACCTTTCATAAAACTTCTCATCTTTGATAGCCTATCTATGGCATGATTTCCATCCTAGTATGTGTGAAGGAAGGACACCTCATCCATAGAACCCAATGGTTGTCCAATGGTATGAAAAACATCAATTCCATTCTAGCTAACTCTTGCCATCTTTTTTTAAAATATAGATAATATTAAGGGTGTCCCTCTCTATTATCACCTTAAAAATTTTCTTCCTAGACAAAAAAACCACCCTATGATCAAAGGGCTAGTAATTCTATCATGCAAGTTGCTTGGTTACCAAGGTTTATAGCATAGGCCGCAAACATTTCCTCTTTTGAATCTCTCAAAAGGATATCCTCTCTCACCTGTAGAAGACCCATCGAAGTTCAGCTTAACTCATCCAAAGTCTAAAGGAGGGTTCTTTCTTAATTACATTTTTGGTTTCTCTATATGAATAATTTGGAGTAACTATCAATACTTAACAATTTCCACTATTTCCAAATGTTTTGCCATAAATGATGTTTGCAACATCTAACAAGTATCAAATATAATCATAACTATAATACTTAATCAAAATGTTTTTTCAAATATAAAAAATAAAATTGAATTTCACTATCTAGTAGAAATATTAAATAAATTAAAATAAATAAAAAATAAATAATTGAATTAAATCTAGAAAAGGTTACTTGTTTCTCTACCCTCCACAAACCTCCCACCCCCAAAAAATCTCCATGTTTAAAAACATAAACTAAGGTTACTTATTTCTCTAACCTCCACAAACCTCCTACCCACCCCAAAAAAAACATCCATATTTAAAAACATAAATATTTTAAAATAAAATATATTTATTATTTAATACTGTTATTGTCATATACAAAAATATGAAATTAAAAATTAAAATAAGGGTTTAGTCAAAACAAAACAATTCATTTATTATTAACTGAAGAAAGCAAAAACATATCCACATAATGTAAATATCAATATAGTTATTGATATTGTAATAACTATGAAAAGCCAAGGGTGGAGTATCTAATTTTATGTGCTCCAACGGTCTGAGCAGTCCACCCTCTTAGGTATACATTTTTATTAGTTATTGAATATTCCCATATTGAAGCACGATTGAAGCTAAAGGGGAAAGCAAGTCCAATACAATTTGTATTGACAGCCTCTCTCTTGGCAATGGTCGAGTATAGAGAAGGGAAATTTCAAATACATTTTCAATCTCATTTCCCCATTTATTGTAATCACATTGAAGCTCTAGATCTAACAAGTCCTTGATAGCTTTTCCCTCATTCTCTCTCATGATTGCAGCCCATTCAGCCAAACCTCTACTTTCTCCTCCTCCCTCTTCCTCATCCTTGATGGCTTCTTTGCCAGTGAGAAGCTCCAATAGCACAACTCCAAAGTTGAACACATCTTGCTTCGGGGAAGACCCAACTCCATACTCACATTCTACAAAAAGAAAAATTCCATTAATTTACATTCTAACATTAAAGACATAAAAATTTATAAATGAAGAAACCCATCATAACACTTGAAGCTAAAATCAGTATTTATTAAAAAATGTGAACCTGGACCCATATATCCATGAATGCCAATATAAACAAAAGAGCTACTGATTTTTCCTTCTGAATACATAAAATTTGCAAGGCTAAAGTTAGCAACATGTGCTACGTACTCATCGTCTAGCAAATTGTCTGCCAATTTAATGTCATAGTACACAATCAGAGGTAAGCAATCATGATGCAAATACTTGAGAACCTTTGCTACTCCCAATGTAATATTCTCTTGAATCTTCCACCTAAAGCCCTATGATTTTAGTGCTCCCCGAAGGAACCCTTTTGTTGAGAACATGTGTCTCAACCTTGCAATCTTTTATGGAAAATTCTAGAATTTGTTTGTGGAAGTTTTCCACTTGTTTATACATTAGAAATTGGTTAATGAGTTGTCAAAAATGAGTCTTATCCATTGTAGAATATAGATAGGTCATTTTTAGGGCATTGATGACTCATTTTGTGACTTTTATGGAGGTCTAAGCTAAGAGACAAAATTGTGGACGGGATTACTATTTTAACCTAGTTGTTTTTCCGTATTGGAAATTTTGATATCAAAAATGGGTAACATGTGGCATGGTTGTTTTTCCCATGGTTTTGTAAAACCACAAGAGGTTTATAGGTTGTAAAATCACTATAAAAGTAGGGCTTGGGGAGGTGTTTGTGCAATTGAGTTCAATCTACAAGGCTAGTGCTAGAAGAAGTCTCTCTGAGCTTGAGTTGTGGTGATGCACTCCTGTAATAACTTGCATTGCAAGTGTATTGTAATCATCTTGGTTTAGTAATACATTGTGCATGTTTTGGAGGGTAGATTTTTTCTCCTAGAAGTGTTTCCCCACAGTAATTATTGTGTTATGTGTTCATTGTTATTTTTATTATATTATTATACATTTCTTGAGATCTCTGCAATAGTTAGTTGAGTTTTCATAATCCTCCTCTCAAATATTAGTGTAGGAAGCGATTTTGCACACCTTTGCTTCTTTACAAGTGGTATCAGAGCTTGGCCAATTTTGGTTCTATTTGTTGGGTATAGGGATTGTTGAGCTAATCAAGGTTTGAGTGGGAGTTGGTGTAGAGTACTTTTATTTCTGTGTTGTAGGATTGAAAAGATGGCAAGCATGTCAAGGAGAATTGATGTTGAAAATTTTTTTGGAACAAACTTTGAGATGTGGAAGCTGAAGATGGAAGATCTATTGATTGATTGGGATCTATGGTATGCAATTGATGAGGACAAGTTGAGGCCTATAGATTTGACTTTAGCTGCACAATGTGATGTGATAGACACAAAAGCTAAGGGTCTCATCAGATTGTGTCTTCCAAACTCGATTTTGACTAATGTCCATGAAGAACCTACTACAAAAAAGCTGTGGAAAAAACTAAGTGAGATCTATCAAGCGAAATCACTTGTGAACAAGATTTTCTTGAGGAAGAAGTTGTATTCCTTGAGAATGCAAGAAGGTGGACAAATTTCTAAGCATCTAGAAAGGTTTAATATGTTGGTGACTCAGTTGACCTTAGTAAGGGTGGCAATGGATGAAGAAGAAAGGTGCCAAATATTGCTATGTTCATTGCTAGACTCATGGGATAGTATTGTGATGGCTATAGGGAACACTTCAGTTGTCTTGAAGATGAAGGAAATTGTTGGTTCTCTACTTTCTAAAGAGATGAGAAGGAAGGTCTCTTTGAATGCCAAAATTCTTAGAATGTTCATGGAAGACCAAGAAAAAGAGGAAAGAATGAAAAGCGGCATGGCCATTGGGAGATCAAACTCTCCTGATAAGTCCAAGGCAATTTGTTGGAATTGGGGCAAACTTGGACACTTCCAAAAGGACTCCAAAGAGGAGAAGAAAAAGAAGAAGAAGAAGAAGCAAGATTCTGATTTTGAGTTTGAGAAGGAAGATGGATATGCTTTCATCATAGCCTTGGCCACTTGTGCAGGTAAAAATGAATGGTTAATAGACTCAAGTGCATCTTTCCACATGACTCCTAATAGAAACTAGTTTAGTAAGTATAACAATTTTAAAGGTCATAAGGTGTATTTGGATGATAACTTAGTACTTGATATTGTTGGTCATGGAAGTATTCGTGTGAAATTTTTTGATGGTAGAATTAGAAGATTTGATGGTGTCTTACATATCCCTGGACTAGTAAGGAATTTGTTATCTGTTAGTAAGCTAATAGATGTAGGTGTGCATGTATAGTTTTCTAAAGCAGGTGTAAAAATGGTGAGAGGTTCTATGGTAATAGCAAGAGGAAGCAGATTGGGTACATTGTACCAGCTTGATACATGCACAGTTGAGTGCAATAGTACTTCTAATAAGATTGTGAAAAAGACTACTTTGTTGGAGAAGGAGAAGATTTCACTTTCAGTAGATGGTCATGGTTTTTGGGTACCCAAGGGTGCCTTGTCTACTGAATCAAAGTTTCCTACAGAGAAGACCATGTTATGGCACCAGAGATTTAGTCACATAGGTGAGAAGGGTCTACGTACCTTGAAAAATAAGAACCTTGTTAATGGGTTAAATGACTGCAATCTTGAATTTGATTTTTGTGAGCATTGTATCTATGGTAAACAAAACCACATTTAGTTTTACTCAAGTTCTCATAAGTCTTCATGTATTTTGGATCTAATCCATTCAGATGTATTTGGTCTAGTTGATATTCCTTCTATTGGTAAATCAATTTCTATGTTTCTTTCATTGATGATTTTAGGAGAAGAACATGGGTTTATTTCCTTAGGAGTAAAGCTGAAGTTTTTAGTCATTTCAAAGAATTTAAAGCAATGGTTGAATTGCAGACTAGAAAGAAAATAAAATGTTTGAGAACTGATAATGGTGGTGAATTTTGCTCCAATGATTTTGACACATTTTGTAAAGATTGTGGTATTAAAAGAGAGAAGACAACTCCATATTCTCCACAGCAAAATGGAGTTGCAGAAAGAATGAATAGGACCCTGATGGAGAAGGCTAGGAGTATGTTGAGTGGTGCTGGACTAGAACAAAATTTCTAGGCTAAAGCTATAGCCACTACCTGCTACCTGATAAACATGTCTCCTACATTAGCTCTTGTTGATAAGATGCCAATGGAAGTGTGGTCAGGCCACAAGCCTTCACTTGGACATCTAAGGTTGTGAGGCATATGCTCATGTGCCAAAGGAGAAGCGAACAAAATTGGACAACAAAGCTATCAAATGTATCTTCATCGGATATAGTTATGGTGTGAAAAGATACAAGCTTTGGGATCCTATTGCACAAAAGGTATTTTATTCTAGAAGTGTTATTTTTAGTGAAACTAAGCCTTCTTCTGTTACAATGTAGCCAGAACGAATAGAAGAAAAGAAAGATGTGATTCAACTTCCTGCTACACTTGAGAAAGTTGAATTGAGGCCCTTAGAAAGATGAGATGTGGAAGAGAGCTCTACAAGTTTTGAATCATCAAAAGAAGAGTGAGAACCTAATCATGAACTTGAACCTCCTGAACCTAAACTAGATCTTGTTCAAAGATCTACTAGACAAAGGGAACCACCTGAAAGGTATGGGTATTCCCCTGATGATTGGAGATGCATATTTACATTGAGTGCTAACATTGATGAATCGAGATCTATACAAGAGGCTCTTGGTATGAATGACTCAGAGTCTTGGAAAATAGCCATGGATGAAGAAATGGTAGCTCTTCAAAGGAATCAAACATGAGACCTTGTACCATTGCCTAAAGGACGGAAGCCTGTTGGTTGTAAATGGGTGTTCAAAAGGAAGATGGGTTCATATGGAAGCATTGAGAAGTATAAAGCATGTTTTGTTGCAAAAGGTTACTCACAGGTTAAGGGAGTAGATTATGGTGAGATTTTTTCTCTAGTAGCCAAAATGACATCCATTAGATTTTTGCTTTCTATTGTAGCAGCTTATGATCTAGAGATCAAACAAATGGATGTGAAAACTACTTTCCTTCACGGAGATTTGGAGGAAGAAATTTACATGTCATAGCTAGAACACTATGTGGTAAAAGGTAAAAGTCATTTGGTCTATAAATTGAAGATATCCTTGTATGGTTTAAAAAAAAGTCCTAGGATGTGGTACCATAAGTTTGATACATATGTGTTGAGTTTGAGATTTGTGCGATCTAAATCTGATCATTGTATATATTTCAAATCTGATGGTGATGGTTTCCTAGTTATTGCCTTGTATGTCGATGACATGTTGTTTATTGGTAAAGGAAAAGGTTTGATTGCAGAATTAAAATCTTAGCTCTCAGCAAAGTTTGAAATGAAAGATCTTGGTGCAGCAAGGTACATTCTAGGAATGGAGATTATAAGAGATAGACAAAACAAAAAGCTTTGGTTAGGCCAGAGTAAGTATGTTGACACTATTTTGAAAAGGTTTAATATGCAGGATTCAAGACCATTGAGTGTTCCTGTTACTATGGGAAAAAAGCTTTCTAGCTCATAGTGTCCTACATCCTGATTGGAGATGGAAAAAATGAGTCGAGTACCATACCAGAATGCTGTTGGAAGTATGATGTATGTTATGGTCTATACAAGACCAGACATTGCCCAAGTACTCGGAGTACTTTCCTGTTATATGTCTAATCCAGGAAGAGCACATTGGGATGCAGTAAAAGGAGTTTTTAGATATTTACAGGGTACCTCAAAGTACTCAATATATTTTCATGGAACGGGAAACAAGCATTCCTTAGGTATTCGAGGCTATATGGATTCAGACTAGGCTAGTGATGTTGATAGATGAAGATCCACCAGTGCATATGTGTTTACATTATTTGGTGGTGCAATTAGTTGGATGAGCAAGTGATAGGCTCTAGTCACTTTGTCCACTACTGAGGCAGGGTATATGGTAGGTACTCATGTCTATAAGGAAGCCATCTCACTCAAGAGATTGTGTTCAAATATAGAGTTCAAATAGGGTGTAGTGACAATTTATAGTGATAGCCACTATATAATCTGCCTAGCGAAGAACCCAACTTTTCATGCCAGAACCAAGCACATTGATGTACAATATCATTTTGTAAGAGATATAGTCGAGGATGGCAAGGTGAAGCTAGAAAGGGTAGAGATTTTGGTGAATGTTGCTGAAGCATTAACTAAGCCTGTGAGCATAGAGAAATTTATATGGTGTTTAGAGTCTATGGGCCTCTCAGCCCCTAGCAATTAATTCCGTGATATTTTGGATCCCTAGATTCTTGCAAGGTGTTCGACAAGTGGGAAAATGTTGAGAACATGTGTCTCAACCTTGCAATCTTTTCTAGAAAATTTCAGAATTTGTTTGTAGAAGTTTTCCACTTGTTTATACATTGGAAATTGGTTAATGAGTTGTCAAAAATGAGTCTTATCCATAGTAGAATATAGATAGGTCATTTTTAGGCCATTGATGACTCATTTTGTGACTTTTATGGGGGTCTAAGCTAAGAGACAAAATTGTGGACGGGATTACTATTTTATCCTGGTTGTTTTTCCGTATTGGAAATGTTGATATAAAAAATGGATAACATGTGGCATGGTTGTTTTGCCCATGATTTTGTAAAACCACAAGAGGTTTCTAGGTTGTAAAATCACTATAAAAGTAGGGCTTGGGGAGGTGTTTGTGCAATTGAGTTCAATCTGTAAGGCTGGTGCTAGAAGAAGTTTCTCTGAGCTTGAGTTGTGGTGATGCGCTCATGTAAGAACTTGTATTGCAAGTGTATTGTAATCATCTTGGTTTGATAATACATTGTGCATGTTTTTGAGGGGGGAGTTTTTCTCCTAGAAGGGTTTCCCCATAGTAATTACTGTGTTATGTGTTCATTGTTATTTTTATTATGTTATTATACATTTCTTGAGATCTCTAAAATAGTTAGTTGAGTTTGCATAATCCTCCTCAAAAAGATTAGTGTAGGAAGCGATTCTGCACACCTTTGCTTCCTTGCACCTTTTGCATGTATTCAAAGAGTAGAATGTCCATGTTGATGCTGCCCCCATATAGGATCCCATAAAAAAGTATAATGTTTCTGTGGCGGACTAAGTTGAGAGCATCTATCTCGCGTATCAATCTACTTTTCCTACCTTCGGTTAGTCTGAAGACTTTTGCAGCCATAGCCAAGGTATTCTCATCTTCCCTTAGAAGAACCTTGTACACTCTGCCAGAACTACCACTGCTGAAAAAATAATCATCGCTGAATTCGTTTGTGGCCTTCAAAATTTCTTCATATGTAATCTAGCATTCATGCCCTACGCCAACATCAAATTTCACTATGTTGAATTGTCTATTTAATATACTCCCCTCTTTCTCTAATTTTTCACGTTGTGCAGTTACTTTTCTCCTGCTCCGGTAATAGAAAAAGCCTATTACTACAAGCCCAACAGCAGGCAATCCGGTAATAAGAATTATTATCATGGTGCCTGACCCCAAACTCTTATTATTACTAGTACTATCATTACTACTTTCCAAGCACGAATTCGAAGTGGGCGGCCCGCAGAGAGCATCGTTACCACTGAAGGTGCTTGCTTCGCTCTTAGAGAGAGATTTCAGAGCAAGAATTCGGCCCCTGAATCGATTGAATGAAAAGTTTAATTTGAAAAGAAGCTTTAGCCCTTCCAAAACTGGTGGAATCTGACCAAAAATATTGTTTTCGGAAACTTCCAATGATTCAAGAAGCATAAGGTTTCCAATCTCTGGTGGAAGAGTACCAGAGAGTCTGTTCCGACTAAAATCCAAGCCAGTTGATAGCTGTTGTAACTTTCCTATTTCCCTGGGAATCGATCCCTCAAGTCGGTTTCTAGAGATTAGGATTAGGATAGCTGCTGTAACTTTCCTATTTCCCTGGGAATAGTTCTGATCAATTTGTTGAAGCTTAACATTAAGATTAGGAGGCTGGAATAATCGCTTGCTTCTGAGAGATATCGAGGAGTAGCATCTTCAAATGAGTTCCGACTAAGATCTAGATCTTCTAAATTCAAGATATTTTCCAATTCGAAAGGAATATTTCCGCTGAGTCTGTTGATGCTCAAATTGAACCTCCCCAGATCTCTGAGGTCCCCAATTTGAGGAGGAATAACTTCAGTCAAGTAATTCCGAGGAACAATGAGATCAGTGAAGTTTTAGCTGGGAAGAGAGAGGGAGATGACTTTGTGCGACGATGATGATGACGACGTAGATGTGCATTTCACGCCTTGCCATGTATCGAAATGAGAGGAGGAGTTCGACCAGTCTGGCAGAAAATCCGTGGCTCCACCTCCTTGTGGTGACCCCTTTATCTATAGAAGAACGTCGCATTTTTTAGAGAGGCCGTAGGCAGTGCTCAATAGCAATGTCATTCCATACAAACATAGAGCTTTCATAAACCCAATCGAAGTTACCCTCCGACTAGATGATGGGGTGGCTGAAAGATTCAACAACATTTTAGCAAGGAGAATAATCATCTAACGTCCTATGTTAGATTTAAGTAGACAAATCGAATTTATATAATTCATATATTGTAAGCAAAAAGGCCAATGCAGCGGCTATTTCGCGCTAATCATTCCATACGACACGGTAATCAGTAGATGCAGACCAGCACGAAGCCACTGTACGACCAACATGTGAGTAAATGCATTTACTAGAAAAAAGTAAACCTGTAGGCCACGAGTTTTTTTGGCACTCACTGGATATGCTTGGCAAATTTTTAACGAATATATTTGACCCCTAAAACTACTTTAGGATCTCTTTTCTACCTACAAGAGAATTTTTGTCACAAAACGCTTACGTCGCGAGATGAAATTTGCTAATAGCAACATTGCTTCTACGGTAACTCAAAAAAATGTGACCTGCCATTTTTATTAGGACAGGGCTTTAGTCCGCATTATTACCTTAAAATTAGACTCTTGTAACAAATAAAACCGAAGCAAAACTTCATAGATTAAGAATGAACCCAAAATGAAAAGAAAATATGTTAATGGTAACGAAGGTGAAGATATTTGCAAGGAAATTTACAAATTCTATTCTATAGTTAATGACTAGGAAAACTCGCAGCTCATTATATGAGGGAGGCGATATATCAGCAATGAGTTGACCGCTCCTAAAGGGTCTTCAACGATAACTAGAGCCAAAACTACTAACGGTGAAAAAAGTCATTGACATTGATGATGATATGTTTTGGAGTACTAGCTAGACTTTATGTGGACTCGGCATGGATAGAGGGCATTTGATCGATGTAGAAAGACTAGCGGAAGGGAATGAGCGTGAGTCATGCTATTATGCTGCCTCGATAGAACAATGTCCTTCTGCAGTGAATGTTCCACAGCTCTGCCCCAAAGTATTCTCTCATTCAGCAGTGTGGTTTCTGGGCTACAAAGATGAGGATGTTCAATACTGTTTGGGCATTCAACATTTTTCTTTCTTCCAGGTCATGTTTTCCTTGCATGAAACGAAAGTCAAAAGTCATTTTGTCTCATCTAGAAATTGATTCAGAAGAAACACAGAGAAATAGTTAGACTCGTTTTTTGTCCAGTGACCAACCATAGTTAGAAATTTAATATCTTTTTCATGGACAACATCCTTAACAAATTATAGCTTGTTATTGGCTTTCACCAAATTCTGAATTGTAGATTTAAAATAATAAAAAATTAATATTGCATATCAAGAAGCCAAAAGGAACATAGTAACGTGCTTAGAGATCAGCACAAGAGCATCACCACCAAAAAATTGTCATCCATTAAGGCTATCACAATTTTTTTTTTTAAATATAGTATAATAAACCAAGAGAGCATACAGTTATAAAAAAAATTCAACAACTAATAAACTCTAGCAACTTAATTATCTTCATCCTTGCTAGATTCTAAGGTAGTAAACTTCATAGGATAAGGCATAGAATCAAAGTTATGCCCTTCATTCTGAGGGAGCCACCTGCCCTACCTCTGGATCTTAGTAAAGCCATAGTGTACGTCCTTTGAGAGTATCCCTTATCCATCTTCAATAAACCTTTGGAACTATTCCTTTTTGAGCTTGAAGATAGCAGTAACCTGCAACATACATTTCCACCCGAATGAGTCTCTTGAGGGACTTAGTAAGGATTCTATCTTCTCCCTAAAAAATGTTATTATTCCTTAGTTTCCAAAGATAACAGAGAATAGAAGAAGAGAAAATAGACCAGAATACATTTAACCTACTGCTGTTATAACAGATTTTATCAAATAAGATATTTTCAATAGAAAAGTTACTTCCCAGCACAAACCCAAACATGTGCCAAATATTAAGGGAAAAAGGGCAATTAAGGAAGGCATTCTCGACAGATTCCGGCTGGGCACAAATGGAACATCTATTGGACTCTCCACCAAGCTTAGCAAAAGGGAGTCTAGGTAGTGAAAGGCTCTATTAAAAATAGATGATTTTGGGTTCCATAGGTCAATGAGAAAAAATTTCTAGACATTAAGAGGGAGGGAAAGATTCCAACAAGCATTGAGATGGTCAATGATAGCAGTATTAGATGTAGGCATAGAATATACTTGCTTGAATTCAACCATATGCAGAGGAGAGGAGTTGGGCTAGTTAAGCTTAAATGAGCAAGAGCTTTTAGAACAAAAGGCTTTTCTAACCCTAGAATTTTCCAACACCTTAGAAATCATAGAGAGATTCTTCTTTTCACAATCCTTCAAGGAACACTTAGTTTTCAATTCTTCCCAATCCATGAGCTTGTCATCAACAAGGATGTCATTAAATTCTCTAATACCAACACTTTCCGATTTCTTGGCAGAGCATCCCTATAGCAAAGCTAAGGGTTTTTTTATTGATTTTCAAGTTCCACCAAATAGAATAGCTACCACACTAGATATTGCCTTGTTCAGTTCTTTGAATGTCTCCAAACAAGGGTCTCACATACTTCCAGCTTTTTCAAATTGCCTTAAAGACCTTAGATCTCCCTACTCCAATTTTACAATCTAGAGATAGAAAGTCCACCACATCCCATTTATTCCAGAGCTTTGCTCCACACAAATATCCTTTTCTTAGGTTATACCTAATTAAAATCTTTAAAAGTTCTTCACCCACTGAAGCTTTAGCTAGCCATTTAACATCTAAAGCAATACCTTGTAGTCTCAGATCCTTTAGGCCAAGGCCCCCCATCCTTTTCCCGTTGTACATTATTGCCATTTGACCACATGAGTTTTAAAAGTTCCTTTACCATTAGAGCAAAGAAAGTCCTAGATAATTTTCTAAATAGAGGGAGTCTGATTAACGTTAAACAACCAAGCTAAGGAGAAGTATGTAGTGTAAGAGGAGAGGATCTTCTGGAACACTTGGATCCTTCAAACCAAAGACAAGAAAATGTTATTCCACTTAAGATGTTTTCCACGGATCTTTTCTTTTAGCCAAACCCACATGTCATTAATATTGGGATTGATGACAAAAGGGATGCCTAAGTGACACACAATTTGACTAGGACCACCCCAGAAGATACCATACTTACCATAGCATAATGGGGTGTTGGAATCCCAACCAAGAAGAATTGACTTGGCCACTGAGATATTATTGCATGATTGCATGATGTTATGCAAAAAAAATCAAGTTTCCTCATTAAATAATTCATATTCTCCTCATCTAGTCTAAATATAATGGGAGTGTGTTGGTGAACAAATTGTTCTTTTCAATTTAATGCTTAAATTTCCAAATCCATAAGAAACAATTTGATACCAACAATTAGATAATCTATCATGAAGTTGATATATTTCCTCTGAATTGAAAGGTAAACAACCCTTGTGAATGATACTCAATGAATCTTGTTTTATTCCAAAACTAATTGGGTATGTTCTTAACCTGAGAACGAAAGAGGAAAAACCAAGCTAGCCCTAGATAGAACTAACTCAAAAAATGAATTCAGTTCTAAACCTAACCAACCTTAGGAATTCACATTTCATATGACTCTCTGACATTGGTAATGCAATGTGAATGCTAATAATGCAAATGTAGTACAAATAAAATGAAAAAGAAAGCTAAATAATCCCAATTTCTATCATAGGAATGTTTGCAAATACTCTGATCTACAACCCATTCATTATTCAACACAAGATGAAAGATGTTGCCAATGATTATATACAACAATACTTTGATTGATTATAATCAAAGGAGAAATAACTAAATGCTCTGATTCAGAATAAAACCCATTTTCCCTTGAACATCACAAATAAGAATGCTCAAATTTTATTTACTCATAGCTTATCCTAAATCTACTACAAAAAATTGAACTCTTAACATGCATAATGAAAATGTAGAAAAAATATTTTTTTCTTCCCCTTACTCTAGCCCTCTTTCTCTCATAGAAAATAAGAACCCCATTAACTTCATTCAAATTCCTATTTAACATCTTTGTTCCTGGCAAAGACTTTTCAGTTGCCAATATAAGTGATTCTTGGAGATTACATCTTCTTCTTTTAGATTTCCGTTGTGAACATAATGTTCCACTTCTTTTGTCCCAAAGATCGCTGACATGCGGCAGAAGAATTGT
The DNA here is from genome assembly GCA_028749045.1 of Cupressus sempervirens. Lineage (NCBI taxonomy): Eukaryota > Viridiplantae > Streptophyta > Pinopsida > Cupressales > Cupressaceae > Cupressus > Cupressus sempervirens. The sequence continues at coordinate 611,172,946 of CM053786.1, read as the reverse complement.
TTCTTGATGGCATTGACTTATGTTAAGTATTTTAAGTTAATCTAAAAAAATTTCCTAATGTCAATTTAGAACTTTGGGGATGACTCATTACAACTCAATTTAACTAGTCAACAACTCATATCATTGACATGTGTTCTACTTTTCTCTCTATAGTTATCAGGTTCTCCTTTTTTACATATGATGTAATGTTAAATCCAATTTATTTGGAGTATAACACACCAATTACCACAACCTTTATACTACTATGTTTTACAACTGAAATCATATCAATCACTTTTAGTAGTGATTTCATCATCCGAAATGAGACTGACAAAGTCAAGATACTCAAATGGTTATGAAGATGATATTCCATCATACGCACATTTATCACAATCATTTTTAATAGAATGTTCAGATTTCAAATCAAGGCTGAAATAAAATGATTCTTCATTGCACATAGGTTCAATCTAGACTGAAGTAACTTCATCATTTCTAATGGCTATCAAGTCTGGAAACTCTCTATCCAAATTCAAAACTCCAAAACCTGAATCAGCTATAGAGGAAGGCTCACCTTGGGTAGACACCAAGACTTGATAAACTTCTATTTTGTGGTAAATAAATATGTAATCAGGTTCTTCATCCTCTTTATGATGGTGCACCACTTCATTAGCTATCAAAGATATTTGTTTAAAATATGTCCTTGCAACCACTCTTAAACCACATCTTTAGATTTAATATGATATTCGTCAAAAACATGATTTAGCCATTTCATCAATACGTATTTCAACAAGAATACTCAACTTAATATTTTCTTGAAAACAAAATGATTCTAGCACTGTAGATTGAACACCATCCTTTGTATCATCTTCTTCAAACTTATAAGTTTCATATTCTACTCATATGTAAACTAAAAGATGACTTTCATAAAGAATGTTATGCACAATAGAATCTTCATTATTCTCTTCAAATTTGAAATGTTCAAAAATAGGAGAAGAAGGGAGCATGGAAAAATCTTCTTTTTCAACTTCACTTACCATTTCATTACTATCTTCAACAATCTCCTTGTTCACTGAAATGGGAGCATCTGGAAACCAAGATGTTTCTTGCTCTCCAAGAACCAAGCAATTTAAAAATAGACATTCTTTTTTTACTAGTTTTTCTCCAGATAAATTCGCTGAGACATATTTTCCTTCTCTTTGATCTTGGACATTAAAATACGTTTGGATCACACAATTCAGCATTAGAGTAGATTTGTGATCTTTGGAGAAACTCAACCCCTTCTTCTCACCTTCCTCAATACTTTATTTAAGAGCAACCCAAAGGAAATGTAGATTTGGATAATTTTTGACATCTATTTCTTCGCCAATAGGTAATTTTTTGGTTTGTTTTTTTGGCTAAAAGTCATGTTCATTCAAAAATGAAACTATGAGAGACATAATTAGGTGGAACTTTTAAAACTTTATCATTACCCACCTCTAATTCTTCACTAAGTTGGAACACTCTTTCTTCACAATGCTGCAATAACTTCATTTTCACCTCCAACTCTTTGAATTTGTGATACCTGGCACATACACCTCTCCATAACAAAATTGGTACATGATCTTCTTTGATGATCAGGTTCATTTCTCTTCCATAGGTAACACTTTCTCTAAGAGTGTCAAAAAGATTACGCAAAACTAGATTGTGTGTATGATAAAGTTCAATAAAGGAAGGGCATGGCCTCCTCCTTTTCACAACTTTAAAAGGCATAGTCTTTTTAAATTAGAGTCACCAATCTTCTGCAAGTGGAGATAGAAATAAGATCCAAGGAAACAAATTTCAACACTAATCTTCTTTTTTGCCTCCCTAATGGAGTCACCAAAAATCTATTGGTAAATAGGTTGTTCTTTTCAATTTAACTCTTAAATGTCTGAATCTGTGATAAACATTTGATGCCAATAGTTAGATAATCTATTATTAAGGTGATAGATTTCCTCTAAATTGAAAGGTACAGCTCGCTTATGAATGATACTCAATAAATTTTGTTTTATTCCTAAACTAACTGGGTACATTCTTAACCTAAGAACAAAAGAGGAAAAACAAAGCCAACCTTAGAAAGAACTAACTTAGGAAATGAATTTAGTTGTAAACCTAGCCAACTCTAGGAATTCACATTTCACATGACTCCCTAACATTGGTAATGCAATGTGAATGCTACTTATGCAAATGCAGTACAAAATTAAATGAAAATGAAAGATAAATAATCCAAATTCCTATAATAAGAATGTCTACAAATACTCCAACCTACAACCCATTCATTATTCAACACAAGATGCAAGTTGATGCCAAAAATTGAATACAATGATAGTTTGATTGATTATAATTAGAGGAGAAATAACTAAATGCTCTGATTTAGAATAAAACCCTTGTTCCCTTGAACATCACAAATAAGTATGCTTAGATTTTATTTTCTCACAACTTATGCTAAATCTATTACAAAAATTCAAACTCTTAACAAGCATAATGAAAATTTAGAAAATCAAAACTAATTTCCTTCCCCCTACTCCAGCCCTCTATCTCTTGCAAAAAAGAACCAGGTTTACTTCATTCAAATTCCTATTTAACATCTCCCTTCTTGGAGGTGACTTTTTAGTTGCCAATATAAGTGATTCTTGGAGATTACATCTTCTTCTTTCAAATTTCTACTGTGAACATAATGTTGCACTTCTTTTGTCCCAAAGACCTCTAACATGTGAAAAAATAATTGTTTCTTAATGGCATCAACTTATGTTAAGTATTTTAATTTAACCTACAACAAATTTTTCATGTCAATTCAGAACTTTGGGGTTGACTCATCACAACTCACTTTAACTAGTTGATAACTCATATCCTTGACATGTGTTCTACTTTTCTCTCTATAGTTATTGGGTTATTTTTCTCACATATGATGTAATGTTAAATCTAATTTATTTGGAGTATAACACACCCATTACTGCAACCTTTATACTTCTATGTTTTACAACTAAAATCATATCAATCACTTTGTGGAATTTCTTAAGCTGCACATAAATAGAGCTTTCTATAGTTCCATCATAAATACCATCAAAATGATATTCTGAGTCTAATTTCCAAAGTTACAGAGATCGGACCACTTGATAATTTGAAATCAAGCTTCCTACTTTATTTGCTACTGGAAAAGACATTTTTTTTAGTAGATTGTTAAAACTCAACATCCTCTCCCATATGAGTGCATGTTTTCTCTATCATTCATTAATCAAGGATGCATTGATGAACTGAATAAAATGGCACAACCAAAGCCATTTGGTGGTTGGCTTGTATATCAAGTCATTTGCGTTCAATGGTGAGCTAACATCTTGACACTTAGCAACTATGACATAAATCCTCTATGTTTATTCCTTTCACTATGTGGACATTTTGTCATGTGGTTTTCTCCCATTTTCTGCCATTAACACCCAAATACATAACTCAATTGGTTTAATGATCAGGCAATACAACTTTGGGCTAGGGTTCTTTACATCTAATGTAGAGTTATATCATTTATTCATATTGAACATCAAGTAGAGAATATACTATTCATCTTCAGATGGTTGTGGGTCTTTTGTGGTCTTTGGTTGCATTCTCCATGATGTTTGGTGCCAAAGTTCCCCACAACTCTAATATGTATAGACGTTGTAGCATGTTATCCATAGATTTTATTGCACAAAATATCAAACATTGCATGCATAAACTCATTTTTTTGTTCAAGTGATTTTTCTATGGCCTTTCGAATTGGTCCAGGTGGTTGGTGTGAGGAAGATAGTCCTACCATCCTGCTATAAACTATTTTGAGGCTCCCATATGCTTTAACCTAATCACCTAATGGAGACTCTCTACATTTGTTCAAACAATTTGACCAAATGCTATAGGTCAATCTTACATTATTCATCTTCACCTCCAAAGAGGATTTGATGAATGTTCTTTTATGGCTTCTCTACCTTCACTAGCTATGGGTGTATCATTTTAGACAAGAGCATAAGACAAATGATAGGCTCTATATAGAAATGTTTACCTCATCTCATTATTAGGATTCTCCTTTATATCAGTTACTATGAAGCTCGAGCTTGGGCATTGAACTTTTGCATGTGAGTACAAGCTGAAGCTTGTTCAAGTTGTATTGTGAATTGATGTTTTCTCCTTCATGCCAACATAATATTTGTCTACTTGTAGAATTAACCATCTATCAAGATAACCTCCACCTTTAAATTGTGACCATGTTTCCCAATTCTCCACTTGTCAATGATCTTTCTCAATAATACCATGACTATTGATGTTGGGATCAATTCTATACCGAGATACATTTCAATTCATACACTATATATGGGTCTACCTGTAGTGCTTGACATTTTGACAATGTCTCATGTGTCTGGTGATTTGTGTTCCACATGTTCCCAATGCCCTTGATTATAATGAATATAAACATTCTCATGAATGATTATAGTGTGACTTATTTGAATAATTGACATTGAGGAGAGAGACCATACAATCCCGAGGACCAATTCATGAGATATTTTTCACTTCAAAAATATCACTACCTCTTTAACTATATATTCAAACCTAGTCTGGGAAAACTTGAATTTTGAACTATAATGGTAATCATGTCTTCGAGAAGGAATTGAACTTGAATCTATATTCTGAACTTTGAAGCTTGAAGTCACATTTGAACTTCAAAAATAATGGCAATTTTGGACTATGCATTTGACCTCCCAAACTAATGATCTCACTATCTGAACTAACAACTCGTACTCATGAAGTTGGGCTTGGAGGATGGCCTTTGAAACTGTAAGTTAGAATTTGAACTTTAAATTTAATTCCAGAACAAGTGCCATGTATATTTGAACTGTATCTCAAGTTTTGAACATTTCAACTTGACCTTTTGAAATTAAGGATTAGGGTTAAGGTTTAGTTCTTTATCCAAACACGATCTTGTTACAAGTTTAATCCTAAAACATCATAATTAACAAAACAAACCAACAAAAGATTTACTTGATGGGGCTATTTTGGAAGTTTAAAATGCGGGTGCTAGAAGCATGCTAACAACTGGCTTTGGCTAGGGATATGGACCACCAAGGACATAAAGAATCTAGTGTCTCTGATTAAAATATGTGTCTTATCCATTAGGCTATGGAGTCGAGGAATAAAAAATATAATCAAAGAGATGCTTTACAGGGTGGCAGAGGGAAGCAAGGCCCAAAACCAAAACTAAAAACAATTGGAAACCCAAAGTTGGGAAAATCTATGCTAAGAACACCAAAATTTATAGAAGCTAAATAATTACAAACACAAGTGAGGAGATCTCACCAAAGGAAATGAGAAAAGAAATGGACCTATACATGAACATTAACCAAAACAGAGAATTATGAGCCCTTCTAGAAAAGAAAATTGTGCTTCAACAAGTTAAACCAAAACCATTCCCTCTTGATAACTTTGTTATAATTAAAAGTGAATCTAGAGACATGCTGAAAATATGTGGCCCATAAATATCTTCCAAAAAACCATGCTTTGTCATAAATCTTTGATTCTTCCATACCTTCCTACACATTACTTCTTGCACAATTGATCATTTTTTGTGAGGAATTAAAGTATAAAGATCCTAAATCTAGTATAGGAACATACGCACATTCATTTCTTTCTAAAAAATCACTTTTAGTAGATATTTCAGCATCTGAAACAAGATTGACAAAGTCAAGATAATCAAATGGTTTTGAAGATGATATTCCATTATATGTTTATTTATATGTGTAGAGCTGAGTTTTCACTTTTGTAAGAGGTTACCAGCCTACATAGGGAAATCCTTCCTTTTATGCCCCTCTTTTTTATACAAATAGTAAGAATTCAATTCTCCCATGTATGTGATAGGACAAATTACTGACAAATGGCCCAAATCTAGTCTAATCTTTTCAAGGGCTTCCACACCTAACTAATGGAGAAAATGATTCTAATTTCAAAATTAGGGATAAGGGTATTTGAACTATTGATTTCAAGAACTTTACCAAAGGGTTCAAGAACCTGGGGAATGAAATTCCAGACATGGTGAAGAGAGATTACTAAAAGTGATCCATCTAGGCCTTGAAAGAGCTAGAAACTCATCATTGAGAGAATCCAATGACCATAGAAGGGCCCTAAATTCTGCCTTTCCCACTTTCTAGAATTACTTTTTCACAATGGCTTTTTAGGCATCAAGGTTACAGAAAATAATAAAAAAGAGCCCTTTTTCAATCATTCAATGGAAAGAAAAATGATGACCAAGTTTATTTCCCCAAACCCTTTTAAACCAATCATTTAGATAATTCCTTGATGACAGGTTAAGGAGGTTCATGGAAACAAAGGAAACAACATTGTTCCTTAATCTATTAACTTCTTTATCTATTTCTAGACCCATCTAGTCATTAGGCTTAATAATGATGCAAGAAGTAGATATGTCCTTATCTCCATCTCCTAAGAAGGTGGTTTTCTTGGCATTAGATGTGGGTTTTTTGAGGAACCTGGCTTCAGCTAGGATGGTGAGCGGTCTTTGTAGGGCTTGTTTGAATGAAGTCCTAGTATCTCGGCTAGTATCTCTTCATGTGTGGGCTTTCTGCTGTCCATGTCAATCTGAGGTTGAGTGAAGTGAAGGTGGGTGATTTTCTTCCAAAGATGAGGTAGATGTGTCTTTTCCATTGAATGTAGTTAGCATGAGGGTCTTTAAATGAGTGCTCCTCCTTTTGAGGCCAAAGCCATCAATGGTGGTATATGGGAATTATTGAGGGCTCTACTAGTTGTAAGTTGCAAAGCCCTCTCTTGCATATATTTTAGATGAATTGTAGATTTCATTAGCATGCTACCCTTTTTTATATAGATTTAATGTTTCATTTCCTTTAACTTTTTTTTTTTTAACAGAATTTCGAAATGTGAAGCTATATCACTTAAATTTTTCTAAGTTGGAGATCTTCATTAGATGATTTTGTTGAACATGATTAATAGAATAGTGTTTCTTATGTTGGAAGTCCAATTATTCATTTTGTAGTTTTAGTTTATTTTGTGGATTGATTTAATTTAGATAAAAAATATGTGATGCAAACTATAAATTGTTAAAGAATAATTAAATTAAATTAAATTGTTTAAATGTTAGAAATTATGTAAAATTATTATATCTATATAAAATTATTTTAAGTATAAAGTTTTAAAATATTTTATTTATTTATATTTATATTTTTATATACTTTAAAAAAAGTTTGAATCAAATAAGATTGTGTGTTAATTTTAAACAATTGAAGATTAATAATCTATTTTATTCTATATTATTCTAAATTAGAATAGTTACACACATATTGGTAAATTTATACACATGTAAACAATTTGTATTATTATTGTTTTATATAATTATATTAATTATACTTTATGATTAATGAGAAATAAGAGAAAGAAATGTATCCAATAATTAAATATCTACACAAAGTTAATAATTTTCATGATTATAATTATTCATGATTGATTATATGTAATGTATGTGAACAATAAATATTTATTCTAGATACAATAAACATTTTTCCTTCTAAATGTTTCACCTATATAAACTAAATTTTTTATAGTTCAAGATAAATTGAATAATATTAGATACAATAAGGTAACCTTTGAATAATTAAAATTGATGTGTTTATATATGCATACGATAAATGCAACTATAGAATTCATTGATCAATAAAATATCTAAATATTGATCACTTAATATTAACAGACATATGATAACATCTTGTGTCCAATAAGAGAATTTATTTTTAATGGTAAAGGATAAGATTATTTTGAATAATATAGATGAGTTTTAATATGAACCAAATCCTATTACAAGATAAGAACTACAAAGTTAGCAAACATCTAAGAAATGTTAGGATTTTTCAACATTTGGATTAAATCTAAGAAAATTGATATTTTTATTTATTTATATTGTACTAATTTCCCACTAGAGCTATATTCTAAACATGGAGACATGAGTGTATGTGAAGAATAAACCCTTTCAAATCCTAACTAAGGGCATAACTCTGATGTACAATTGTTGAAGAATTATGAAAAAAAAACCATAGTTATAAACAATAACATTACTAAGAGTAATTTGTTTATTCAACAAAAACTACAGTAAAAGAATCAATAAAAATTTCATCAATCTTATGCTAAAATTTATCAAATGGGGCAAAGATAAATTTAGAGAGAATTGAAGTTAGATAGTTAGTCTACAACTTATCTATCATTAGATTCATTTATGAAAAATGTAAGATGCTAGGGAAGAGAATTAGTCGATCAGTAAAAAGAGGATTTTGATATAGCTATTAGGATTCAACTATGTATTTTTTGATTCAAGCTCATTTATTCAATTTTTTCATTATCAAGTCATAAGAACCCATCACTCACGAGAATGAAAAACATTTAGTCCATTGTTATAGAGGGGAAATGCTATCTCAAGTGAGAAAAATGTTGAATTTCCTTTAAGGCTAAGCCCACCTTTCTTGCAGCCCATTTGAAAAGCCTTCATCATGTGTTATGCATTATGAAACTTTCATTATAAAATTCCACAAGCTCATCAATTGTTGTATTACTATAAAGATTTCACAACAAGCCAGTTTGTGATATTGCTATTATGACTCAATTGTGTAGTTTATGATCAAACATATTGGCCCATATTTCACTATTATTGGTTTACAAGAATGCATCTCTCATGAGAATGAATATGAAACTTAGCTATGGATACTAATAATTAATGGTTCATAAGGTACAATTTTTTTCTAATCTTTTGCAAATAGTTTAGCAAGGAAACTGTGGTTAACCTTCAAGATGGACCAAGGTTAAATGTCATCAAGATGGAGTAGTACTAGGATTGATGACCTCTTGGAAAATTCTAGTTTTTCACCTATATAAAAAAAAGCTAGAAAAAATATATGCTAGATGTTCTAGTCATTCTTATGAGGTATGGGTTAGTGCAGAGCACTACTCATGAAGCATATGCTAGTGAGTTTAACTCAAAGACTAGATAGACTTATATCTTGATAAGAATATCACAATTTGACTTGTAGAAGATATCTCTTACTTCTTGACCATAAAAAATGTACTTTTAGTAAAAAAATCTTTAAATTAAAAAATATAGAGGAAAAATAAGTACAAAAGATTAAAATAAAATATAAATATGATATTTAAACTAAAGTAAATGTAAAATATAAAATGATGTGATGAAATCAAACTAAGACTATATAAGAAGAAAAAAAATTTGAAGGTAACTACTAAATACTATAAATAAAATATAGACATGAACCAAGATGTTTTAAAGATATATATTAGATATACAACATGTGTAAGACATTATACTATACTGTAAGGAAGAAAAAGGTGTGTGGAATCACTTCCTGCACTAATCTTTGAGAGGACGATTATGCAAATTCAACTAACTATTGCAGAGATATCAAGAAATGCATAATAACTTAATCAAAATAACAATGAATGCATAACACAATGATTACCATGAGGAAACCCTTCTGGGGAAAAAAAAAAAACCCTCCAAAGCCTGCATAATGTATTCTCAAATCTAGGAGATTACAATACACTTGCAATGTGAGCTCTTATAGGAGTGCATCACCTTAACTCGAATTTGAGCTCAGACTCAGAGAGATTCCTTCTAGCACCAGTCTTGCAAACTAAACTCGATGATTTGAACATCTCCCCAAGCCCTCCTTTTATAGTGATTTTCCACTTGGAAACCATTTGTGTGTTTACAAAATCATGAGCCAAAACCATGGGAAAAATAGCCATGCCACATGTTACCAACTTGTAATTTGTAACTGCAAGAATACCATTTTCATTCATAATTTTGTCCTCTAGTTTGGACCCCCATAAAATTCATATAATGAGTTGTTTACACTTTGAAAATAGCCCTTCTAAATTGTTCTAGAGACTAGACAAATTTTTAACAACTTATACTCCTTCTTCCAACTCATCATTGGGATAAAGGTGATCTGACATTAAGAAATAGAGTGCTAACTGAAGGATCATTACTAAGACATTCTAACAAGTGAATTAGTTAAATATCTTAATAGAGTACAATTGATAGGCTATTGTAAATCCTTTAACAAGGTGCTTACTTCACTATAAGTTAAAGTCCTCTTACCAGACACACTTTTAGTAGGGTCTTTAAATCCTTTAATAGGGTAAGATCTAACAATCGTATAACCCTTTAACAGGGTAGATCATATTTCCTGATCAAACATTGTTACATTAATTGTATTTGTGGGTGTCATCCCCACACTTTATTAAAATAGTAGTGAGGATTTTTTGGTGCCATCCCCACCCTAGTTGTACCCTTATGTGGAAAACTACCACAGAAAATTTCTAGGGATTTCAAAAAAAAAATTGAGAGTTTTTTGAAAAAAGCTTGCAAGGTTGAGACACAATTCTCAACATTCTCCCACTTTTTGAACGCCTTGCAAGAGTTAGGGGATCCAAATTTTTATGGACTTAATTGCTAGGGGCTAAGAGGCCTATAGACTTTGAATACCATCTAAACTTCTCTATTCTTATGGTTTTAGTTAATGTATCAACAACATTACCAAGGTCTCTACCTTCTCTAGCTTCAACTTGACATCCTCAACCATATCTCTCAAAAATGATATTGTACATCAATGTGCTTTGTCCTGGCATGAAATGTTGGGTTCTTTTCTAGGTAGATTGCACTTTGACAATCAATATAAATTGTCACTACACCCTATTTGAATTCTATATCTGAACATAGGCTCTTAAGGTAGATGGCATACTTGCAGGCATGAGTAGCTTCCATAAACTCTATCTTTGTAGTGGACAAAGTGACCACATCTTGTTGCTTTTTCATCCAACTAATTGCACCACTAAATAATGTAAACACATATGCACTAGTGGATCTTCTTCTATCAACATTTCCAACCTAGTCTAAATCTACATAGCCTTGAATATCGAAGGAATGCTCATATCATGATCCATAAAAACATATACATTACTCTAAGGTATTGCACAAGTATTTGAAAACGCTTTTTACTAGCTCCCAATGTTCTCTTCCTAGATTAGACATATAACAGGAAATTACTTCCACTACTTGGGCAATGTCTAGTCTTGTACAAAACATAGCGTACATCAAACTTCCAACAACACTCTGATATGGTACTCGACTCATCTCTTCAATATTCAATGGGGATGAAGGACACTGTGAGCTAGAAAGCTTTGTTTCCATAGTAACATGAACACTAAATGTTCTGCAATCCAACATATTAAATCTTCTCAAAATATTAACAACATATTTACTCTAGCCTAGCCAAAGATTTTTCTTTTGTCTATCACTTATAATCTCCATTCCTAAAATGTACCTTGTTGTACCAAGATCTTTCATTTCAAACTTTTCTAAGAGCTGAGATTTTAATTCTGCAATCAAATATTTTCCTTTTCTAATAAATAGCATGTCATCAACATATAAGACAATAACCAAAAAATAATCACCATCAGACTTGTAATATATATAGTGATTACATTTGGATTGCACAAATCCCAAACTCAATACACATCTATCAAACTTTTGGTACCACATCCTAGGACTTTTTTTTTAACCCATACAAGGATTTCTTCAATTTATAGATCAAATGACTTTTACCTTTCACCACAAAGTGCTCTAGTTGTGTCATATTAATTTCTTCCTCCAAATATCCATGAATGAAAATTGTCTTCACATACATCTACTCCACTTCTAGATCATAAGTTGCTACAATAGAAACTAAAATTCGAATGGATGTCATTTTTTCTATAGGAGATTTTTTTTACCATAGTCAATTCCTCCAACTTGGGAGTACTCTTTTGCAACCAATTTTTCTTTATAATTCTCAATGCTTCCATCTAAACCCAACTTCCTTTTGAACACACATTTACAACCAACATGATTCTATCCTTTAGGCAATAGTACAAGGTCCCATGTGTCATTCCTCTTAAAGAATGCCATCTCTTCTTCTAGGGCTATCTTCTAGGACTTTGAATCATTCATACCAAGCGCCTCTTCTAAAGATTTTGGTTCATCAATATTTGCATTCCAAGAAAATATAGACCTCCAATAATCAAGAGAATATCCATACCTTTGTAGCTCTTTCCTCTATCTACTAGAACTTCAAACAAGATCAAGTTCAAGTTCATGATCAGGTTCTCCCTCTTCCTCTGATGATTTCGAACTCATAGAGCTCTCTTTAATAACTTGTCTTTCTAAGGACCTCGATTCAGCTTTCTTAGGTGTAGCAAGAAGTTGAATCACATCTTTCATTTCATTTATCTATTTTGGCTACACTATAATAGATGAAGGCTCAGTTCCTTTAAAAGTAACACTTTTAGAGTAAAATACCTTTTGTGCAACACGATCCCAAAGCTTGTATCCTTTCACACCATAACTATATCTGATGAAGATACATTTGACAACTTTGTTGTCCAATTTTTTCCACTTCTCCTTTGGCACATGAGCATATGCCTCACAACCAAAAACTCTTAGATGTATAAGTGAAGGCTTGTGACTCGACCATGCTTCCATTGGTGTTTTATCAACAAGAGTTGATGTAGGAGACCTATTTATCATGTAGCATGTAGCATACTCCTAGCCTTCTCCATCAAGGTCCTATTCATTCTTTCTACAACTCCATTCTACTATGGAGAATAAAAAGTTGTCTTCTCTCTTTTAATACCACAATCTTTACAAAATGTGTCAAAATCATTGGAGCAATACTCACTACCATTATCAATTGTCAAATGCTTTGTCTTCTTTCTAATCTACAACTCAACCATTGCTTTAAATTCTTTGACATGAATAAAACCTTCAGCTTTACTTCTAAGAAAATAAATCCATGTTCTTCTACTAGAATCATCAATTAAAGAAACATAATAAACTGATCTACCAATAGAAGGAACATCATCTGGACCAAATACATCTGAATGGATTAGATCCAAAATACATGAGGACTTATGAGAACTTTAGTAAAATTGAACATAGTTTTGTTTACCATAGATACAATGCTCACAAAAATGAAAATCAAGATTGTAGTCATTCAACCCATCAACAATGTTTTTATTCTTTAATATTTGTATACCTTTCTCACCTATGTGGCCCAGTCTATGGTGCCATAAAATAGTTTTCTTTGTAGGTAACTTTAATTAAATAGATAGAGAACCCTTAGGTACACAAAAGCCATGACCATCTGTTGAAAGTGAAACCCTCTCCTTCTCCAACAAAGTAGTCCTATTTATAGTCTTATCAGAAGTACTATTACACTCAATCATGCATGCATTAGGTCAGTACAATGTACCCAATCTTCTTCCTCTTTCTATTACCATAGCGCCTCTCACCATTTTCACACCCTCTTAAAAAATCTGTACATGTACACTTGTATCTATTAGTTTGCTAATAGATAAAAAATTACTCATTAGCCCTAGGATATGGAAGACACCATCAAATATTCTAATTCTTCCATCAAAAAATTTCACATGAATACTTCCATGACAAAAAATATAAAGAACTGAGTTATCACCCAAATACACCTTACTACCATTAAACTTATCATAATTACTAAACCAATTTCTATTAGTAGTCATGTAAAAAGATGGACTTGAGTCTATCAACCATGCATTATCACCTGCATGAGTGGCCAAGGCTATGATGAAAGCATCTCCATTTTCCTTCTTGGACTTAGAATCAAAATCTTGCTTCTTCTTCTTCTTCTTTTCCTCTTTGCAAACCTTTCAGAAGTGTCAAGGTTTGCCACAATTCCAATAGATCATCTTGGACTTACCACAAGATTTTGATCTCCCCTTATTCTTGGACTTAGAATGGCCATGTTGCTTCTTGTTCTTGGCTCTTTCCTTTGTTATTCCTTAAACACTCAAAGCCTCTTTGGAATTTAGATACTTTCCTTCTCATCTCTTCAGAAAGTAGAGAACCAACAATGTCCTCCATCTTCAAGATGACTAAAGTGCTCCCTATGGCCATGCCAAGGCTATCCCATGAGTCTGGCAATGAACATAGCAATATTTGGCAGCTTTCTTCTTCATCCATCCACACCACAACTGAGGTCAACTAAGTCACCAACATATTGAATCTTTGAAGATGCTAAGAAATATGTCCACCTTCTTCCATTCTCAAGCAATACAAATTCTTCCTCAAGAAAATATTGTTCACAAGTGATTTCACTTGATATATCTCACTTAGCCTCTTCCAAAGCATCTTTGTGGTAGGTTCTTCATGGACATTAATTAGTATAGAGTTTGTAAGACACAATCTAATGAGACTTTTATCTTTTTATATCTCACATCATACTCTGTGGTTGAAGTTGGATATGTGGGCCTCATCTTCTTTTCATCAATTGCATCCCATAGATCATAATCAATTAATAGATCTTCCATCCTCAACTTCAACATTTAAAAATTTTTGCCAAAAATATTATCTACATCAATCCTCCTTGATGTGATTTCCATCTTTGTAATCCTACAACACATAAATAAAAACCTCTACACAAGCTCCCACTCAAACCTTGATTATCTCAAGAAACCCTATACCCAACAAATAGAACTAAAATTGGTTAGGCTCTGATACCACTTATAAGGAAGCAAAAGGTGCATGGAATCACTTCCTACACTAATCTTTAAGAGGATGATTATGTAAATTTGACTAACTATTGCAGAGATCTCAAGGAATGCATAACAACTTAATCAAAATAAAAATGGATTCATAACACAATGATTATTGTGGTGAAACCCTTCCAAGAGAAATACCCCACCCTCCAAAACCCGCACAATGTATTTTAAAATCTAGAAGATTACAATGTACTTGCAATGAAAGTTCTTACAAGAGTGCTTCACCACAACTCAAACTTGGACTCAAACTCAGAGAGACTCCTAGCACTAGTCTTGCAAACTAAACTCAATGATTCAAACACCTCCCCAAGCCCTCCTTTTATAGTGATTGGCCACTCAAAAACCATTTGTGGTTTTACAAAACCATGAGCCAAAGCCATGGGCAAAATAACCATGCCACATGTTACCCACTTTTAATTTGTAACTCCAAGAATACCATTTTCTTCCATAATTTTGTCCTCTAGTTTGGCCCCCCATAAAAGTCATATAATGAGTTGTTTACACTATAAAAATAGTCCTTCTACATTGTTCTAGAGACTAGACACATTTTTAACAACTAGTACACCTTTTTCCAACTCATAAACATGTGGAAAAATACCACAAACAAATTCTAAAATTTTCTAAAATAAATTCTAGAGTTTTCGAGCTAAAATTTTCTAGAGTTTTCCAGAAAAAGCTTGCAAGGTTGTGACACAATTCTCAACATATATAACTAACCATATGCTAGTATGGATTATATAAACAAATGAATACATTTCTACAACTCAATTTAATATACTCATTGTATATTCAACTTTTCCTTTATTTAACAATATCAAGATTGATTACATATAACTGAATATAAAATAATTTATATCCCCTAAATTTGACTCTTTGGAAAAAACAAATTAAAAAATATAAAAAATTTTAAATGATAATTCAATATACAATAATTTATATTATAAAAAAAAACAAAATTTGATGAATCCAAACTAATATAATAATACCATCATAAACTGTAGCGATGTCTAAACCCTGAACTAAAGTGCATATCATAGTAAGGGGGGAAATTAATTTTTCCTTTTTTTCAAATTCATTCTTTTATTTTATGTTTTAATTTAAATTTTAGTAGATACCCACAAACTGTCTACCACCAATTATTCATAAATTAAAATAATCAGTCAAATAATTCTTTTGTCTTTTTATTTCACTAGATTATGCCTTAGGATTATACTATATTTAGAGTATTACTTAATTTAGAAATGTAATTTTGGGATAAATTTAAAGTATGTTGCACAGAGGAAACACACGTTACATCTCATACATAAAGAGATTGATAAATTATAAATAAATATATAAATAAGCATTAAAATTGTTGAAAAGTCATGATGATAGATTTTCCATATTATAAACATTCTTTTGCATTCTAAAAACAATACATATTAAAGCTCTTTCACTCTATATTTCTTGTAGTTTGAGATGGCTAGATAATTTCTTGGCACCATTTTGGTAATGGGGGCATTAATACTTATGTTAGACTCTCGTCTACAATGTATTAATTTTTAATTTTAGTGTTCTGTAATTTCAATTAATGCATTTAGAGTAATTTATCACATAATTCATATTGCATATGCAAACTCACATGGAATCAATGGGTAGTTTACATGGATGGAAGTCATTTTGTTAGATTTAGAAATGATGAAGGCTACTTCACTTGACACCACAAACAAAGAAAAAAATATAGAGACAACAATAATTTGTGAGAACAAAGTGTGGACTTCTTATATCTCCTCAAATGAGAAATTATAAAATTTTGAAATACAATGTGAAAACATGCATGGGTGCCTTCCTTACAATAATCTAAAAGATAGAGTCATGAACTATCACCCAAAACTATCCTAGACAAGCTATGACCCTTTCTTATTTAGGCAATTTTGCACCATTCAGGAAGATTCTAGACCTCAAACCATACCCTTAAGGAAAATAAACCCTAAAATTACATATAGGATTGACTCAAAGCCATTACAATGTATTTTTCATATCAATTTCGTAGCTCCTCAAGCTCTACAAGAATGAGACCATAGATATTATTTGACCTAATCTAAAATAAATTAAGCAAGCTGCAAGTTATGCAAGTATGATAGGATGATGCAACTAAAGAAGTTATTGGAGATATTGAAACAAAACAGGCAGGTGCAATTTCCCAATTCAATAGGGACATGCCCACTTAATTTGTTACAAAAAGGTCCAACTCCCTCAACTGGCTAAGTTTGCCAATCATTGTACAAATATGACTAGTTAGGTCTCGATAGGGAAAAGTAAGGGAAATGATGTTGTGCAATGTTGATGTGAAAGAATATTTGATGCCTTTCCATGTATATAAATGAGAGGTGTTGGACAAGTCTAGAAGATAATCTCTAGCTCCACCTCCATGTAACAATTATTTTATCTATAAAATAATGTCTCCTTGTTTTGAGATGCATTAGGAAATACTTATTATATAAAAATACAATACATCACAACAACATAAGGAAGAAGAACTACTACAGTAGATTGGAAGAGAAAATTTTTTATTGAATTGAATTGACTTGATGTGAGCAATTACATTGCCCCTATTTATAGAGGCCATTTCCATCTTCTAGAAGCTTAAGTGATAAGGTTGAATTATATTCTATCCTAACTAACTCTACACATCGATAGTTGCATGAGAAGATCATGATATGGTCCACCAATTTATTAGGAAATGTGTGGAATTAATTTGTAACTAATAGCTATTTTAAAGGAGTCAAAAACTACTACTACAGTCCAACTATAGATGTGGACACTAGAGAATTCCCTAGAACAATCTAGACAATCTTAGTATTCCTAACATGTCCCCTTAAGGTTGGCTAGAAGAATATAAAAGAGGAGGATAATATTATATTACTATCCCCCCTTAATGTTCACCTTAATCATACCCAAAATATCCCATAACTTCAAATAATTAACTTTAAGTATACTCTTAGTAAATTTATCATCTAATAAATGATCTTTACTTAGACAAAATGGGAGGTTAACAATATTTTCTTGAATAAGATCCCTAATATATTGAACATCAATCTCAATGTGCTTTGTTTTAGCATGGAAAACATGATTCTTTGTAACATGTACATAGTACTTTGATTGTCACAATATAAAGTAGTGTCTAAACTTTGTGCAAAGCCAAGCTCAAATAAAAGATGTCAAATCCAAACTGCCTCTTTTCTTTTTTCCTTTGTTGCTTTATATTTCACTTCATGTGATGATAGTGATATAGTTTCTTTTTATGCTACTCTATGTAATTGGACCTAATCCAAGCTAAAAAAAAACATAAAATCTAGTAAATATTTTGTCATCAATATCATCACCCCAATGTGAATCTATGAATTCAATCAAAGAAAATGAGGACTTATAGCTATAATGTATGCCATAGTGAATGGTTCTAGGAATATATAGCAAAATCATCTCTACAACCATCTAGTGACATTCTTTGGGTTCGTACATAAATTTGGATGCCATACTCATTGCAAAACAAATATCTATTCTACAAAGAGTTAAATAAACCAAGATATCAATAGGTTTTCTATATAACTTAGGATCTACTTTCTTGGAGGTACATTCCTTAGTAAGCTTAACTTGAGACTCCAACATTTTCTTTCCTTTAGCTTTTTTCGTATTATTTTGGGTTTTTTACGTCTATTACTTTGGCCATGAGAGAACAACCACTCCTTCCTTGGTCTAATCCTTGTCCATTTATTTCATCAATACTCCTCGTCTTTTGTCTAGCTAAAAAAATATCTTCTTTATAATCATTGACACTTAGCACATATCCTTCACAAACTTCCTCAGATGGGTAAATTTTTGTTAATCCTCTAACCATGTCCATTCTAACCATTTCTTGTAATTTTCTACAATTTATATGTCCAATTCTATAATGAATTTTGTTGACATATAAGTAATATAAGCATGAGAGTGTGTATATTCATTATCAGCAAATCACACAAATTTAAATAAACTCTCTTCATGATCAACTCTACCAATAGCAATTATATCGCTTCGGTCATTTTTATCTCTAATAATATCTTGATCAGTTGTAATAAAAACTTCATATCTAGATTGAACTATTTTGTATACTAAAATTAGATTCACCCCTAATCCTTCAACTAGGGTATTTTTTAGTCGTGAATATTCACAATTTTGCAAATTTTAGAAATTTTTTGCTAGTAATTTGGCTACTAATTTAAGATTTAATGAAACCTAAATCACCACATTTTTATTAAATTTACTTGTAAAATATTTGAGATTTCTCAATAATTTATTTTATTAAATAATTAAACTCAAAGATTCACCATAATATTCGATATATGATTAGATTTGATTGACCTAAATATTTTATATTATCAAAGAAACTAAAATTAATTCAGAAATAATTATCATAATTATTATTTACTTTAGGGATATATTACCAATATTTAGTTTTCACTATTGATTTAAAATATAATGCAATTATCCTCATAATTTCCATGAGTTCAAACATGTTCAATTTTGATTTGTAATATTCCATGTCGATTAGTGAAATTCCTATTATTATTGAGATTCACCAATATTTTCTACTCAAAAATTATGATTCCAAAATAATCACCAATGTAAATAATATTTAAAATAAAAAATTGAGAGATTTGCCAATAAAAATAATTTAGCTTTTCAAAAAAATGAATGATTCATCAATAATTTATATCTTTTTCTGGAGGGGGTTTTGTTAAATTTTACCCTACCTTCAACTAGAAAAACATTTTCCAAAGACCCATTTTTTACAATAATGGTCCTTGTCCCTAGAACTAGAAGTTCCATTTTTTGTAATAGTAATTTCTTGATCTGAATTCTTTCCTTCATGAAAATCAATAAGAAAAGCTCTATCCGTAGTCATGTGAACTAATGCCCCTAAATCTAAAATCCAATCTTTAATAGAATCTAAAGAACAATAATTCCCCTTAACTTTGCATTTAATTTTAGGTGTAGCATTTACCTTCTTGCTTGTTTTCTCTTTCCTTTTTAGAGAGATGGCCATGAAGTTGTGCTTATCATTGTTTTCATACTTAATTTTATTTTGCCTAGGCTTGAAATGTTGTCTTTCATTGTCCTTCATTTTCAAACAAAAATTCTCCATGTGATTTTCAGCACCACAATACCTACAAATAATGGACCTTTTCTTCTATCTTGTCCTTCTGCACCATCATCTCTAAAAAAAATTGTTAGAAATTTCATTATTTTGAAATTTATCATATCATTTTCAATTCTTCTTTCCATCATTTCTAAATACTTTACTTATAGATGCATATGCATGATTTTTCTTAATATATCCTTCTCTAATAAGTTTATCTTCTTCATCTAAAACATACTTACAAAATTTCAATCAATTTTTTGTTGTGGAGCATTAGGATTTAGTTGAATAACTCTTTTCCTTGATTCCTTAAATACCTTGTATGGGTCAAGGTGCTTACTTTCATCCTTTGCAATCAACCAAAAATTATTATTTTTCATGCTCAACACCTATATTCTTCAATTGAGCATTTAGAAAAGTAACTTTGTTAAAATAATCATTTATTTTTTCAAAACAAGATAGATATAAGTTCATCAATCTTTCCTCTATACTGAATATACTAGCAATATCTACATCTTTATAATATTTTTCTAAATTCCCCCACAACTCTATAGGATCATCAACAAACCTTATATTGGGATTAGGGTTGAAAGATTTACAAATAATACCTTTAGCTTGCTCCAACTTGCTCTTCCAGAACTATTTTTCTCTACTAGTTTATGGTTCTTTAATCTCCCTACCCATAGTCCTTCATAAAGCCTTTTCCCTTAAAGTATTCTTGACTACAATCTTCTAATATCCAAAACCACTTTTGTGAATTATAAGAAGCACCTCATTTGTAGAGCTCATGTTAGCCACAAAATAAATTCAAACTAATATTACTCGAACAATAAAGAAGCCCCTATAAACAAATCATTCTAGCAAGCTATTTGTAGCTAAACCTTAGCTCTGATACCATGTAGACAACTGAAATACAAAACAATATATTAAAAAAACATAAGAAAGAAGAATTTTGACAACATATTGGAAGGGAAAACATTTAATTGAATTGAATTGGCTCGATGTGAGCAATTACATTTCCTCTATTTATAGAGGGTATTTACAACATCTAGAATCTTAAGTGATAAGACTGAATTAAATTCTATTCTAACAAACTCTACACATGGACAATTGCATGAGAAGATGAAGATATGGTACACCAATTTATTAAGAAATGTGTGGAATTAGTTTGTAATAAATATTTGTTTTAGTGGAGTCAACAAGTACTAGTATAGTCCAATTGTACATGTGGATACTAGAGAATTTCCTAGAACAATCAAGACAATCTCAGTATTCCTTACACTTACTAACAATGTCATTCCATAGAAATACAAACACAAAATTTTCAAAGATTCAAAGAAAGTTACTGTTGTACTGGAAGAAGGGGAGGCTGAAGGACTAAACAACATTTTAGGAAGGAGAATAATTATTTTTCCTCATATGTAAAATCTGTTTGGACAATGTGGGAGAATGTGTAGAGAAAGAGAACTCATACAAGTCACATATTGTAAGAAACAATACTAATGCACTGGTGATTTTTTACTAATCATTCTTTTTGATACGGTAATAAGTAGAAATGCATGAAACACATATAGACTAGTAGGTCAATGCATGACTAAAAAGAGAGTTAGCACATTGATAGTAAAAGACTAAACACATTCACAAAAAAAAAGTAAACCTATTTAACCCACAAGAGGGTTTTGGGCACTCCTCAAATATGTTTGGCACATTTTTAATCAATATATATGATGACCTCAACTACTCTTGGAGTTCTTTCCTACCTACAAGAAGATTTTCTTTTCAAACACCCTTGCATTGCATGATGAAATTTCCAAATAGTAAGGTGCTTCCACAAACACTAAACAAAATATTAGGTACCATTTTTACTATGAAATGACTTTATTCCATGTTAGTGACTTGTAATAAAAATTGTGGAATCCATGAGTAGTTGGAGATTTCTTTGGAGAAGTTCATCGAGTTTTGTCTATATTTTTTAAAATTAAAACCATAGTTCTTAATTCTTCTAGCATTAGGTGAGAGTGATAAATAGATTCAATTACCATAAATACATCAAGAATACATTCACCAAGATATGGTGACGCTAATTATATAGAAAACTGGTTGTATATTGATAGGTTATAGATTAAGGTAAATTTCAAAGTTTTATAAGGTAGAGTGATTTGTAGTTATGTGTATTTATAAAGATATTAATTTCAAATAAATACAAATAAAATATAAAGATATATTTATTTTATTATTAGCTGAGAGGCTCTTCAGTCACATAAAGGACTCCTAAGATTTGTGATTGACTAGAAACTTATGTAACATAAAAAAAATGTAAAACTCTAGGCATGTGAAATTATTATATTTTTAGGGCATATAAAATCATTTGTAATAAAATGTGAATAACACATGAGGTCATTTCCTAAATAAGGAGAATACACTCCAAAATGTTTGCATGCATTATGACTTTCTTGAGAAAAATAAATAAGAAAAATGATAGAAATATGGAATGGGACCACTGAGTTGATTTTTGTTTAAAAGGGAAAGAATAAGAGGGAAAAGGCTCAGTTGGAGAACATGGGCCAAACTTTCTCTTCTGAGAATTAGTGAGGAATTTCCACCCAATCTACCATGTGTAACTTATGAGTCTTTTTGTTCAAATTTCTATATTCTATTAGTGGTTGTTCACAATCATGGAACTCCTAAGATGTCAATGGTTGTGAATTATGATTGTTCCCTTAGAAACTCAAAGAAGTAAATTGACTTTTATTTTTACTTTGTTTCGTTTATTGAACTTTGTTATGGTGGTTGTAGTACCAATTTTTTTGTCATGTTTAAGAGTCCTATGTGGATAGGGTCGTGGTTGATATTATAATTATTTTTTTGGTTTTCTTGGTGTATTAAGTACGTATTTTGTATCATTTTTTGTTAGGGTTCAATAGGAGCATTGCAAAGATTTTTAAAAAAAATACTATGCTAATTTCCTTATTGTCTAAACTTTTAATTTTACTTCTCAATTTATGCATAACTTGAACACTAGAAATTACAAAATGTGCAATCCATGTGTAGTTGAAGATTTTCTTGGGGAAGTTCATTGAGTCTTGTCTATGTTTTTAAAAATTACAACCATAGTGCTTAGTTCTTCTTGCATTAGTCGAGAGTGATAAATAGTTCCAATTAATATAAATAAATAAAAAATACATTCATGACAATACAACAAGGTTAATTATATAGAAAAATAGTTGTATATTGATAGGTTATAGATTAAGGTAAAGTTAAAAAATTTATAAGGTAGCATGATTTGTAATTATGTGTATTTATAAAGATATTAATTTCAAATAAATAGAAATAAAATATAAAGATATATTTATTTTATTATTAGCTGAGAGGCTCTTCAACCACATAAAGGACTCCTAAAATATGTGAATAACTAGAAACCCATGTAACATATAAAAATATGTAAAACTCTAGGAATGTGAAATCATTATATTTTTGGGGCATATAAAATTAGTTGTAATGAAATGTGAATACCATACAAGATCATTTCCTAAATAAGGAGAATACACTCCAAAATGTCTGAATGCATTATGACTTTCTTGAGAAAAAAATTAAGAAAATTTATAAAAATGTGGGAAGGGAATGTTGAGTTTATTTTTTTTTTAAAGGGAAAGAATAAGAGGGAAAAGGCTCAGCTGGAGAAAATGAACTAGACTTTCTCTTCTAAGAATTAGTGAGGAATTTCCATCCAATCTACCATGTCTAACTTATGAGTCTTTTTGTTCAAATTTCTATATTCTATTAGTGACTGTTCACAATCATGGAACTCCTAAGATGTCAATGGTTGTGAATTACTATTGTTCTGTTGAAAACTCAAAGAAGTAAATTGTCTTTTATTTTTACTTGGTATAGTTTATTGAACTTTTGTTGAGATAATGGGTGTTGCACACATTGCATAATATTGTTATTTTATTATTTTATTTTATTATGTAATGTTGTACCTAGATGGACGTGCAACATGTAAAGATTCCCATGGAATATTCTTGATGAGTTGTATTGTAACATTGTGAAAATATTTCATGTAATTATTTAATATTGGGGGAAAAGAATTAAATGCCCAATATTAAATGTGGGGTCAGTGGGTTAGGTAGCACATGGTTTATGTAATACCACTTGGTGGTTTTGTGGGACTTGCTACTATATAAGCAGCCACAAGGGTAGTTGTTGTAGAGAGAGAGAGAGAGAGAGAGAGAGAGAGAGAGAGAGAGAGAGAGAGAGAGAGAGAGAGAGAGAGAGAGAGTGACAAGGAGAAGACAAAAGACAAGAGTCGAGCGGGACAAGGCTTGACAGGTTAGCCAAGGGAGCATTTGTGAAGGTTGAAAGCATGGCATGGGATGTGTGGATTCATGCTTGTTCACATAGTTTTCTCGGTTGTGGCTATGGCCATGAAGGCTTCCATGGTTGTATGTCAATGGTATTTTTTGCTGAATAATACATGGTGATGGATGCTTTTGGAGGCTGGGTTTTTCCCTCAATGAGGGTTTCTCAGGGTATATCTTGTGTCACATTTTGTGGGTATGTTGTCTATTCTCTTTCATGTGGATTTTAATTTCGTGTTTATTTCAGATCTATTATGGGTTATGTGGAAATGGTTATATTTTTTATTGCCAAGTTTCCTTACAAGTGGTATCAGAGCCTAGTTTTATTATTTGTAACCCTAGATTGAATCCATGGGAATGCATGAGAGGATAAAAGAAAGGGCAAGATATATGAATGATTTATTGCAGATTTGAGGGTTTTGGATTTGCTATTATGATGGGATGTTAAAATATTTGGGCATGTGAAATTGTTGGACAAAAGAGTTTTTCGGATGTTTCATTTAAATGAGGGTTTTGGGGGTTAGCTTGCAGAAATGACCTCCTGGGTAAAAACAGACCTCACCATTGGATCCGGGTCAACATTTCCATAAATTTTGATATATAATATGCCCTAGTTTGGCCATGTTCAGAGGAAATGAAAGAGTTTTTTGGTTTCAGCCCATGATGGCCGTCAAATTTAATCCCGTCGGAATTTTCGTCACTGAATAAATTAAAAATGAAAAATCATACTGAAAATGGGAAAAAGACCGTCTTAGTAAAACGGCCATAACTTTCTCTCAGAATATTGGATTTCAGAGTTCTTACAGGCGTTGGAAAGCTAATTTAGAGCACTACAACATGGCATAGGTTTGGTTCTATGATTTTGAAATTTTGTCAGGTTTTAAGAGCCCTAAATACAGATGTTCTTTATTTTGAGCACAGATTAGGGCATAACTTGGGCATACGGAGTCAGATTTTGGACTTCAAGTAGTCAACAGAAAGCTTTTAGAGAGCTCTACACATTGGTTTAGATTTGGTGCAGGTTTGGCATGATTTGTTTATTGATATATTGATCTGAACAGTTTATAGGTATATTTTGACTATGGTAACATTGTGAGTTTATGGCATTGGAGATTTAAGATTTGATGTCATTGTATACTCAGTTCATATTTCAGATTGGTCTCATGATGATATAGTTATCAGTGTTTAGCTTGGATATGTATGATGACTTGTTGGATCTACAAGTTGTGCAGTGTTGTAAGCGGTCTATACTTACAGGTTGCATTTATAGCTTGGTTATGGGTTGTGTTTGCCCATTGATCTTTCATTATTGATGCATATTCATATTGGTGGCTTGGATTTGGGTTGTCTATGCCCTAAGTCACATGATTTTATCTTCATGTAGAAGGGATGAGATGTTGTTACCAGGTACAGTCATGGCAGAGGATTGTGGTTGACTATTTTATGCTGACAGGTTGGACATATTGAGAGCCAGATGCTCAGTTCATGGATGTGATCATGGTGCCATGGATTTTGGCATGACATGATTGGATATACAGGTACATCCTTGATGTTCATTAGCTTGGATTTTCTGATTCAGTTATGATGGTATATCTTCTTGGTTGAGGATCATGGTTATTTGATTTCTTTTGAGGAGCTCATGATGTGCACTTTGAGTTCTTTGATGGTTTGATGCCTTGGTTGATTCTCATGGTTAGAGGATGGTTTTTTTTTTTTTTTCATCATTATGTCATGGATAGCTTGGATACACGATTTAGTGGGAGCTTGTGATAGTGATGGGGTGACAGTGCAGGATTAGTTCCTGGTTTGGTTTATATCTTCTTGGTTTGGAGAGGATGGATTTTATGATGCCATAGGTGATTTGGTACCACGGTTGAGTGGGAGTTGTTGGCATTGATATATTTATTGAGTGTTTGTAGATGTTGGAGGTTTGTCTTAGATCCTGTTGCTGCAGAAGCGTCTTTGACATTTGCATGGTGCACTTGTTATCTTCATTGTGTTTGAAGATGGTTAGATCTTGAGGACTCATGGAGTTCTTGGTTATCTTCATGGTATGTGGAGATGGTTCTTCGTGGTATGTGGAGACGGTTTTCTTCATGGTGTATGGAGATGGTTGCATCTTGAGGACTCACAGGGTTCTTGGCAAAGGTGTGGTTTATGCTTTTATTTGACATATTATCCTTGGTATGAGGATGGTTTCATTATTATGTCATGGTATACTCTTGATACGCGTTTAGAGTTGTGACATGTTATGGTGTGTTCATATGGAGCATGTTATCTCTTTAGTTGAGATGGTAAGATCATGTTGTCATGTTTATGTTCCTGAGGCCATGGTTGGAACTTTGACATTGATCTTGGTTTAGTTTCTTGGTATTGAGTACACTAATCATAAGCTGGATACTTCATGATATTGCTATGTTGCATTTGGAGTTGGCATGGATTGATTGGTTACAGGTGCTTATGGATACTTAGAGACTGTGGTGACACTGATTTCTCTTAGATTAGAGAAGTATTTGTAGGGATGGTTGATGGTTTCAGCAGGAAGTCTGAGGGGCAGTCACCTGATATGGACTTGAGAGGAGATTGTTCTTAGATGAGTCTTGGTTGGAGACTTGGGTATCTTGATGAGCATTCTCATTCCCCACTCTTGGTCTACTCGGCAGTTTGCTACTTGAGAGGTATAGCCCATTATTTTCTCTCAGTTGCATTATATTTATGCTTATCTTTCATGGATATGGATCTTGAGCTATGGTACATGAGTTAGTTCTGGTGGGTTCATTTGAGAGATGGTTTAGCATTGGTTATCTCCATGTGCATATGTTGTTATGCTGGTTGAGTTTGGGAGATGGTTTTATTGGGCATATTCTTTGGATTAGGAATGGTTATTCCTTGGTTTAGGAATGGTTTTATTGAGTTTGATCTTCTTGTAAGAGGCTTACATCCATGATTAGTTATATTGTATGGTTTGGGTGTTGTTGAGGCTTCTTGTTGGGGTTTTATGGAGGAGATCATACTTGCACAGTTTACATCTAGAGGTGTGTGTAGAAGGACATGATACATGTTATGATTTGCATGGTTTCTCTGGTCTTGATTATCTTCCTGGATGTTCAGTTTTTCTTACATTGGATTTGAGCTTGGTTAGAGATTGTGATCACTGGTTTGTGCTCATGTATGTCATGTGAGAGATGACATGGTTATTTTTTTATCTCTTTCCTCTATTGGTTGTGGAGAACTTGGGAGACTATTGGAGACTTGTTATGAGAGTTATTCTTGCAGAATATTAGTTTATGTATTGTGGATGTCCTTGATACTACATGGATTCACTTCTTTGAGATGTGTTGAGTGGATTAGTTATAGATTTGACATTATCTTTTGCAGTGGGAGCTTCTTGGTATATATGTGGCAGGTATTGCTCTTGAGGCTTGTGATTGCAGGTTATAGATTGGATATGTCGGTGATATGAGATTCACTTGTTATACCTTTGAGGTATGGATAGTTGGATGGGTTTGGCACTTTGTTGTGGGTGCTATTTCAGCTATGGATATTTTGACAACTACTGATACATGTGATTACCTTTGGATCAGGTTTTTTGTGCTTGGAATTTTAGTTGGTATAGGATTTTATGATGTTCTAATGCGACAGGTTGGGTGGTTTTCTCTTTGGATGGCTTCTATGTATGTCCAGTGGGAGTGGCATAATAGGAGGTGAGATCATTCATGTTTGAGATGCTGGATACTTTGATTTTGTTGCGGGTACCAGGATGGAGCACTTGGTGTATTTTGATCCATGATGGTGGATGTGCTGGGAGGGATTGTTCCCTTGTTCATTTATGTGGCTACGGATTGACCCTATGCAATGTATACAACAAGTGGGAGATTGTTGAGATAATGGGTGTTGCACACATTGCATAATATTGTTATTTTATTATGTAATGTTGTACCTAGATGGACGTGCAACATGTAAAGATTCCCATGGAATATTCTTGATGAGTTGTATTGTAACATTGTGA
Source organism: Cupressus sempervirens (assembly GCA_028749045.1). Taxonomy (NCBI): domain Eukaryota; kingdom Viridiplantae; phylum Streptophyta; class Pinopsida; order Cupressales; family Cupressaceae; genus Cupressus; species Cupressus sempervirens. The sequence continues at coordinate 611,144,763 of CM053786.1, read as the reverse complement.
AAATATTTCATGTAATTATTTAATATTGGGGGAAAAGAATTAAATGCCCAATATTAAATGTGGGGTCAGTGGGTTAGGTAGCACATGGTTTTTAGCACATGGTTTATGTAATACCACTTGGTGGTTTTGTGGGACTTGCTACTATATAAGTAGCCACAAGGGTAGTTGTTGTAGAGAGAGAGAGAGAAATAGAGAGTGACAAGGAGAAGATAAAAGACAAGAGTCGAGCGAGACAAGGCTTGACAGGTTAGCCAAGGGAGCATTTGTAAAGGTTGAAAGCATGGCATGGGATGTGTGGATTCATGCTTGTTCACATAGTTTGCTCGGTTGTGGCTATGGCCATGAAGGATTCCATGGTTGTATGACAATGGTATTTTTTGCTGAATAATACATGGTGATGGATGCTTTTGGAGGCTGGGTTTTTCCCTCAATGAGAGTTTCTCAGGGTATATCTTGTGTCACATTTTGTGGGTATGTTGTCTATTCTCTTTCATGTGGATTTTAATTTCATGTTTATTTTAGATCTATTATGGGTTATGTGGAAACGGTTATATTTTTTATTGCCAAGTTTCCTTACAACTTTGTTATGGTGGTTGTAGTACCAACTTTGTTTTCATGGTTAAGAATCCTTCTACATGGATAGGGTCATGGTTGATATTATAAAATTATGTGGTTTCCTTGGTGTATTAAGTATCTATTTTTAGTCATTTTTTGTCAGGGTTCAATAGAAGCATTGGGAGGATTAAGAAAAACACTATGTTAATTTCCTTACTATCTAAACTTTTAATTTTACTTCTCAATTTATGCATAACCTCAACACTAGAAACTACAAACCTTGGGTTGTTATTATAAAAAAAGCATATGCACTCAGTTTAAGGGAAAAAGGACTCTACCTTGAAATAAGTTATGTCACATATTGTACATAATGTTCATATACATGCTTGCATAATTCCATCCACATGAGTTTTGATATAACATGTATGTGATGTGAGAATATATGATATCCAACACAAAAAATTCATGAAAGGGGATTATTTTCAACTAATAACACATGCTTATGTAGATTTAGGTTTTGTGTAGATCACAATGGACATGTGTCTATTGGAATATGTATATTTATACATGTGTTTGTGTGTACGCGCATGCGCGCGCACGTGTGTGTGTGTGTGTGTGTGTGTGTGTGTATATATATATATAAGGCAAATAAGATACTAAGAAGGGGGGGGGGGGGGGGGGGTGAATTAGGATCTTAAACTTGTTGTGAGTGTGTGTGTGTGTGTGTGTGTATCTACACACACATATGGGAAAAAAAATACTGAGATGAGGAGGGGGTGGGGGGTTGATCAAGATCTTGAACTTTTGATACTAAAATCAATTCTCTTTAAATAATACCTAATTCATCATTACAACTGTAATGATAAAACATAAAATAAGTTTGTCACATCCATATTAGTTCATCACATAAGACAATGATTTGGTTACCCAAAAACATTTCAAGATGAAGGTAAACCTTGGATGGGAATGAAACCCATATATATTCATTGTTGCAACAATAAAGATAAATTGATAAGGTTACAATATTTGATCATAAAATATAATGTACTTGGTGAGAGGTTTGTCAGGTTAAAGAATAAAACACTATTAGGTCTTTCCTTCTTAGAGGGCTTAACACTTAAAATGAAGTAAGGACTTTGTTAGTAGATTTACATAGGCCTCTTACGACCACTCTGTTAAGATATTTTCCCTGTCTCAATTACAAAATAAGTGATCCAGTGCCTGACCCTCAATATGATATGTAAGTTGATATTGGGTCTCATCTTTCCTTTAACTTGATCGGATTCTCCTAATCTAATAAATATTTTTAGTGCTTCATTGCTTTGATCGCTCTCTCTATTGGATCTGATTAATGAGTTCTTCACATGCATGGTCCCTCCTCTATCTCATTCTAGTATTAGAATCCTCTTTAAATAAACTTCAAGTGAAACTTCGAAATCTTAATCAATGGTTTAAACTTCATTATATTTTTATGTTTATGTCCCTTTTTCTGATTGGTTAACTTGTTTATCTAGGTATCATCATCTTCTACTAATAATGCATAAATAGAATTTGATCTAGATCTACGAATATTTAATCTCATATAAATATCTACCCAAATGATTAACATATGAGTTTTTGCCATTGAAAACTCACATAACAAAATTTCATTTCTTAGCACTTTAGTTCTTTTGATGCTTAGTCATGTATTAATTGCATAAGTCTATGTACTCGGCACTTAATAACTTTTCAATGTGCTTTTTCATTATTAAATTACTCAACTTGTACTATAATCCTTAGCTCACATATCTGATTAGTCTTTATTAAATGCTTGGCAATCATTGTTCTGCTTGGTCTAAGTATAACTTTCTTGACCTTTACTAGATAACTGGGTAAAAGCACAAACCTGTGTCACCTTTTATAAAGAAACGTGATATTAGAATGTGATAGTTCAACATTAATGACAAAAAAAATGGTATTTGTGTTTAAAATATGAAGATGATGTAAACCAATGAAATGTGTAGAATTGTACAAATTTTATGCCTATAATTTTTATAATTTTTTTGACTAAGAATTTATTCATTTTATTTTATTTTGAAGTCCATTTTTTAACTATAAAAAATATAGAATGTAGTTCCCATCAAACAAGTATGTGCAAATCATCTTTTTTTGTTTTGATTTGAAAATATTTTATAGATGACATGTATAGCTAGTGAGCCAAAAAAGAAATAATTATTTTTTATGCATATTTTCTTTGTTATAAGTACTAGAGTTTGACCTTGTTAGAATCCAACAGTTTTTTCCTCCCGTCAAAAATTCCCTATCAAATCTATACTTTCTTGAAAAAAAATTACATATTCATGAAGAGGATTCTCTCCTCTAGTGATAAATTTTTTTTATTTTTTATTTTTGATACGATTTACTATTTTTTTTCCTTTTTTAAGGGACCATCTTCTGAAATTTTGAAATATTGACTTATAATATTTTGAGATTATAACATATTATAACTAATCAAAACACTCAAAAATTTATATAATGATGATATTGAATCTAAGATCTATAAAAGGGTATTTTTAGTTTTTGAAAAAGATTGAGTTTTGATAGAGAAATGAGATTTGACCAAAACAGATTTTTGTATCACAAATGGTCACACAGATCTGTGCTTTTACCCAACTTGATCATAGTGATGACCTTATAATCTTTCCAAATAAATAACTTGAAAATTATTAAGTATTTGGACACTAATTGGAAACATAGGTTTATAGATCAACAATCTCCCCCTTTGACATTAGTGACAAAAACACTTTGTCATGAAATCATTCCTTACAAAAATATATTCTTCCTTCAGACAAAAAAGAATTGTATTGGCTGACTAATATCTTCTTGTGCTGATATGTTTCTAGATTTGATTGTGTTAAGATTTTTACCATCAACATTTTGAATCACATTACATGATCCATCATCAAGATGAAGAGCAAGAGATGCAAAAAACAATAGCATCTCTTGTTTTGTGATCCTATTGTTTTTTGCATCTCTTGCTCTTGATCCTGATGATGGATCACATAGTGTGATTTGAAACGTTGATGATAAAAATCTTAACACAATCAAATCTAGAAACATATCAGCACAATATAATGGATTGTGGAAATTTGTTCTCTTTAATATCTTCTTCTTTATAACTCTCTTACTTGTTTATTCTCCCTTCTTACCACTTATCAGTTATCATCCTTGAATTATTTAATATCCTCTTTGTTTTTTTCATTGATGGCAATTGGGGCTATTGGGGTGAGTTGACAATTCTCAAAACAAATATGATAACTTGCAATAATATGAGCATAGCCTTGGTTCCATCTTTCTTGTACCTTTTCCAAAATTTCAAGCTAAATCTCTATCTCAAAAACTAGGTCAATAAATAATACAATGTGTGTCTTTCTACAAAATCTCCTTGGCAACATAAATAACCTTATGAATTATGTCTATTTATGACAATAATTAAAGTTGAATTAATGCAAACTTGGTCCTTATTTCTGCATCTTTAGCTATGAGTTCAACTAACCTTGTTTGATTAAATATAGGGTCACCAAATGAAGTTGAAGTTGAACTTGTTTCCTTCTCAATGAGTGGAAATTAGTTTTCATACTTGAATGCAATAACTAAGATGATCATTGAGTATCTACTATAAATAATTCTACATCACATAATCTCAAATATAAAGAGTTTATTATTCTCAAAATTGTTTTCAATTTTGTAATGGTTGTAGAAAGCTTAGCTTGTTAGTGTATAAGTTCATGTGAGACTTTCTACAAAACTTTATGCATCATTCTTCTTTTAGAATAGTGTAAAAACTTCTCATAAATATTTCTATGTCCTTTGTTAGAATTCTATCAACTACATGTACTATTTCATCCAAAATTGTATGCTGGCGATTGACATGTATTATGCCAAAAAATCTATAAAAATATCTCTGGAATTATGAAATATCCATCTTCTCTTCTATTCTCTCTTTAACTATTCTTGTTTGGCCATTTGACTCAACAAGATTTGTAGTTCATGCATTTTCTCTAGTGTAACATTATTCAAATCATATGTAGGTAATGTAATTACCCCATTGAGATCTATTGACTCTACAACATCCTTGTTGTCATGAGTCATAACCTGAGCTCTTAAAGGTGTATCACTTGGCAAAGATAGTGACCTGCCTCACAATAGGTGTATCATAGTCATGCTCTAGGCCTTGCTTAGGAATAATATATTCAAACTAAGCACTATTTCTCCCACTATGAGGTGCATTTAATCTTGTCAACCTAGGGATGTATACTTGAAATGGTCAGCAAGTATGTGCACTAGGCCTCTTAATGAGTCACTAAGCTTATGTTGTAGGAAAGTAAAATGCAAGGAAAATAACTTACACTATTTCTATAGGAAACTAACACACTTAACTCTATGAAAATTGAAAATTCAATGAAAAGATAACAAATATTCCAACCTCGTTCATCCACTAAAATTGTTCTCACATATGCTACAGGAACATTCACAAAGTGTGATGCTACAGGAAGGAACTTAAAACTTCTACTTAGAATACTATGAATGCTGGGAAATAAATCTATTCTATCCTAATCTAATCCACCTTCCAAGTGGGCCCCCTTAGTTGGCTTCTCTAAACTACTAACATAGGATAGAAGTCAAAAAATATTTCATTCAATTTTGGAAATTCATTACATAACACAGAACTAAAAACACACAACTATAAAAGTTAACAATCTATTCTCATAAACTCTTTATTCTTACTTACTAAAAAACTAACACAATTGGGTTGATTCCTACATATATAGGAGATCAACACTTATTTCATAATAGAAAAGTAAATGACCTAGCTTTAAATCCATAGGAGAGAAAATAGGAAGACAACATTCGAAGGTGAGAAGAAGGAATAATGGCTTAAGGAGGGAATAATAAAATCTAAACATCCGCTTGCCATAGAATAAATGTAGAGAAGGCAATAAGCCTTCATAGTTTCTTCTTACTCACTATTGTGTCTTCTGGAACCATTGCAACTTTCTCCCATTGTGGTTGCTCCTTAGCATTCTCTTCTCATTGAATGTTGTTGGCACCAAGCTGTTGAATTCCTCCAATTATCTTCTAGTCTTCATTAATAGGTTAGTTATAATACAAAAACATGTTTGCAAATAAACATTTATGAAATCAAATTCAAATATAAGAACATAAATTCTAATAACTATATGAAATACTACATACTATATATAATACAAGAAAAAGATGGCATAATTTCTACCCATAGGTTTATCATAGGTTTGGTAAACATAGGTCCACAAATGTTTCGACAAAGATAAATAGAGTATCAACAAATTATCTTAAACAACATCATAAAATAAAGGCAAATTTTGGTCTCATCATCTGCCCCCTGCTAAACTAATGCTTGTCCTCAACCATTGCACTTCCTTGTTAATGACTTGAAATCTCCAATTTTTTTCCTTCCCTTTCTGTTGCTCTTGAAAGTGTAGTAAAATCCTTTGGTTCTCTCTCACACTTCTGTCCTATGATCTTCCTAGAACCTCTTGAGTCTATCAACATTAATGTCATATAAGGGCCACAAGAACATTGGAGGTTGCATGGTTAGGGGACACCACAACTCTGGTCTGGGCTGCTTGCCCAATTCTAAATATTTTGGAAATCTATGAAGTGCTACTTCCAAGTTAATGGGGCTATGTGGTTTTGAATTTTTAAGAGATTCAAGTAGTTTGACCCATCTACTCCTAGCACTGGTCATGGTTCTCTAAAATGCAAAATAGGGAAAAATTTTATATTCAACATAAACCTTAGTTCTGGTAGCAAAGATCTTATCCCTTACTTCTAGATTCTTCTTTCCATAGGTTAATGTGAACCAATCCTTGAGAATTTCATATGGCTTGCTACTTTCTACTCTTAAAGGTAAGGGTTTTGTCCTTTCCTCATCCCTATAGTTATTCATCTATCAATCATAATTTTCTTCATTGGACATCCATGACATTAGGGCTCTTAAGTGTATATCCCCTATGTAAAGAAAAGGATTCCATTAAGTCTCTAAAGGAATAACAAAATTATAAACATATAATTCACAAAGTAAATTCTACTGCCATGGTTGCAAAGTCTAATATATTCCATAAAATTCTTGTGCTGATTTAAACTCTGCATTCACATTCTTAAGAGTTAAGATTAATTGAAACAAAAGAAATTGCTCTTTCAAATAAAGACCATAAACACTTGATGGTAGTCTACAAGCAAGGGCTTAGTCAGCTAACTTGAGAGCATGGTCCATTTGCTATTTTTACCTTGCTAGCTATTCCTTTAAATCTACAATTTCCTCTCCTTGAGATACTATAATCTTATTCATCTTTTTCTTCTCTTTTTTCCACAATGCCTCAGTAAATAGATGTTGTCCATACAACTAATAGAGGAGTTTCTGCAGTGTGATAGAACTATTGTCTTCTTCATGATATCTTTTCCTCTTCCTTTTTTCCTTGCATAGATGCTCCACAAAACTAGTAATCTATGTTGATCTATGGGGAACTAAGGAAGTGTTTTGATCAACATATTTAGGAACTGTTTCATCCCTATAGCTAGAAGTACCTAATAGGTCTATTTGGGTACCATCTAGATTTTCTTTGATTTCATCCTTACACTCTTCAGTAAGATTATCAGGAATGCTTGTAATCTGAGGATAGGGAGGAGGATGATCAAAAGAAATTTGTATAGGGGATTCTCTAATGGATATTTTAGACAAAGTAGAATCCTTCAAAACTTGCCCTCTCATCCTAGGGCTTCTCCTTACAAGGGTTTCTTCCTATGTCACAACCTTTTGCCTACATTTCCCTTTGGGTGTCTCTACTATAGGAGTAGTTTTCACAAAACATTTCTTTGTTCTCTTTTGTTTTACAATTGTAGGGCTTGACTCTTGCTTTTCCTAAACAAAGATTTCTTCTAGAAGTTTTTGTTTCCTCTTAGCTTTGCTGGTAGTAGGTTTAGGAGTTTCTTGCATAAGTGAAGGCACATTTTCTTGAATAGAGATAGTTTCTTGTACATTTTCTTGGGTCTTTTCAACTTCAGCCTCTTGGATGTTTTGTTTGGTAGGCTTACTAGTGAGAGATATGTTTTCCTCACTAGGCAGTTCACTAGGGGCAACTTGGGGTTGCAGGGTTTTAGTTTGCACAAATTCATCCCATTTCAAGGGAGATACATCCCTAAGTGACCTTTCTATCAATAACTTGATTAAGGCATGATGCGTAACAGAATCATCTTTTCCATTCTGAGTCTCCTCCACTCTATTGCAAAGCATATTATACAAGAAATTTAGAATATTTACTGCAAGATTATGCCTTACACAACTAAGTAGTTTGAAATGATGTGCATGCAGGTATGAAAATTTTCCTTCGCATGTAAAATACCTAATAATATGCATGGCTAATTCATGGTATGGTGGCAGTAGTGACAGCCTCTTGCAACCTTTCTTTGTAAGGTTTATTTGAGGATCAGATGGTCTAGTAAATTGGGCTCTCACTGACCTAGCATCATGTATGTTGGGCTAATTTTCTCCAACCATAGGTAACCTAGTCACCTCAGTGATGTGCTCCTCTATTGCAACCATTGTTAAACCCCAAATGGAAGCGTCACCCTCGTCAAATGTCCTTGTAAATTATGCAGCCCCCTCTTCACCATATGTAGTTAAACTCAAGAAATACCCTAGCCATCCACATGCATTAAATCTTCTTACAACTTCTATAGCTAAGAGTAAAATAGTGTGCTCTACTGGCTCTCTCTACAATTGCCCACCTATTTTCTTAACACTTCCTCTATTTACTTCATTTTTCCCCCTTTTGAATTCAAGTTTCAAGCTTCTTTGTTATTCTTCAAACTCATCACACTTCTTTGTTTTAACAAGCAATTAATGTCATAACAAATTGTTATGCATAATAATAAAGATTTTAATGAAGGTAGATCATGAATATGTGTGAGAATCATCCAAAAATAGGGTTCAAATCACATAAAATTTAAACATAAGTCACATAACAACTTGACACAAAATATCATTAAAAAATAGGGAGTACAACACCTCACTTGTGTACTTATGGCAATAAATTTTCATTAATTAAGGGAATGCGAAGATTTAGAAAATCATTATGGATAAATAGAAATGCCATTGGATATTAGTGACCTTCCCTACCCCATGATAAATTTAGACAACTATCCACACTTGTCAAACCTAGTATGGGTAAGGGACTCACATAACACCGCCATCATATAGATTATGTAGTATTAAATATAATTAACAAAATATATGGACTATAAGTAAATTATAATTTTAAAATGTTATATCTGTCAATTTGATTATCGCATGTATCAAAAGGTGGTGGAAGTGATATTAATGGAAACATCAATCAGCATCTCATAGAATTTTATTAAAAACATGTAAAATTGATGACATGGAAAGTGGGTGGATGGAAGATAAAGAACTGAGATGAGGTGGATGGGTGGAAGGTAAAGAGATGAGGTGGAAGGAAAAAGTGAATAGAAAAGTGCACTTTATGTGAACATAAAGTTGTTATTATGAGCATGCACAAAAATATTAATGTTGAAGAGTGGCAGTCGGAAGGTTAACACCTTTGGTTGTAGGAAGAGTTACTTGATTTGTATTTGCATCCAGCTGCCAAAACTATTGCAGGAAATCCAATTTTTTTTGGGGCCATTTGTATAATTTGAGTTGGTGACCATTGACTCACAATTTGAAAGGTACTAGATCAATGGTAGTTAGTTGAACAACTTCATTATCAAAGACATGACTAATTTCATATGGTCCTAGCCATCTTGTCTGTAGCTTCCCTAGCATATCCTTGAATCGAGAATCATATAATAATGCCCAATCACCAACTTGAAATTGTTTACTGATAATATGAGAATCATGTCATTGTTTCCTTTATTTTTGTACTAGTTTAGTATATTCCAAAGTAGTTTTGAACATCTCATCCAAAGAGTTAAGATGTAGAAGATGTTCTCTTTGAGCTACAAGAATTTAAATATCCAATGCCAACGTTGTCCTTTGAGTTTTATGTTCAAATACAATTGCAAGCATTTCTACCTTACCATATAAGAGCTCAAATGGTGTGAATCCTATAGTGGTCTTCTAGGTTGTTCTGTAAGCCCAAAAAACTTCTTGTAATCTGTTGGTCTAATCCCTATGGTGCAAATGGACTATTTTTGTTACGATGTTCTCCAGCTCATAGTATGTAACCTCTACTTGTCCATTAGCTTCAGGATGATAAGCACTGAATTTTGGGTGCCTTATGATATACTGTTTCATCAATTCTGAGATCATATTAGAGGTAAATTGTGCACCTTGATCAGTGACTAACTCTTTGGGTACACCATAGCAAGTAAAAATCTCTTCATACAAAAATTCAGAAACTTTTTTATCATAGACATGCATCATAGCCTTAACTTCAACCCATTTTGTCAAGTAGTCAATGCATACAAGAATATAGGAATTCCCATTATATGGAGGATAAATTCAACCAATGAAGTCCATTCCCCATTTGTCAAATGTTGTTAATGACATCTAAGTATTAAGAGGCATTTCATCTATTCTTGTTGGTTGACCCATCCTTTGACACTTGTCACACTTCCTTGTATAGTTGACTACATCCTTGTGAAGTCTAGGCCAATAATAACTAGTTGTTAGGATTTTAAAAGTTGTTATTTTTGCTACAAAGTGTCATCTGCATGGTTCATTATGACATACATGTAGAATGTCATATGTCTCATCTTCTCTCACACATCTTCTCATAACTTGATTAGGTCCCATGTAGAACAAGAGATTATCTATCTAGGAGAAATGAAAACATTTCCCTACAAGCAACTTCCTTTGCTTGTAAGAAAAATGTGCTGGTATTTTATTGGCTGCAATGTAGTTAGCAATGTCTACATACCATGGAGTTTGAATAGAAATATGAAATAAATTCTCATCTAGAAATGCATCATCTACCAAAGTAATGTCAATATCATCGTGATGGATTCTTGATAGATAATCAGCTACAACATTAGCTTTTCTAGGTTTATCAACAATAGTTAGATCAAATTCTTACAACAATAGTAACCATCTTGCTAACCTACCTATTATAGAAGGTTTGTTCATGAGATATTTAATTGCTACATGATTAGTATAAACAAATATGGAATAGCCAGTTATGTAATGCAAAAATTTTTTCAAGGCATAAACTACTGCTAGCAATTCTTTTTTAGTCACAGCGTAGTTTAGCTCTGGTCCATGAAGGCTCTTACTAATATAATAGATTGCATTTTCAAGATTTTGATATTGTTGTGGTAGGATTGCACCTATGGCACAATCAAAAGCATCTGAAAAGGTAAATTCTAATCAAGGCCTTGTAAAACTAGGGCCGTGGTTAGAATTTTCTTAAGCTACAAGAAGGCTTCATCACATTCGGATGTCCAACTAAATTTAACTTCTTTTTTGAGTAACTTATATAAGGAACTAGCTATTTTTTTGAGATCTTTTATGAAATGTCTGTAATATCCAACATAATCTTACATCTTTTGATTTTGTAGGTATGGGCAATGTTTGAATTACCTCTATATTAGCTAGATCCACTTGTATTCCTGTAGTGGATATGAAATGACCAAGCACAACGACCTCTTGCATGAGCATGAAATACTTTTCACTATTAAGTGCCAAATTATGTTCTTTATATCTTACCAAAACCTCTTCAAGATTGACCATTGCTTCTTCAAAAGTAACCCCAAATATTGTGAAGTTATCCATGTAGATTTCCATACAATCATGTGATATATCAACAAAGATACTAATAACTGCTCATTGAAATGTTACAAGAGCATTGCATAGAACAAAGGGTAAAACAAAGTATGCAAAAGTACCCCATGGACATGTAAATGACATTTTGTCTTGATCTTTAGGAGCAATACTAATTTGGTTATAACCACTATACCCATCTAGAAAATAGAAATACTTCTTTCCAGCTAGTGTGTCCAGAACTTGGCCTATGAATGGTAAAGGAAAGTGATCCTTTTTAGTGGCCTTGTTCAATTCTCTATAGTCTACACAAATTCTCTATTTTCCTCATTTTTTAGCCACTATGAGCAGAGGTGACACCCATCTACTATCAGATATAGGATAAATGAAACTAGCATCAAGCAATTTCTACAATTTAGTTTTAACTATTTCTCTAAGGCTTGGATTTATCCTTCTCTAAGGTTGATAGAGTGGTAGACAACCTTCATTAATCTATATTCTATAGGTGCATAGTTGGGGACCCAACCCTTTCATATCACCATAATCCCATGCAAAAGCATTTTCATGCATTTGAAGCAATTCTTTTAACTATTCCATCTATATGGATGTTAACTTGGGGTTAACATGAAGATTATGACCTTTAGTCAATTCAATAGTAGTAGTGGAGTCTATCATAGCAGCTTCAGAGATTGGACTTGCCCCTAATTCACAAGGTAAGAGTGGACAAAGAATTCAATTCTTATCACATTCCTCACATGTGATCAATTACAACATAGAACTTTCAGATACATCTTTTTCTACCACACAAGTCTTAGTGAGGATACTCTGAAGTATTGAATGTTCCTCTTGCAATTTTAGAAAATATTGTTTATGCAACATCATGAGTTGTACTATAGCATTTAACTCTTCTTCTTCATCCCCTAAATCTGGCCAAGTAGATGTACTTAAATTTGGTAATGGTTGGGCTAGAGGATATAAATCAAACTTCTTTGTTTGCTTCGCCGTTTAATATAGTCATATTCCCTGATTTGCAACTTATATTTGCATCAGTTGTGGCTAACCATGGTCTACCTAGGATGATAGGATAACTAGATAGATTAACTTTGGGGGATAAAATCATGAATTCTATAGGATATTCTAGAGAATCTTAGGTTACAACTATGTTTTCTATCATCCCAGAAGGGATGATAGTAGAACTATTTGCAAGCTAGAGAATTTTTGGTGTAGACCTTAGTCCTTCTATTTTCAACTTCTTCATAGTATCCTTGGTCATCACATTTATAGCAGCTCCAAGATCTATTAAATCATTTCTAATAAACTAACCATTTATAGTGATATTCAGTACTAGACTTCTTGGATCAGAATATATTGTTGTAATCAATTTCCCTAGGATAATGTCAGCCAATTGTCCCACAACATGGACTATGGTGGGGTCTCTTTTTTTTCCTTCCAAGTTTCTTCAAGCAAGCTTCACTAATAGCTTTTCCATAAATTGGAATGTCGTTAATAGCTTGAAATAGTGGTATATGGACATGTATATTTTTTAACTAATCAACAATATCAAAAGGTTGTTCCTCTATTTGTTTAGGTCTTTTTTGTATCAGTTTTTCAAGAAAAAGAGGTTCCACTATTAGTTGAATTGGAATTGATAGAGTAACATTAGGTGAGTCAATAGGGTCAACAACTAAGGGTTTTGATGTTGTAGGAGATTCTGGTATTTCAGTTATAAGAGGCGGTTTAGGTGCTAGTAAAGTTGTACTAGATCTCATATGTATATCTGCAACACACAAAGTGTAAGTAGGATACTACTAAATATCAACACTATACATGGGCTACTATGGCTATTGGCTATTGAGATTTGGCTAAGGTTGTGCAGGTAATTGTGTTTGCTTTTGAGGTCCAAGATTTGCAAGTGGTGGCATTAGAGTAGGTTGCTAAACTAGAGGTGGTAATTGTGGAGCACCAGTATTTTGGTTAGGGCATTTTTGAGAACCCTTCTATTGGTTTGTAGACTGCCAATTCCCTTGGGGTGGTTGCCATTGGTTCTGCTAGTTTTGCCAGTAGTTCTATTGGTTCTAAGGTGATTGGTTAATCTGTTGATTAGGCTAGGGTGGTTGGGAATTATGAGGCCATTGAGATTGTTGTGGGTTATTTTTTCTAGCATTGTTTCAATTGGGTTGATTTTGTGGAGGACCTTGAGAATTATGATTTTGTCATTAATTACAATATGAATTTGAATTTTGCAAGGGGTCCTGAGGAATACCTTAACGTTGAGCCCATGGTTGGTATTGAGCAATAGAGAATACTTACTCATCATCTCTATTTATCTCAGTTGGAAGATGTTGGTTCTCCATGTTTGTGACCAATTTACATTGGTAATCCTTCTTTTTCTTCTGGAAATGAGGATAGTATTCAACTAATTATAATTTAGCTTTTTCTTGCTTCTTCTTTGTAGTCATCATGTCCAGCTATGTAGCAACATCGTTGATAATGTCTTGTTTAAAATCTAACAATAGGTTGGATATCTTGAGCTTTGAAATGCCTTGATTGATTCTTTTAGTGACTATGGAATGAGACCCTTAGCCTTTCTTCATACTTGACCTTGAATAGTTTTGACAGATCTTTTTGAGGTCATCCCAAGAAGCTTGATATATGTCACCACCAGCCATCAGGTCCAATGCTTTGAGATGGTCATCATTTACACCTCTCAGAAATACTATCTTTTGTTAATCTTCAGACAATGTGTGTTGAGGATTTTTTTGTAGTGTATATAAGAAATGTGAAACATAATCTTCCAATGTTTCTTCCTCCTTTTGTGATATATTGAAGATATCATCCCCTCTTGAACTATATGCTTTGAAATATTCTTTCTACTTATCCAAAAATAGAGCTTGCATTTCATCCCAAGTTCCTACTGCATTGGCTCCTAAGCCCATGAACCATCATAGAGCTAATTCTTTTAATGTTGGTGGAAACAATTTAAGCTTATGGGCATTAGTGTCGTAGTCAAAAATATGACAAAGTATGTCAAACTCAAACAACAAAGTATTAGGGTCTTCATTTGCAAGGTAATAGAACTTTGGAAGAGTAGTCGGAGGTATATTCTTGAGATTGGCATTGGTTACAAGACTTGGAATAGGAAATGAAAAACTAGGTTGTGCCATGACTGAAGGTATTAGATTTTGAGATTGCTACTGAAAAGGGATGTTGGATACTTGATGATTAACAACTAGTGGATTTAGAGCAATGTTATCAAGAAAATTGGCCAATACTTCAGTGAAAGGTTAAAGACAAAATATATCTATTAGTTCAGCTCTTGATGATGATGTTGTGGGAAAAATAAGGCTTGCATCTACAAAAGGTAACTCAACTTCTTCTTCTCCAACTTCTTTGTTCAAATTAATAGATCCTCATAGAAGAAATTTACCATACTCATCTCGTCATCTTCCTCTTCAATGCATGCAATTAAACTTTTCACACTAGTGAAGGAAACTTCAAAATAGAGATTTCTAAAAAAACTTTATCTAGGAATTATGACTCAAAAATACTCCTAGCCTGATAGCATCCCCATCAATGGTGCCAAAAATGACCCACCTCACAATAGTTGTATCATAGTCATGCTCCAGGCCTTCCTTAGGAATAATATATTCAAACTAAGGACTATTTTTCCCACTATGAGGTGCATTTAATCTTGTTAACCCAAGGATGTATATTTGAAATGGTCAGCACAGTATGTGCACTAGGCCTCTTAATGAATCACTAAGCTTATGATGTAGGAAAGTAAAATGTAAGAAAAAGAACTTACACTATTATTGCAGAAAACTAACACACTTAACTCTATGAATACTAGAAATACAATGAAAAGATAACAAATATTCCAACTTGGTTCATCCACTAAAGTTGTTCTCACATATGCTACAAGAACATTCACAAAGTGTTATGCTACAAGAAGGAACTTACAACACTAAAAATGCTTGGAAATAAATCTATTCTATCCTAATCTAATCCACCTTCCAAGTGGCCCCCCTTTGTCGAATTTTCTATACTACTAACACAAGATAGAAGCCAAAAACTCTTTCATTCAATTTTGGAAATTCATTATATAACACAGAACTATAAAGACACAACTATAAAAGTTAATAGTCTATTCTCATAAACTCTTTCTTCTTACTTGATAAAAAACTAACATACTTGGGTCAATTCCTACATATATAGGAGATGAACACTTATTTGATAACAAAAATGTAAATGACCTAGCTTTAAATCCACATGAGAGAAAATAGGAAGATAACAACTGAAGGCAAGAAGAAGGAATAACAGCTTAAGGCAGTACTAATAAAATCTAAACATCCGCTTGCCATAGAATAAATGTAGAGAAGGCAATATGTCTTCATAGTTCCTCCTTACTCACAACCATGTCTTTTGGAACCATTGCAACTTTCTCCCACTATGGTTGTTCCTTAGCATTCTCTTCTCCTTGAATGTTGTTGGTGCCTTGCTTTTGAATTCGTCAAATCATCTTTCAGTCTTCATTAATAGATTAGTTATAATACAAAAAAATGTTTGCAAATAAATATTTGTCAAATTAAATTCAAATATAGGAACACACATTCTGATAACTATATGAAATACTGCATACTATATATAATACTAGAAAAAGATGGCATAGTTTCTACGCATAGGTTTATCATAGGTTTGGTAACCATAGCTCTACAATTTTTTTGACAAAGATAAATAGAGTATCAATAAAGTATCTTAAACAACATCATAAAATAAAGACAAATTTTTATCTCATTAGATAGCTTTAATTATTTCACTTTCTCATTTGATCTCTCCTTTGGTTGTTGCGCTGGTGTAGATATCAATTGTTGTATAGGTATCACTATGTAGGTTTTGCAACCTTTGCACTAAGCATTTGAATAAGAGATTGAGTAGCCTTGCTATGCCCTTAATATTAGTGTATATAGGGTTATGATTAGTCAACTTGTGGCTATAATAATTCTTAATTAATTCATGTTATCATTATTATATTATTATTTAGGTAGGTAGGTCAGTCTAGGTGTTATGTAGGGTTCTGTCTATTCAACTTAAGCATAATTAGGTATATGTAGGAGGTTGTGAGTCTTATTTCAGCATCATATTGTGAAGTGATTTCTCATTTGAGATATGTATGATGTATCCGAACATGATCTTGGCACTGTAGAGGCAAGATTTTTTCTCAACATTGGGGCAATTTTAGTAAGAGCGTAACTTTCAGATTTTAGTGAATTTTCAAATAGTTTTTGAGAAATATATTAAAGAAGTTATAGTCCAAAATGTAGACAAATTGGAAAAAAATTGAGGAAATTATTGTAGAATTACTATTTCTACACAATTTATTGAGATTTGCATATCTCTCACATCCTACCGAATTGGATTATAACTTGTAATGGGTTTTTGAATACATAGTAAAGGAGCCTAAATTTAAAATCTCGAAGAAATTGAAGAAAAAATAAGAAATTTATTACAAAATTAGGAAAATTTTCTTTTAATGTAAAAAATTTGCCAATTTTTTGTATATTTTCTGAGTAAGGGTATCTTGGCCCTAGTAATTTATAGTAAAAAAATAAATAAAAAGTCATAGAAGTTATATTTCATTTGTGTGATTTATTTCAAAAATACTAGTTTCCATCATGATAGGGCCTCCAATGAGAGCCAAAAATAATATTACCAAGGAAACAACAGAGGATAGTAATCCTAATGAGGAAATAAGTAAGTTCAAGGAAGAGGGATATATGTGACCTATGATGAGATATATTAGATATACGAAGCATGCTAAGCACCTATATGAATGAAATAATGTATTGTCAAGAAATCAAGGTGAAACCTTCAAGTCAACTAATAATGACACAAATTGTAATACTCCTATGGGATTTAGGAATTTTTTTCCATGGGTGGATATGTGCAAAATTGATGGCAAGGACCTTCTAGCATGTGTAAATCAAATGGATATTTTTTTTTGAAGTACATCAAATTCCATATGGATAAAATGTCATCATGGATTTCTTATATATAGAATTAGACAAATTCATTTGGTATGATTGGCTTTGTACTCATAGGAGGAAAAAGGGTCTCACCATATCATAGTCAAACTTATTTAGCCAACTTGCTAAGCTTCAACAAATAGGATCAGTTAAGGATTATATTCAAAAATTCAAAAATCTATCCTTAAGGTTGATACAATGACAAATGAGAACTTGACTGATTTATTCTTGAATGCTCTCAAGGATCACATTTAACATCAGGTACATATGCTTTGTCCCATCTCAGTAAATGAGTCTTTTATATTGGCACACAGGGTAGAGGAGAAGTTTTTGATTCCTAGAAAGTAAGGATCTAATGTGACAAGAGAAAAAGGATATTCAACACATTCTCTTCCTCAAACTACTAGGTTGACTCCTCAACAAATTGAGGAGAAAAGACAAAAAGGGTTGTGTTTCAGTTGTGATAGTGAATATAGACAAGGACATAAATGTAGTGAAAATAAATTGTTCTATATTAAAGGTCCAAGTGAGGTAAAAGAGGATGAGCTCATATTAGAGCATGATAGGGAGTTAGGTGAGGAATCACATGATTCTCAACTAGTCATTTCTTGTCATGCACTTTTAGTTTCAATGCACCACAAACTCTCAAGGTAGTGAGTTTCTTAAAGAAGTAGAAAGTAATAGTGTTGATCGACTCAGGTAGTACTCATAGCTTCATCAACAAAAAGTTGGCAACTCTTGTAAATTTTTTTATATATCTAGCCCTAGAGTTTCAGGTTTTGATTGTAGATGGTGGCAGAAGTGTCATAGTATCGAATTATCCATGGGAAATTATCTACTTGATACCCCAGTGTATGCAATATCCATGGGTGGAGCAGATATTGTTTTAGGATTATAATTGTTTACTACATTGGGAACAATTTAAATGAACTTACAAGAACTATTCATGTGATTTCAATCAAAAGGAAAGATAGTGGAGCTAAGGGGGTTGACGGAAAAGTCCCCACAAATAGTAAGCTCTCATCAAATGAAAATGTTTCTTAAGGAAGGCACAGATGGATATCTGGCCTAGCTATGTTCATTAGAAGTCTCTCAATCTAATTCTCTTTCTCATCTAGATTGACAAGAAATAATTGATCATCACTTAGTGATCCTCGAAGACATGCCTAAATAAATTCCTCATAAGAGGGATCATGACCATGCCATACAACTAATTCTATGGAGCTAGGCACCAAACATCAGGCCTTATAGGTACTAGCACATACAAAAAAGTGAGATAGAAAAATTAGTTGAGGAAATGCTAGAGGCAGGAATAATCAAGCATAACCAAAGTTCTTACTCCCCAACTATTGTGATGGTGCATAAGAAGGATGAAACTTGGTGTATATGTCTAGATTATAGAGTGCTCAAAAAGTATACCATTAAAGATAAGTTTCCTATTCCAGTCATTGATGATCTTCTAGATGAATTAAATGAAGCTATATATTTTACCAAGTTAGATCTTGGATCAATTTATCACCAAATTTGGATTAATGAGGAAGATATTTGTAAGAAAACATTTCAAACTCATAAGGGTCATTATGAATTTTTGGTGATGTCATTCAATCTTACCAATGCACCATCTACCCTTCAAAATTTTGTTGAATTCCATTTCTAAGAAGTTCTTGAGAAAGTTTGTGTTAGTGTTTTTTGATGATATATTAATTTATAGCAAAAATTGGAAAGAACATTTGCAGCTTGTAGATCAAGGATTACAATTACTCAAAGGTCGTCAACTTTATGTTAAGCCATCAAAGTGTGCTATTTCTCATAAGGATGTGGAGTATTTGGGATACATAGTTTCACATGAAGGAGTAAAGGTGGACCCAAACAAAATTAAGGCTATCATGGAATGGCCTATTCCACAAACTATTAAGAAGCTGAGGGATTTCTTGGGATTAATATGATACTATATAATATTTGTGAATAATTATGGTCATATAGCAACACCTCTTACCACTCTATTGAAGAAGGATTATTTTCATTGGAATTAATATGCTAATGTATCATTTGAGCAATTGAAGAAGGCTCTGTGTACAACTCTAGTGCTTGCCACTCCAAACTTCACCAAGGAATTCATCATGGAATGTGATGCTTCTAGAAATGGAATAGAAGTAGTTCTCATGCAAGAAGATTGAGCAATTACTTTTTAGAGTGATCAATTAAAAGGTAAAAATCATCGCAAACCTATTTATGAGAAGGAAATGCTAGCAATCCTTCATGCAATTAAAAAATGGAGGCTTTATTTAATGGGTCGACACTTTAAGGTTAAGACAAATCATGATAGCCTAAAACATTTTTTTGGAACAAAGACTATCGTTAGAAGAGTAACAAAAATGGGTGACTAAGATTTTGGGATATGACTTTGAAATTTTATACAAGGGAAGAAAAGTATTTTGCCCGATGAACTTTCCAGAAAGGATAAAAAAATGAAGCCTTATTTTGTTCCCTTTCAATATTAAAAGAAAATTGGGTAGTAGAAGCCAAAGAAGAGTGGAAAAATGATGTTGCACAAAGTAATCTCATCTAGCAAATCAAAAGTGACCCTAGTAGTTCAGATAAGTTTTGTTTAAAGGGGGATTTTTTTGGTATAAAGAGGGCTTGTATCTCTACAAGAATTCCACTCTTAAACACAATATTCTCAAAGAACTACATGAGTCCCCAATTTGTGGTCATTTAGGATTTTTGAAGACATATCATCGGATCAAGCAAGAATTTTTTGGGAAGGGCTAAAAGGTGATGTTCAAAATTTTTTGGTTGAATGTTTGGTTTGTGAAAGAAATAAGGGGGAAACAATTAAGATACCATGTCTCTTGCAGCCTTTATCTATTCCTAGCCAACATTGGGAAGAGGTATCCATGGAATTCATCATGGGGCTTCAAAAATCTAAAGGTCATAATGTCATCATGGTAGTAGTTGATCACCTCACTAAATATGCACATTTCATTGCATTATCACATCCTTTTACAACAAGTACAGTGGAAAAAATTTTCTTGGAGAATATCCAAAAGCTAAATGGTACACCTAAAATTATTGTTAGTGATTGTGACCCTATCTTTGCTAGTCACTTTTGGAAAGATTTATTCTTATGTTTGGGTACTCGATTGGCTCATAGTTCTTCATACCATCCTCAATCAGATGGAAAAACTAAGATTATTAATAAATGGTTGGAAGGACCTATACATTGTTTTGCTTCAAGAAAAAAATCAAAATGGGTAGATTGGACACCTCTTTTGGAATGGTGGTACAATAATTCTTTCAATAGATCATAAAAAATGTCTCCATTTTTGGCACTTTATGGATATCATCCTCCTTCCATCACATCATCATTAAACGTGTCACCAAGAGTCCAGGGAGTAGAGGACCACTTGCTTCATCAACAAAAGGTACTTTTAGTACTCAAGGAGAATTTAGATATGGCACAAAATTGAATGAAACAACAAGTGGACCTTAGTGAAAGAAATTTGAAGTTGGGGGTTGGGTCTTCTTGAGATTTTAACCTTATAAAAAAATCTCAATGAAGAAAAAAGAAGAATAATAAGTTGTCTCCAAGATATTATGGACCATACCAAATCATGAAAAATATTGGTAGTGTTGCCTACAAGCTTGAGTTACAACCAACAAAAAATATACATCCAATTTTTCATGTTTCTTATTTAAAGAAAGTAATTGGGTAGAATATTCCTACTCAAATAGTACTACCAAAACTTGATGAAGAAGGAAGGATAATTTTTGGAACAGAGTTCATTATTCAAACATGCATGAAGAAGCCAAGGAACACAACCCTAACTCAATATCTCATCCAATGGAAGAACTCACTAGTTGAAGAGGCCACATGGGAGGATGAGGAATTCATTCTGATGAATCTGCACTTGGTTAGCATTGAGGACAATGCTTCCTTCAAGAGAGGGGGCATGCTACACCCTTAATATTGATGTATATAGGGTTATGAATAGTCAAATTTTGGCTATCTTAATCCTTAATTAAGTCATGTTATCATTATTATATTATTATGTAGGTAGGTAGGTTAGCCTAGGTATTATGTAGGGTTGTGTATATTCAACCTAAGCATAATTAGGTATATATACGAGGTTGTGAGTCTTATTTCAACATCATATTGTTAAGTGTGTTCTCATTGGAGATATTTGGAGGTTGCCCCCTCAAAGTGGCCTATTACTCTTAGTTATTATCAAGTATTTATATAATATTTCATATTATTTCTTCTATTGTACAATGTAATTCAGTACAAGTCTCTTGCTCATTCTATAAAATTCTTTCATCTACCTACTATTTTATTGAGACTTTCTCAGACTTCTCTTCCTTCTTTATAATTTTCATATAACTCATTGGTGTGACTTTCACATCATCAAGATTCTTAACTTCAAGCTTTGGATATTCAATTACCTATAAAAAAGTTGGATTTGTATTCCTTGAGTTATTCATCAATCCTTGAATCTCTTCTTCAGTGAGTATATTTGGATTAGATGGAGGTATTAGTATAAATAATCAATTAATATTTCCAATTTACTTAAATTTAGTTATGTTAATGCATTATTATATTAGTTGTCATGTAGATATCTAGAAGTATTTGTTGTCATATGAGTTGTGTTGTTGACAACACAGGAGTTAGCAACTAATTTAAGCACATTGTGTCTACAGCATCTCTTCATGAGATACACCTATATAATTTTATCCTCTCATCATTGCACAAACTTCTATGGTCAAAGGAGGCATAATCCACTTTTGGTGGATGTGTTCTTAGTTGTCATACTTATCAATTTGCTAACTCCTAGTCATTCTAGATGCCTTTATATACATGCACTTCTAGTGTGTAATCACATAAAAATATTCATTCTCATATTTTTATTATGATCATACATTTTTGGTCCATATTGTGCCAAATTCTTGAGCTTCTTGATCTCAGTGTTATTTTTCCCTAAGGAAAATTCTTACATGTTATTAGAGCTATACTAAATTCTTATAGGAAGGATGTTAGTGTCATCTTCAATTATGACATTATCCTTAAATTTAACTCCACTAATAAGTTCCTCCATTTCTGCTACTAACTTGGCCACTTCATTTCTTTCTTCTTCTAAATTTGTACCATCTTGGCTTTCCCTTCTATAGTTTGGGCTTGTACTCCAAATAACTCTTTCCATAATTCAATAATTGCTTGCTCTACTTCAAGAACTTTGTTCTTTAGAACTTTGTTCTTTAGAACTTTGTTCTTTAGAACTTTGTTCTTTAGAACTTTGTATGCCCTATCACCTTGTATAAGCTTCTTAACATAATATTTAAGGGCTATAGACATATGTGTCTTTCCCCAATCTGGCATGATGTGTTCCAATGTTGTTTTTCTTATTTGCTTCTCCATGGTCAATGTCCATTTCTATTTTGCATCCTCTCTATTATACAATCCAATGGGAATTCTAGTTTCCACTTCCATAGGTGTATGTGTAAACTTAATCAAGATATTAATTAAAGATTCTTCAAGTTTATCTTTATCTCCATTTCTCAAAGAATCCTACTGTACGTCTTTAAGAGCCAAAATATTTTATGATTCAAATAGTTTTTCATATAACTGATCCACAATCATTACAGAGGGTATCTTTACCATTTTTAGTTTTCTAATCTCATTTGACTACATTTTATTTTCATCTTTCTCCTCCTCTTGTGAATCTTTTAGTTCCTTTTGCTTCTCTTGTACATCTCCTTGCTTTCTCTTCTTTGATGGGCTCCCTAGTAGTAGCTTAGTAGTAGGTTGTGCCAACCTCTTTCTTATGATGAACACCTTGAATTTTCCCTTGATGATGTTACTAGTCCTTGCATATTCCTCTCAAGGTCTTCCTTTACCTTAAGTGCAATAATCAAAACCTTTCTTTGTTTTGGTGCCTTTTTCTCTACAGCTGCAAGTTCTTTGTCTTTGCCTTCCTCAGATTCTAAGGGTTGTTTTGACCCTTCTCCTTGTTCAGTTTGACTAGCCTTGGCAAAAAAAAATTATTTTCTTGTACCTACCTTAGGGGTGCTAGCTTAAGTAGTCATCTCAAAATTAACTATTTCATATGTACAAAACTTCTTAGCACTAGTATCTCTGTCTTTTGCCAAAAGTGTAGTTATAGCTATTGATATGTCATCCACATTTAACTCATAGGACATAGGTCTCAACCATGCTACTCTAGGCATTATTGTTTGTGCATACAAAAAATATGTGTCCATAATAAAATAAATTTTGTCATATTATTTATCCACAACTAATTTTGGAATCTTCAATGTGTTCTTTATTTTACATTTAAATTCATCAAAATAGTTGTCTGTGACTACTTCAAAATTATCTTCTAATCTTTGTATTATTTCATTTAGTTGATCTACAATAGTTTTATTTCTATCCCATGAAATCCTTCCAATAGTAGGGAAATGGTTCTATACATAGAAAAATATACAAACTAATAGGGATTCATACTAACATGATGTATTCTTATCTTTTCTAACTGCTTTCGAGTTTTTATAAGTTGATGTAACTAAAGCTCAACAAGATTTTTTTCATGATCTTTATTCACAATTTTATATCCCATATCAATTTCAATGCATGGCATGTTGTTCAATTCACTAGATTAATAAAACTTGTGTGCAATCAAATGAATAACAAATTCAATGAGTGGATCCTCAATTCAATCTATTGACATTTCATGTCCATTCCACTTTGACTTAGTTAAGTTTTCAATTTCTTTTTGTTTGCCACTCCCTATGCTCTTAGGTCAATTGAATGTCAAATACCTATTTACTCTTAGAATAATTACTCTGTTGATCTTGATTGGCCTACCTTCTAACCCTACTTCCATGTCATGAACTTGGCCTAGAACAATTTTAATCCATTCATTCATGAAATTTTGGGAAAAAACTAGGGCACGAGTCAACCCTTTTTCTATAATGATTTTGAATTCATCTTTTAGAATTCCATCTACACACAAATTGTCATAATATTTTCTAATTTTAAAATCTCCAATTTCTCCTATTTTACATTGATAGCATGATATGATGTCTTACACAATCAATATTCTAGGTACAATAGATGGCAGTACTCAATCATTATCAATAGGGGTTTCAATACTAACTGTATTTCTAAATTTTGGTGCAGGCTTGTGATCATTCCTTATGATTTTTGCATATTTAGATCCTTTTCCACTTCACTTCTAGATGCCATTGTGAACTAGAGTTTTGAATAAAGTCTTTTCAAAAAATGTCTTGCTAAACAATAAGAGTAATACTTACTTCTTTTCATAAATTTGATAATTTCTTGTTGTGATTACTTTCTTTGGTTGCTAAGATCACCTTTAATCTTCTCTTGAACTCTTTAATGACTAGGTAAGAAAATAATCATTCAAATTTGAGATATGCCTTCGATCTTTCAATTTAGGTTTCCAATAAATGTCCTCATACTTAGATAGTATATGACAGTTGGGCTTGACCTTTACTTTTGTTCAATCAACATTAAGTTCACGGTCATAACCAACTCACTTGGTTAGTGTGTGATCCTTCATAATTGCGCATTCTATACTATAGGACTCAGTCAATATAGACTATATCACTGATGCACGATACTTACTAAAATTTCTTTTCTAATACTTTTGTTCATCTCTTAATTTTTTAAACATATATTTACAACACTTAAATGCTAGGAACTTATGTAAAATATAGCTTTTAGTAAAACAGTTCCTACATTTCTCCATTCTTTTTGTGAGATGTGATGTGATCACCATATCCATTATTGGGTGATCAGTATCTTCTACTCTACTGCTTCAAGCTCTTACTACCGTTATCCATGTCTTCTTCTTTTTCTAATTTCTCATTTACATTTCTTGATGCCAGTGAAGGTGTCCTGGTTTTGCAATTCTTACTGATATGTCCCTTTCTAAGAGAACTGAAACATACTATCTCACCATTTAACCATTTCTTGTAGTTTCCTCTGAAATGTTTCTTGAATCATTTCTCTAAGATGTGTCCATATTCTTGACAATAGTGACAATTATCCCATGTGTTATAATCCAATATGTCACACTTCTTGAAGCTATTGAACTATTTTTATATTCAATGTTGCAATGTATATTCATGGGTATTGATGCTTATATATATGATTTAATAATTAAAACTAATTAAGTATATTAATGTTTAAATGTATATTTTGTTGAAGCTCGATTGTGTCATTTTTTCATATGTGCAAACTCATCTTAATACTTATGGCCTCTCTATATTTAGAATTAGGGGTTTTGTCTTATATTTTAATGAAGTGTGATTGTTTCATTTTTCTCATATTTGCAAACCCATCTTAATAGTCATGCCTTCTTCTATTGAGGAATTATGAGTTGCTTGAAGTGCTTATAAACATAATTAATATTTTATTTTAAATAGTTAAATTTACGTAAAGTATACCTACTAAAAGACATTTAAACCAAGTTAATCTGACTGATTAAACTAAAACTATGCTATTTTTATAATTATGATTATTAAATGAGGGTGGACAGTTATTAATAAGGAATTTTTCTTTTAAAAAATGTGTTTCTCATTATTCGATAATTACAATTTTAGATTTAATCAATTCAATATTAAACAAAGATACATTGATTTAAAATTTCTTGTTTTGAGAATAAGGGTAATGTGGTATGTAACTATTGGTAGTGTCAATGTTGTCGATTACATTCATCAGCCATGACAGTGTATTAATGAATTCAAAATTATAATTTTCAATCTAATTTAGGTAGAAATAATCTTCCTCATAGCCATTTTCTACAACTATTTCTAGATTTTTCATTACAATTTGAAGTATATCTTCACATCATAAAAAAATGTTTTTGAAATTAAAAGTAGTATAAAAAATGGGCAACTAGCCCAAAGAGTTAACAAAGTGAAAGCATCACTATTAGTTGGGGAGAAGACCATAGACCAATAGCCAATACATTAGCCACCCATATTTTAAAAAGAACATAATAGTACAAGAGTCAATAATGACCTATCTAACCACTTATAGTGGATAGTAATAAAATTGTAACAAAATAAGCTCGTAGTGTAGATTTCATTAGTAATAAAAGTTCCTACAATGCAATTAACAGCCATAGAGGGCTAAACTTAAGCATAAAATAGACTTTAAAAAAAAAAGTAATCAACACAAAATGAGGTTGAACCCTCATTTCTCCTTCTCCTCTTGGGGGAGGGGGGATAGTTTTGGCATTATCACATCTAGCCAACCATTGACGAGGACAATGTAGAGATTTTCAAAACTTTCATTCTCCACCCTACCTTTATACTACACCACCTCTTGCTATAATAGAAAAAGGGTGGTTCTACTGTATGTATTCTTTATTTTGGCTTAAACTTGTGAAAAAAAAGCTTGATCTAGAGTAGTGGAAGGGATGAGGTGGGGTGTTCAGTAGGTGGGGGAATCAGGGGGTAACAAGGGGAAGGGGTGAAATCAGGGAGAAAGTAGAGGTAAATGGTAAGTAGGGGGATCCTCCATTAGCTTCCTAAAGGGTGAAGTGGAATTCATAGGTGAGTTATCAATAGTGCTTAGGGCCTACTTTTAGATAGTTAGATAAATATTTTCTAGACTAAAACTAGCGAAAACATTGGAGATACTTCATTCTCAGAGCCTCCTCCATTACTATACAATCTACAAATTAATGTGGTAACTTGCAAGAATTTATTTTTTAAATAACTATTAGTTTGATTAATGTTTTCACTTCACCAAATTTTTTTATTAAAATAATATTTTTCTTTTTTCTTATTGACTTATATAATTTTTCTCAAGATTTTCATTTTCTCACTTAAACAATATATTTATAGCCAATAAAATGAAAAAGAGGGGAAAAAGTTTGAATTTTAATATTTTCTTGATGCATGTGTTCAATAGGGAAAAATGAGAAATGCACGACTTTTGGTTGTGGTGGGCGTTGTGTTTGCTGTTGACTGAAATCATTTCTACTCTTTATAACTTATTGCACATATGAATTAATTGATTATAGCATATTTTATTAAAATATATAATTTAGTTTAAAGAGATGTTAAACTTACATAATAAAATATTTTTCTTCAAAAATTAGTATTTTTCTTTTATTTTTAAGATATCAAAAAATTAAAATAGATTATTATATAATTAAAAAATAGTCAATTAATTTGAACCATGTGTTTATATTAAGACTTAATGTGTAGGATCTATTAGGATTTCATTGGAACAATAGATCAAATAGGGTAAGAAATTTTGTTTTCTTCATTTAGTTATTTGAATGCTATAAAATAAAAGGTGAATAATTAATATTAAAAAAATGGACCATACTATCTACGATTACATTATTAAAATATTTTTATACATAAGTTATGGTTAATATATAGCTAAAAGGTTGATTTTTAATTTTTTTTGTCAAACTATTTCTAATATATTTGTTTAAAACCATGGGTTAATACAATTTAACCAGGCCTAAAAACTTAAAAGTAAAGATGTATTCCTTCTAGATTATTCAAAATAGAAATCTTAAGTAAAATATTTTAAATTAAAAAATAGATTAGTATAATTTTAGAAACTAAAATGATCTTGATTAACAATTAGAAATATGATGTTGATTTTTTTGAAGCATTAGAAATAGAATGTTAATTTTAATTGGTCATAGTTTGATTATTTTAAGTAAATCTAACTCTATAAAATCTATTCAATTAAAATAATGAAAAGGTCTTATTATTCTAATAATCATGTTTGAGTTGTTTAAAAACAAATATCTTAACTTTAATAGATTTTAATCTTACAATGTCCATTTTTAAAATTTCAATTACTGTTGACAATATTTAATTTAATATTATAATATAATTATATATTAAAATATCTATAAATAATTTCAAAAGTGAAAACTAATATTAAGACATTATGAATATCATGGTTGGGGTCCTGCTTGAAATTTGAATCAAATTATAGTTGTGCTTATGCTTATTAAGGGTTTTAGTTGGGATTATGTTTATAATTATTTGAAATATTTATTTCTAAATTTCTTCAACAACACCATTAACACCCATCTTTTATACCATTATAAAATAATAAAATGTTTATTTATATAATAAAAATTATATAAACACAATATTTCTTAGAAAAATAATGAGCTTTTTTATAATAAAAATTATGTTTTAGTTGTGAAATTTCATTTTGTAGAATTATGTATAGATAAGTCAAAAACAAGTTTATATAATTATATCTATTTTTAAAATTTAATATTAAGACATTATGAATATTATGGTTGGGGTCATGCTTGAAATTTGAATCAAATTATAGTTGTGCTTATGCTTATTAAGGGTTTTAGTTGGGATTATGTTTATAATTATTTGAAATATTTATTTCTAAATTTCTTCAACAACACCATTAACACTCATCTTATATACCATTATAAAATAATAAAATGTTTATTTATATAATAAAAATTATATAAACACAATATTTCTTAGAAAAATAATGAGCTTTTTTATAATAAAAATTATGTTTTAGTTGTGAAATTTCATTTTGTAGAATTATGTATAGATAAGTCAAACACAAGTTTATATAATTATATCTATCTTTAAAATTTAATAAAAGTTTACATACAATAACTTTACAATTAAAAACTATTTTGAGAGAATGTGGAGAAGCGTTGGCTGCCAGCTGGGCTAGGGTTTTTCCCCTAGCCTATTCTCGGTGTTTGATCTTTACTATTTTTTATGTTTTGTTTGGATTGCTAGCTGCTGGACATAATTTGCATGGGTGTTTTTGGAAATCTTTTGTAGTCAATTTTGGATTGGGGTTTTATTGTTTGCATGGCAGGGCCTGGGATTTCTTCTGCGTTGGTGAGAACAGATGGTTCTTCTCCAACTATCCATGCAATGCAATCTAAATCGTTTTATTCAGGGGAGAGCTCCAAGCTGAAAAAAGTTGATGGTTGTTTTTTGCGTAGCCATGATCGCCCTGTTCTGGTTATTCCTCCAATGGCTGTAATGGAGGACATTGATTATTGGACCAAGCATGCTTTGATATGCAAATTTCTTGGAATGCAGATTTTCCTATCCGCTCTTGAGGCATGGATCTGCCGCTCATGGCAGGTGGAAGGCAATATGGAGATTATGTTGGCAGGGAATAGTTATTTTTTTGTTGTATTCTCTTGCATGTCTGATCATGATCATGTTTTTGAAGGAGGCCCTTATTTCTACAACCATGTGAGGTTATTTGTCAAACCTTGGCATTCAGGTTTTAATTTTGCTGAGGATCTCCCTTCAATAGTGCCAGTTTGGGTTTGCTTGCCTCATCTTCCCTTGGAATTTTGGCATGAAGACATCCTTCAACAAATTGCTGCTTTTTTGGGGAAGCCGGCTACGATCGCACATCAATCCCTCAATAAAAAGGTTATTTCTTATGCTAGAATTTGTGCTGAAATTAATTTGAATAACCCATTACCAGATTCTTTGGAAATTTTTCTGGGGGATTCTTCTTGGGTGCAGCAGTTAGATTATGAATCCCTCCCTTTCCGTTGCCGGATTTGTCATGAGTATGGTCATTTATAGCATCAGTGCCCCCGTAACTCGAGTTTCAAAGGAATGGATGGTTCTACAACTGGCAATGCTGGTGGTTTGGCAGATACTATAGGGAAAGGACAATCTCAAATGGCTAATACTACCAAGGGGATGAATCCGCAAGATGCTATAGGTAAGGGTAAGGCTCAAATGCAGGATAAGGATGGATTTACCCCTATTCGCCCTCGAGCTAAGGGATGTGGTCAAAAGAGGCCTTTGAAAGAAAGATTATCTTATTCAGGTTTTAACCACTTTGAGGTGCTGGATAGTATGGTTCTAGAGGAGGGTATTCCTCCTCCTATCTCTTATGATCCAGTTTTCCTAGATGAGAGATTTGTTCCTAATGATGCTTGTGGGGCATCCCAAGTTGTAGTATATCAGAACTGTGAGGTCCCTATAGCTCCTGTGACAGAGGCTCTGGTGACTCCTGCAATGTTGGAGGATAATGATGTTGTTTTGGATGACTTGGTTAAGGATGTGCTACCATCAGGTAAGGGCAAGGAATCTCCTCTCCCCTTGGGGTTGATGCCTCGACTCTTTAAGCGGGCTTCTTCTACTCCCCCTCTAAGGAGTGGGTGCAAAATAGACCAAGATAAGATTAAACTCACAAGAGATATATTGATTGAGTCTGGTTCAGTGAAACCTTTGGATTCTCATTTTCCCAATTCTACCCAATGATGATTATTCTCTCATGGAATGTAAGGGGGTTGAATAGCATCCCTAGACAAAAGGCTATTCATAACTTGGTGGTTGATCATAGTCCCGACGTTTTTTGTATCCAAGAGACTAAAATCTCTATGGAGTCTATGGTCCAACATGCCTCTAGTATTTGGTCTCGTGGCCAATGCCAGTGTGTTGGGGCAACAAGCAGTGCTAGTGGTTTAGCTATATTTTGGGATCCTCAAAAAATTTCTCCTCTTCGTTGGATGTCTTCTCGCTCAACTCTCTCTATGGTAGCTTCTGCTCTAGACTTAGGAGAGGTAATCTGGTTACTAATGTGTATGCACCTGTTGATCTTGTGGGAAAGGAGGAACTTTGGGAACATATTCAATATGTTAGAAATTGTCATCCTTATCATCCTTGGGTGTTAGCAGGGGACTTCAATTCAGTTTTAAGTCTGGAGGAGAAGCATGGTGGTTTGGCTAGATTGGGGCCTTCTTATGCTCTTCTTTGGAAACACATATCTCTTTTGCATCTCTCTCATGTTAAGCCTTCTAATGGTCTCTATAACTGGAATAATCACATGACTGGTGTTGCTACTATCTCAGAATGTCTGGATAGATTTCTTGTTTCTTTCTTTTGGGTTAGTGGCACCCTTACTATCTCTTCAGAAATCCTTGATTGGAGGGGTTCAGATCATTGGCCAATCAAATTTTCCACTATAGGGGCTTATGTTCCGAAGCATCCTCCTTTTAAGTTCCAGTTGATGTAGCTTCATGACTCCTCTCTTCATAATTTTATTTTTTGTTGGTGGAAAGATGGTGCTCCTGCATATGGTACTGCAATGTTCTCATTTTCTAAAAGGCTTCAATATGTTAAAAGGAATCTCAAGATATGGAATAGGGAATGCTTTGGGAATCTTCACTTTATGAAGAAGCTTGCTCAAGAAGATCTTGATGTCATCACAAGGGAGATTAGAGATCGAGGTTTCTCAGAGGATCTTGGCAAGGTTGAATCCCTTACTTCTAGAGCTCTAGAAGAATGGGAACTTCGAGAGGAAATTTTTTGGAATCAAAAGGCTAGAGTTGATTGGCTCCAGGAAGGTGATCGAAACACTTCCTTTTCCCATAAAATAGTGTAATCTCGCCGGAATCAGAGCACTATCTCTTCTTTGGTTAATTCTCAAGGTATCCATCTGAATTTCTTTCCAGCTTTGTTCCAGGAAGCTATTTGGTACTTCTCTACCCTCTTCTCTGAGGACTCTCCTCCTACTGATAATGAAGAAAATATTATTTTGTCTTGTATTCCTTCCCTTATCACTTAGGAAATGAATGATTATCTCATGTGTCTTATCTCTTTGGAAGAGCTGGAGGAGGTGGTCTTTGGCATGCCTAAGGGGAAGGCTCCTAGTCCTGATGGCTTTCCAGTTGAATTCTTTCAAGAATTTTTGGACATCATTAATCATGATTTGTTAGAGGTGGTTAAAGAATCCTATGCTAGCAAGTAGATGCTTCGAGCTTTGAACTCTACATTCTTGACTCTTATTCCTAAGAGAGAGGGTGCTAATCAATTGGAGTTTTTTAGACCAATTGCCTTATGTAATGTGGTTTACAAAGTTATTACTAAGTTGATTGCTGAGAGACTGAAAAGGTGGCTTCCCATTATTATCTCAGAAGAACAAGGTGGTTTTGTTGCTGGCAGAATTTTTTTGGATGGGGTGGTTATTGCTACTGAGGCTATTCACTCTATGGCTACTTCAAGGGAGAGAGCCATGTTTGTTAAGATGGATATGGCTAAGGCCTATGATAGAGTTAAATGGAGCTTCCTAAGGAGTATTCTTTTTTCTTTTGGATTTAGCTCTGACTGGGTGAGTTGGATTATGAGTTGTGTTACTTCTACCTCTTTTTCTGTTCTTATTAATGGTCAACCTTCTCAACTATTTGGTGCTTCTAGAGGCCTCTACCAGGGTGACCCTCTCTCCCCATATCTATTCATCATCATGGCTGAAGGCTTGGGCAGATTCATTAAGCATCAGGTGTCCTAGAATTCTATTCAAGGCTAGTGGTGGGGTAATGGCTTACCTTCTCTTTCCCATCTTCAATTTGTTGATGTTTTTGCTCTTGCCGGTCTTGCTAGGATCAAGGAAGTTGAAGCCTTTCGACATGCTTTGGACGTTTATTTGGCAGCTTTAAGCCAGAAAGTTAATGAGCACAAATCTTCCATTTACTTTTTTAACACTCCTGATTCTATTCAGCATAGGATTGTTGGTATCCTACGGTTTTAGATAGGATCACTTCCTTTGACTTATCTTGGCATTCCTATTGCTATTTCTAGGCAGCCACGTCTCTTCTGGAAAAATTTGATTACCAAGCTTCAGGATAAGGTAAATCATTGGACTCATAGATGGCTTTCTACTGCTGCTCGGGTTACTCTTCTTCGAGATGTTATCCAAGCTCTTCCTACTTATAGAAGCATGGTTCACGCTGCACCTATTTACTGTCTCAAGGAGTTTGATGCTCTTTCTCGACAATTCCTTTAGAGTGGTAATTTGCGTAGTACTAAATGGAGCTTGGTTAATTGGGCAACTGTTTGTAGGCCTAAAAAGGAGGGTGGTCTTGGTCTTCGATCTCCTCTATTGAGTAGTCAAGCTTTGGCTGCTAAACTTTATTGGCGATGGTGCTCTTGACAACATCAACTTTGGGCTCGTATTATCACTCATAAATATTTTCATGGTGCTGATCCTTGCTTTGTTTCTGCACTTCCTCTTGAAGGTCGTGGATCAATGGTTTGGTATACTTTGAAGACAGGTGCGATGTTGGTGAAGAGGGGTCTGTTCTAGATATGTAAAGGAGGTTCTCAAGCTTTGTTTTGGTCTAATGCTTGGGATGGATTCCCTTCCATTTTATCCATATACCTTCATCTTCAGCCTCTTTGTGACTCTTTTCTTGCTGTTGGATGGGATAAAGTGGCTCATTACAAGACTCCTTATCAATTGGGACCTGTTGTTGGTTACAGATGGAAGCATTCTTCTGATTGGCCTCCTGGAGGTATAGACATGGATCTTCAGAAGCTTTCTCAAATTTTGGCCTCTAGAGAGTGTTCTTCTTTGCTTGGTCTAGATGTTTTGGCTTGGGGCGGTACCTTGTCAGGTAAATATCATGTCTCTGTTGGGTATTAGGAGATAACTAGACAATTATTTGGGGATGCTAAGGTCCCTTAGTGGAAGCAATTTTGGAATAAAGTTTCTTGGTCCAAGTGCAATTTTTTCATGTGGCTAGTGGCTCACAACTGTTGTCTTACCTGGGATAATCTTTGTACACGTGGATTTCAAGGCCCCTCTTATTGTGTTTTGTATGGTAATGGAGAGGAGTCTGTCTCCCATCTGTTCTTCCATTGCTCCTATTCTACTCAGATATGTCACCTTTGGTGGAGCGCTTGGGGTTGCTCTTGTCGGCATGCTTCCTCTTTGCCTGAGTTCTAGGCCTGCTTGGGTATTGCTCCCTCCAAGTCTTCTTCTCTCCATGCTGCTTGGATTGCTAGCCCATCTTTCATGCTTTGGCATATTTGGTTGGAGAGGAATCGTCGCATATTCCAAGATGTTCGGCTTGGTGTTTTGCATCTTTGGTGGAAAATATCACATTCTCTTCAGGAAACTATTCTTGTGAAGTGTGAGCTTGATGGGGGTATGGATCCGGTTGATCTTGCTATCTGTAATCGCCTCAATTTTCATCTTCGGGATGGGGCTGCAGCTCATAGGTTTCCTTCTATGTCTAGGCAGCTTCACCATCAGAGGAAGGGTCGGGTTAACCGGGATGGGCACTAGACTCCTCCTCCCTATGGAGTTCTGAAAATTAACACTGATGGTTCTTCCCATGGGAATCCTGGGTAGGCTGGTATTGGCGGAGTGGCTTGTTGTAGTTCTCGGGATGTTAAATTTTTCTTCTCAGTTCATAAGGGTGATTATACTAACAATCTCATGGAAGCTCAGGCTATTTTATATGCTGTGGAATAATGTTGCTTACAGGGATGGAGTAAGATTATCTGTGAGTTTGATTCCCAGGTGGTGGTGAACATGCTTTCTTCGCAAGATCTTGAGGATGTTAGTTTGCAGCTAGCTACTATTGTTAAGTAGATTCTTTTCTTCTCTTCCTCTTTTCAGTTCATTAGGTTCACGTATATTCCTCGTGAATGGAATAGAACTGCTGATTGTTTAGCCAAATGAGCTTCTATTCATGATCCGGGTTAGAATATTAGGGATAGGAGGCAACTGTCCTTTGAGATGGTGCAAGAATTTGATGATCTTGTTGCTTAGGATCGAGCTCCTTGTTGAGCTCTCCTTGTTGTATTCCTTTCTGTCTTAATAAATTTGTACCCTTTTTTTTGCAAAATAACTTTACAATTAAATAATTAGAGTTCATTTAATAGTAAAATGTACACAATCCTAATGAATGGGAAGGAGATAAAAGAGAAAGTAAGAAGGATAGGAGAGGGAGAGAGAGAAAGAGAATATGGTGAGAGGTGAAGGAAATAGAGAATGGGAGAAGAAGGGAAAAAAATGGTGAAGGGGAAGATAGATGGTATAGAGGTTAAGAAAGATGGTAATTAAGGCGAGAGAGAGAGAGAATCCTAAAATGGTCATGCATAAGTCAATGGCTTATGGTTATAATTAATAGTCTACTAGGAATCATGATAAAGATAATATGTTAATTTCTGAAATTTAAGTAAGTCTGAAATTTCTTTAAAAAAAAATTAAAATGGTTTCCTAGCCCTTATTTATCAGCTCACAGATATTTCACTTTTTTAGGACTTGTCCAGCGAGGATAGACTAAACTGTATTAGGTAACAGCTGACAAAAGTGATTAAAGATTTTCAAAGAGTCGAGTGAACTCAGTCACTAAAAGAAGGTGGAGCTTGACAGGGTATTGAAATAGAGTGGTCTTTTTTTTTCAAATAGATTATTTTTCTTTGTGGGACGATCACTGCCCAACATAAAATCATGTGTAGGAGATGGGGAATTCACAGTGTCAAATAAACTACTATTGTGTGGGGGATTAAACAACAATTTATTTGTTTGTACTTGTGTGGTATTGAATGGGACATACCACATTGTAGGAGCCCACATCTAGGAAGGGAGGCATGTTGGGGATAGAGCTTCATGTTCTATGTCTACATCAGGCTTAGAAAATGCACGGAGCGCTATAATGGTAGATAGGGAGTGAGAAGTATACAAAGAAGCATTTTTTTAAAGTTGTTACCATCCAATATGGGAATGTCATGGGCAGGAATTAGGGATGGAGTGGAAGGTAAAAGCAAGGTGTATTTACTATGGGAGCTACATCATTATAAATATCCATCAAGTGTGATAAAGAAAGACCAATAGCTGTGATAGCTACTATGGGTGTATTGGGAAGAAGAGGCAATTGTGGTATTGAGAAAGGTATAGCTTGAGTATGAGGTATAGGCATTACTCTGACAAGATGATTGAATCTAATTCTAGTAACATGTTCATCTAATTATATTGAGTTAATTTTTATTATGTTATTCTTAATTTCTGATGGGTGGAAATTTTTTTTGCTAATAGCTTTTTATTTTATCAATAAAAAAACTCTATAAATATTGCATGTTGTCTCAAGTGGCATTATAAAAATCATTCACATAGATAGTTTACACTTCTAAAATTGATATATATATACCGATAGGTGCTTCCACATCTTACATACATGCACAGACAGATGGAAACAATAGAACACTATTCTGATTAAAATATATATGCAATGTTAAAAGAACCTAGTTTGTATCCCAATTAGAATATGCAATAATGTTGAAGCTCAGTCTCTACTTTGTCCTTCATGAATCCCAACTCGGGTAGAATTAACTCTATTTATAGGATTCTTTGTATAACAATTTGGGGTTTAGATTGTCGACTATGTAATTTTGATAAAATGTTACAGGAAACTTCCCCAAGTCATTCTTGTGTGAAAAATAAATCACAACTTCATAAAATTTCACTCGGCAACAACCAATGCCAAGTGATCAAATTTCTCCGCACAAGAGGGTGACTAGTGACAAGAAGATGGCTCCAAGTAAGCTCGGCACATGAAGGAGCCAAGTGACTTTGCACTTAGGGCAACTTGGCACAATGTATGATGAGTGTGCTAGGTAGCAAAGGATGCTAAGTGAGCTCGGTCACCATTGAAAGGTGGAGCTCCATAGAATGGTTGTTGAGTAAACTCACTCAACAAAGGGTACTAAATGAACTCAGTGAGAACAACAAAGAGAGAACTAGGTTAAGAAAAAACTGAGTGGGCTGTAGACTAGACTTAAAACTTGGATTTCTCCACCATTAAAATGCAGAGAGCCGAAGGATGAAACTTTCAAATATGAACTTCTAAAATGCAAAATACCATGCAATGATGAATAGGAGATTGAGACAGTAAGAATTTGTATGCCTACTTGCTTACATGCTTTTTATTCAAATAAAATAAAACTATTACAAAATCTAGGAGCATTTGGCTTCAACTAGAAAATCTTAAAATCTCCAAACTGATAAAACTTAAAAATTTTAAACTTACAGCTCTAATGGCTACATACAATAATGCTTGGAGTAATCACTGTTTCATAGATTGAAACAATATCAAACTTATAGGATGATGGAAGATCCAACATGTGCAATTGCGAAACTAAAACCCTTCTATCTTCTGAACATTGACTTGATCTGCTAATCGACTTCCTTCTCTGCTCTGCAACTCTTCAACTGATCAAATGAATCATATTCATTCCTTTTGTCAATTTGCAAAAATATTTTCCCCCTCTTTTCACATTTTGAACTCACCTACTGCATTCAATGTTTCTAACTATTGCAGGCAATCAGGGTGGTACGTGAGCGTTTGGCTACAGGGGCAAACCTACTGCATTAAATATTTCAACATCTTGACGGCTTATATTCTTAGCCATCATGCTATGCTCCAAAAAATTCTTCCTACGGAATAGAAGTTTCTCTTTGCTTTTATTTATTAGCCACAGACAAAGCACTGTGATGTTTGAAGAGTCGCAGTCATTCTGTAAGTTCGTTTTTTGTATGCAGCTATGAGGAAGTAGCAGTCACTATCCTCTGTACAAAATTACACTAAATTTTTTATTGTATTTCTTGAAATGTGTATATTATTGTCGTTGCATTAATGTTTCTTCAATTTTTTATCAAAGCTATTTTTAAATTGGCATGTAAAATTGCTTCTTTCGCTATATTTTAGATTAGGTAACACTATAACTAATTACGTGCTAGTGGATTTTCTTGTCTACTTTCTATTTTATTTTTTCATATAAAAAACTTAGGTCTGTAATTCAATGATCTGTGCTCGATAAATTGACAATATCTTGGGTGAGAGCATTTAGAATATGAGACTACGCGGAGTATAAAAAATGAGTTTTTCCTATACTGGGATGGATTGAAAACTAAAGAGAAAGAGAGGGCATTAGTTCTTTCTTCCACTAAATTAGTAATAGACCATTTTATCTCGACAAAGCTGTCATTCAAAGGATGCTTCTAAGGTATGCAATTTTCATTTTTGATGATCTGAATGAGTTTCATTAATTGACTTTTCCCACAGATATAATGTAATGTTGTTTTTCTTTCATAGGATAGTCCTATGAAGAACCTTCTCTTTATGGTTCATAATTTCTATTATTGATTTCCATTCCAGATTAATGGTACGCTTGTTAGATGCGCCAAGCAGGGCAAAAATATTAAAGAAAATACTAGAAAAGGATGGCTTGGCACAAAATGTGATCTTTGAAGCGGTCACAACTAGGATAGATATGTATTCTGGATATGATCTCAATGTCGTGTAGTTCATGTTTGATTTTTCTTGAAAAAGTTAATTTCAGATGAGCATAAGTTTTGTTAACTTTCTTATACCTGTGTTTATTTTCCATCTGCTTGAACTTGTGTGTCATAGCTGGACACATTCCGCCAATGTCTATGCCGGCATCGAAACGGCATTTACTGCATCTAAAAATTATATTAAAAATCATTTTAAAACTGTTTTATAAATTTAAATTTAATAAAAAATTACTGTTTTGGTACCGGCATAGACATCGCCAGACATTCTTATCCGTAAGTTTCTTTTGAAAATGACCTATTCATTTTTATTTCTACATGATCTTCCATATAACGGGCAGTTCAAATTAATTGTAGAAGAGTTAATTTCTATAGAAAGATAAAATATCAGATTTAGAAATATACCTTTTCATATATCATTTCTTAATATTGGCATGGATATTATGGTGTTAAACACTTAGAAATATGTAATATCGAAATTATCTATGCATTCTAAAACAAAGTAATGCTGATTACTTCAATAGTTCGCGTGATAATTAGATATATTAGTTTCATTGAATTTTTCTAGGCATTTTTCTTTTTCCTATAAGTATGGCCAACATAGTACATGCCCAGAGAAAGGTGAGTTTCATATTTTATATTGTTGAATGCCATATGAGTTGATCTTGTAGATGTGAGGATTTCTATTTCAAACATTATCCT
Organism: Cupressus sempervirens; assembly: GCA_028749045.1. Classification (NCBI taxonomy): domain Eukaryota; kingdom Viridiplantae; phylum Streptophyta; class Pinopsida; order Cupressales; family Cupressaceae; genus Cupressus; species Cupressus sempervirens. The sequence continues at coordinate 611,105,582 of CM053786.1, read as the reverse complement.
GACTGCCTAACTTTCTTGTAGGTATCTGCTAATTTTCCAGCGAATATCCTGACCACTTAAATTTCTTGTAAGTATCTTCTAGTTTTCCGGCGAATGGGACAAATATGAAGAAATAGCATCGAAGGAAAGAAAAGGAAGACTCCCTCTTATTAGTTCCTGCGTAGCAGAGAACTATTGCGGGCTTTAGTTTAAAGCGTTATTAATGTTTTCTTCTATAAACATGGAGAACATTTCAATTGTTAAAAACATGGAGAGCATACAGAATATATAACACATGATTTTGGACGATATTCATAGGTATGAGAAAACTCTTTTGGTGTTCCCTTGCCTATACAGAATTTGTAGGTTCTGCATTTTTTTTCCTGAGATTTATTTGATTGAGGGCATTATGTTCTTTCCAAATTAAATGTACTTGCTCGCATTGATCCATCTCATATTTGTCACACACCTATTCTCGGTATTGGTGTTTCTAGCGTTTGCTGCAGCGGCCAAACTTTCAGATTGAGATTTCTCTAGTTTTTCTCTATATTTACAACAATGATGACATGAACCGTTCGAAGCTCTAAGGTGATGAGGATTGTGGTTGGAGCCATCATCACTCAGACGAAAGCTTTTAGTACCATTGGAGATCTTGCCTACTTTCACCAACCTATTAGAAGAAATCTTTGAATGTCTTAGACGACTCCCAGAGAAACATCTGTAACTACAATAGGCTTAAAAGCTTCATCAGTTGGGGCAGATTAAAATCATTCCAGATCTTGGCTACTTTATCCAACCCATTGGGAGATTTTTATGTGTTGGAAGAATTGAGGTTGTAAGATTCTGAGGACTATTTCAACCAACAGCAGACTTGTTATTATGATTGTCTGGTTTGCTTCGGATAGAAGTCTTTCCGGTCATAGGTTTTCCTGGTTCGTGTACTTATCCATGGACCCCGTCTCGAGATGTCATTTCAACGAGAGAATTCACAGAAACAATATACTAAACATTGGTTTTTTTTTTTCTGCTTGGCCACCAATGGTATCTACGAACAGCTTAAACATCACACACTAATACTTCATTCCTAGAGTAAAAGTGTTAAATAGTCAAAGTTTGACTTACTTTTCCAAGCTTAATTTCTTGATTAGTGTGTGATGTTATCTACAAGCTTGGATACACTAGTTTGCTGGTTCAATTTTACTCTAATCGGTTATCTGTTTGAACTCTGAACTGTATTTTATGTTAACAATTTCTTGCTAAATTTATACATCATGTCTCTCAGGAATTTTTAGTTCTTTGCCATAATTGTATACAATTATAGTTTTCTAGTGATCAGAAATACATTTTCAGTCAGGGATTTTCATCTTCAAAGTTTCATATAAAAGATGTGGCACTCTAAAACTTAGCAACTGTTGAGAACATGTGTCCCAACCTTGCAATCTTTTCTGGAAAATTACAGAATTTGTTTGTGGAAGTTTTCCACTTGTTTATACCTTGGAAAGAGTATATAAAATACCAAAATGAGTCTTGTCCATAGTAGAATATAGATAGGTCATTTTTAGAGCCTTGATGACTCTTTTTGTGACTTTTATGGGGGTCTAAGCTAAGAGACAAAATTGTGGACGGGATTACTATTTTATCCTAGTTGTTTTTCCATATTGGAAATGTTGATATCAAAAATAGGTAACATGTGGCATGGTTGTTTTGCCCATGGTTTTGTAAAACCACAAGAGGTTTCCAAGTTGTAAAATCACTATAAAAGCAGGGCTTGGGGAGGTGTTTGTGCAATTGAGTTCAATCTGCAAGGCTGGTGCTAGAAGAAGTCTCTCCGAGTTCGAGTTGTGGTGATACGCTCTTGTAAGAACTTGCATTGCAAGTGTATTTTAATCATCTTGGTTTGATTATACATTGTCCAAGTTTTGGAGGGTGGGGTTTTTCTCCCAAAAGGGTTTCCCCACGATAATTACTATGTTATGTGTTCATTATTATTTTGATTATGTTATTATGCATTTCTTGAGATTTGTGCAATAGTTAGTTGAATTTGCATAATCGTCTTCTCAAAGATTAGCATAGGAAGTGATTTTGCACACCTTTGCTTCCTTACAAGTGGTATCAGAGCCTGGCTTGTTTTGGTTCTATTTGTTGGGTACAGGGTTTTTTGAGCTAATCAAGGTTTGAGTGGGAGCTTGTCCAGAGTATTTTCATTTCTATGTTACAGGATTGAAAAAATGGTAAGCATGTCAGGGAGAATTGATGTTGAAATGTTTTTTGGCACAAACTTTGAAATGTGGAAGCTGAAGATGGAAGATCTATTGATTGATCGAGATCTATGGGATGCGATTGATGAGAACAAGTTAAGGCCCATAGATCTGACTTTAGCCCCATAATATAATGTGATACACAAAAAAGCTAAAGGTCTCATCAAATTGTGTCTTGCAAACTCAATTCTGATTAATGTCCATGAAGAACCTACTGCGGAGAAGCTTTGGAAAAAGCTAAGTGAGATCTATTAAGAAAAATCACTTGTGAAAAAGATTTTCTTGAGGAAGAAGTTGTATTCCTTAGGAATGGAAGAAGGTGGAAAATTTTTTGAGCATCTGGAAAGGTTTAATATGTTGGTAACTCAACTGACCTTAGTAGGGATGCCAATGGATGAAGAAGAAAGGTGCCAAATCTTTCTATGTTCATTGCCAGACTCATGGGATAGTCTTGTGATGGCCATAGGGAGCACTTCAGTTGTCTTGAAGATGGAAGACATTGTTGGTTCTTTACTTTCTGAGGAGATGAGAAGGAAGGTCTCTTTGAATGCCAAAGATGCTTTGAGTGTTCATGGAAGAGCAAGAGAAAGAGGCAAGAATAAAAAGTAGCATGGTAATTCTAAGTCCAAAAATAAGGGGAGATCAAAATCTTCTAGTAAGTCCAAGGCAATCTGCTGAAATTGTGGCAAACCTAGACACTTTTGAAAGGACTGCAAAGAGGAGAAAAAAAGAAGAAGCAAGATTCATATTTTGAGTATGAGAAGGAAGATGGAGATGCTTTCATCACAACCTTGGCCACTCATGTAGGTGAAAATGAATGGTTAATAGACTCAGATGCATCTTTCCACATGACTCCTGATAGAAACTAGTTTAGTAAGTATGAAAATTTTAATGGTGGTAAGGTGTATTTGGGTGATAACTTAATATTCAATATTGTTGGTCATGGAAGTATTCATGTGAAATTTACTAATGGTAGAATTAGAAGATTTGACAGTGTCTTTCATATCCCTAGACTAGCAAAGAATTTGTTATCTATTAGTAAGCTAATAGATGTAGGTGTGGATATACAATTTTTTTAAGTAGGTGTAAAAATGGTCAGAGGTGCTATGGTAATAGAAAGAGGAAGAAGATTGGGTATATTGTACCAGCTTGATGCACGCATAGTTGAGTGCACTAGTACTTTTGATAAGATTGTGAAAAAGACTACTTAGTTGGAGAGGGAGAAGATTTCTTTTTCAATAGATGGTCATGGTTTTTGGGCACCCAAGGGTGCCTTGTCTACTGAATCAAAGTTAACTATAGAGAAGACCATGTTATGGCACCAGAGCCTAGGCCACATAGGTGAGAAGAGTCTATGTAGCTTGAAAAATAAGAACCTTGTTGATGGGTTAAATGACTACAATCTTGAATTTGATTTTTGTGAGCATTGTATCTATGGTAAACAAAACCATATTCAGTTTTACTCGAGTTCTCATAAGTCTTCATGTATTTTGGATCTAATCCATTTAGATGTATTTTGTCTAGTTGATGTTTCTTCTATTGGTAGATCAGTTTATTATGTTTCTTTCATTGATGATTTTAGTAGAAGAGTATGGGTTTATTTCCTTAGGAGTAAAGCTGAAGTTTTCAGTTGTTTCAAAGAATTTAAAGCAATGGTTGAATTGTAGACTAGAAAGAAAATAAAATGTTTAACAACTAATAATGCTGGTGAATTTTTCTCCAATGATTTTGACACATTTTTAAAGATTTTGTTATTAAAAGAGAGAAGAAAACTCTATATCTCCATAGTAGAATGGAGTTGCAAAAATAATGAAATGGACCCTGATGGAGAAGGCTAGGAGTATGCTGAGTGGTGCTGGACTATTACAAAATTTCTAGGCCAAAGCTATAGCCACTGCTTGAAACCTGATAAATAGGTCTCCTACATCAGCTCTTGTTGATAAGATGCCAATGGAAGTGTGGTCGGGCCACAAGCCTTCACTTAGACATCTAAGAGTGTTTGGTTGTGAGGCATATGCTCATGTGACAAAGGAGAAGGGAACAAAATTGGACAACAAAGCTATCAAATGTATCTTCATCAGATATAGTTATGGTGTGAAAGGATACAAGCTTTAGGACCCTATTGCACAAAAGATATTTTATTCCAGAAGTGTTATTTTTAGAGAAACTAAGCTGTGTTCTATTACAATACAGCTAGAATGGATAGAAGAAAAGAAAGATGTGATTCAACTTCCTGCTACACTTGAAAAATCTGAATTGAGGCCCTTAGAAATATGAGATGTAGAAGAGAGCTCTATGAATTCTAAATCATCAGAGGAAGAGGGAGAACCTAATCATGAACCTAAACCTCCTAAACCTGAACTAGATCTTGTTCAAAGATCTACTAGAAAAAGGAAACCACTTGAAAGGTATGGGTAATCTCCTAATGATTGGAGATGCATATCTACATTGAATGCTAGCATTGATGAACCAAGATCTGTACAAGAGTCTCTTGGTATGAATGACTCGAAGTCCTAGAAAATAGCCATGGATGAAGAAATGACAGCTCTTCAGAGGAATCAAACATGAGACCTTGTATCATTGCTTGAAGGATGGAAGCCTATTGGTTGTAAATTGGTGTTCAAAAGGAAGATGGGTTCAGATGGAAGCATTGAGAAGTATAAAACATTTTTGGTTGCAAAAGGTTGCTCTCAAGTTGAGGGAGTAGATTATGGTAAGAGTTTTTCTCCAATAGCAAAATGACATCCCTTAGATTTTTTCTTTCTATTTTAGTAGCTTATGATCTAGAGATTGAGAAAATGGATGTGAAACCAACTTTCTTTCATGGAGATTTGGAGGAAGAAATTTACAGGTCACAGGCAGAGCACTATGTGGTAAAAGGTAAAAGTCATTTGGTCTGTAAATTGAAGAAATCCTTGTATGGTTTAAAATAGAGTCCTAGGATGTGGTACCAAAAGTTTGATACATATGTGTTGAGTTTGGAATTTGTGTGATCTAAACTTGACCACTGTATATGTTTCAAATTTGATGGTGATAGTTTCCTAGTTATTGCCTTGTATGTTGATGACTTGTTGTTTATTGGCAAAGGAAAAGGTTTGATTGTAGAATTAAAATCTCAACTCTTAGCAAAGTTTCAAATGAAAGATCTTGGTGCAGCAAGGTACATTCTGGGAATGTAGATTATAAGAGATAGACAAAATAGAAAAATTTGGTTAGGCCAAAGTAAGTATGTTGATACTATTTTGAAAAGGTTTAATATGCACAATTCAAGACCATTGAGTGTTCCTGTTACTATGGGAACAAAGCTTTCTAGCTCACAGTGTCCTACATCCCCATCAGAGGTAGAAGAAATGAGTCAAGTTCCATATCATAGCGTTGTTGGAAGTTTAATTTATGCTATGTTCTGTATAAGACCAGACATTACCCAAGTAGTGGGAGTACTTTCCTATTATATGTCTAAACTAGGAAGAGCACATTGGGATGCAATAAAAAGAGTTTCCAAATATTTACATAGTACCTCAGAGTACTCGACATGTTTTCATGGAACAAGAAATGAGCATTCCATGGATATTCAAGGCTATGTGGATTTAGACTGGGCCAGTGATGTTGATAGAAGAAGATCCACCAGTGCATATGTGTTTACATTATTTGATGGTGCAGTCAGTTGGATGAGCAAGCGACAGGCTATGGTCATTTTTTCCACTACTGAGGTAGAGTATATCATAGTTACTCATGCCTACAAGGAAGTCATCTGGCTAAAGAGATTGTGTTTAGATATAGAGTTCAAATAGGGTGTAGTGATAATTTATAGTGATAGCCAGAGTGCAATCTTCCTAGCAAAGAACCCAACTTTTCATGCTAGTACCAAGCACATTGATGTACAATATCATTTTGTGAGAGATATTGTCAAGGATGGCAAGGTGAAGCTGGAAAAGGTAGAGACTTTGGTGAATGTTGCTGATGCATTAACTAATCTTGTCAGCATAAAGAAATTTAGATGGTGTTCAGAGTCTATGGGCCTCTCGACCCCTAACAATTAAGTCCATGATATTTTGGATCCCTAGACTCTTGCAAGGTGTTCGACAAGTGGAAGAACGTTGAGAACATGTGTCTCAACCTTGCAATCTATTCTAGAAAATTCTAGAATTTGTTTGTGAAAGTTTTCCACTTGTTTATGCCTCGAAAAGAGTGTATAAAATACCAAAATGAGTCTTGTCCATAGTAGAATATAGATAGGTTATTTTTAGAGCCTTGATTACTCATTTTGTGACTTTTATGGGGGCCTAAGTTAAGAGACAAAATTGTGAATGGGATTAATATTTCATCCTAGTTGTTTTTCCATATTGGAAATGTTGATATAAAAAATGGGTAACATGTGGCATCATTGTTTTGCCCATGGTTTTGTAAAACCACAAGAGGTTTCCACGTTGTAAAATCACTATAAGAGGAGGGCTTGGGGAGAAATCTGCAAGGCTGGTGCTAGAAGAAGTCTCTCCGAGTTCGAGTTGTGGTGATACGCTCCTGTAAGAACTTGCATTGCAAGTGTATTGTAATCATCTTGGTTTGATAATACATAGGAGGGTGGGGTTTTTCTCCCTGAAGGGTTTCCCCACGATAATTACCATGTTATGTGTTCATTATTATTTTGATTATATTATTATGCATTTCTTGAGATCTTTGTAATAGTTAGTTGAATTTGCATAATCCTTCTCTCAAAGATTAGCATAGGAAGTGATTGTGTACACCTTTGCTTCCTTACAACAACCTATAAGAATGTTCTACAACACATCTAAGTCTTTTATAAAATTAAAATTTTTTGTTATCTTGAAATTATTTTGCATTTTTGAAGTTCTTATCAGTGTGTTAGTAAGATATATAAATCTATATGCTTTCTATGTAATTCTAGAAGGCAACTATTCTTTTCTTGACCACTTTACAAAGCTAATCCTTTTCATATTCTTGTACTACAATAAATTACTAGTCTTGCCACTGAGGTGAGAATCAATGCCAGTTTGTTCGACAACATAATTCACATTTCAAATAAGAAGCTAATCTAAAACCTGTCTACTCTCGTAAACAGATTCTTATTGAGACACTAGAGAGTGACAATCTTATTTCACTAAATCCTATTTTTTTCCACTTATATCATTTTTCAAAAAATTCCAACTTACTTCTTTATGATCTTAGACATCCTAAATTTGGTATCTATTTCTAGATGTTTCTTCTCATGACACCATCTAAATTAAAGTGTTGATAGACTCTGTGGGCTACAACATTTATTCGAAAAAATATTAACATTTGTTTCTAATAATTTAGAGATTTTGAAGGTCATATATTGAATTCAATCAGGCAAAATTCAATATAGTTAATGATAAAAGTATTGTACAAAATTCAGAAAATGAAACTTATTGCTAAATTTAGATGTACTCATACTCCAATGTATAGATAAGAAGTCACATGCAATTTTTTTAAAATACTTATTTTAACTACCTAACATAAAAATTGACATGTTTAGTCTAACAGATTGTAGGAAGCTTGATCAAATTTTGTCCCTGTAGAGCCATTGGCCACCCTTGAACTTGAATGAGCATTGGCTCAGTAACCCCAACTTATACATGATTTAATCAATAGAAATTTCAAGAAAAAATGTAAAGCAAATGTGATTATGGATCTATCTAAATGATTTGCTTCTAAGAATGTGTGTGCTCACTCGTCTAACCTTCAAAATGAAGGGAAAGGAAATGTCCATTTAATTTCAATAAAGTCATAAATGTGCACAACATAGATTTATCCAAATCAATTGCATGAGAATGAAAGGTTTTAACATCTTGATATGTAAATGCATTGACATGAAAAAATTCCATTTTATCCATACAGTCATGGCATTCATGAACACAAGATCTTGAGCTAGATGAAGAGATTAAGGGGATGCAATGAAAGATCATGACAATTGCAATTTGCTTCTACTTTATATGTCCTCTCCATTTCATTATGTTTCTAAATGTACCTTACCAAGTATATACACTATACAAGAAGTTGTTGGGTGGGTAGAGGCACACAAAAATAAAATACGAAACACAATGTGTTGCAGCACAATAAATATTAATTGCATTTGATTAATTTTCTTGATTGTCTAAATGGATACATAGAACTCTTTTTTATAGACACATTTACAATATTCTAGAAATACCTAACATTTGCTAACAAGACAATTATCTATAGAGTTCTAGAAACTACTACAGCCGACACAATCTAAACCTAAACCTAAACCTAAACCTAAACTTCTAGAATCATCTAATGATGGATGTGATTGGAGTAGAAATTAATATTTCTAACACACCCCTAATTTCTACTATCTACATCATGAATATTTACAATTCCCAATGCTTCCCTCAAGATCTCAAATTGTCCCTGTGCTAAAGCCTTGGTGAAGATATCTACAAGTTGCTCTTCTGTTTTGCAATGGTGTAGATTAATTTCTCCATTATTAACTAGCTCTCTAATGAAGTGATACCTTGTGTCAATGTGCTTTGTCCTCTTGTGAAACACATGGTTCTTTGATGATGCAATAGCAGATTTGTTATCACAATAGATTGTAGTAGGCCCATCTTGAGCTTGTATTAAGTCTTTCAAAATCTTTTGCATCCATATTGCTTGACATGTTGTTATTGTTCCTGCTATATACTTTGCTTCAACTAATGAGAGAGTTACTACATGTTGCTTCTTTGATGCCGAGGCTACAACACCTGTCCTAAGATGAAATGAATATCTAGATGTGCTCCTTCTATCCTCAGTATTCCCTACAAAATCACTATCTATTTATTCAATTAATTGAAAACCATCTAAAGTAGAGTACAAAATGCCCTGATTCATAGTTCCTACAATCCATTTTCTTTCCTGCCAATGTGAGTTCTTCGGTGATTCAATAAATCTAGAGATTAAGCTCACTTTGTACATAATATCTGGTTGAGTAGTAGTGAGATACATCAAACTACCAACCAATCTTCTAAATATAGTTGAGTCAAAACCTTTCTCAGTATCTTCTCTACTTAGTTTGGTGTCTACTACCATAGGTGTAGAAACTAGACTGCAATTTATCAATCTAAATCTTTTCAAAATATCTTTTGCATATTTATTTTGGCAAATGAAAATTCCTTTAACATTTTGAGTAACTTCAATGCCAAGAAAATATTTCATCAATCCTAGATCTGTCATTTCAAATTCTCTTTTCATTGCTGATTTAAACATGTCAATAGATAAATTACCTATGAAGATCAAATCATCAACATATTAAAAAACAATCAAAATCTAACCTTGTTCATTTATCTTGGTATATAATGTAGGTTCTCTAGTGCTTCTCTTGAATCCATTCTCCATCATATATGAAAATATTATGCTGTACCAGGCTCTTGGAGCTTGTTTCAATCTATATAGTACCTTGTTCAACTTATAAACTTTGTCTTCATGTCCTCTTATTTCATATCCTGGTGGTTGTTGTACATAAACTTATTTTTCTAAATATCCATTCAAAAAGCTGATTTGATATCCATTTGGTGAACCATCCATTTTTTTTGAGCTGCAATAGCTAAAACTATTCTCATAGTATCAAGTCTTGCTATAGATGCAAATGTCTCATTATAGTCAACCCCATATTCTTGTGAAAATCCCTTACCAACTAACCTTGTTTTATATTTGTCTACATCTCTATTAGCTTTAAACGTAGTCTTATAAACCCATTTTAAACCAATGTAGTCTTTGTTCTTAGGTAAATCAACTAATTCCCATGCATCATTTCTCTCAAATGATTCTATTTCATCATTCATTGCATTAATCCATTGTTCTTCCTTAATTGCATCTTCAAAATATATAAGATATTGAGAAATTAAAGAAAAAATTGATTGCAAATCTATTTTACTTCCTTGATCATAAATCTCATTCGAGCTTCTCATTTTCTTTCTTGTAATCCTTGATCTCAATTGTGCAAGCATATAGTTTGAATTATTACTTGTGAATTCAAATATTTTTAATGCTCAACTTCATTTTCTAAGTGAGCTCCTTGTGGAATTTCTGATGGAGTTCCTTCTTGGTCACTTGGTTGATCATCTTGATCTTCATGATCCTTTTTATCCTTCTCATCACATGGTATTGTTGCAGCACCTATAACATTTGTATCTATATTTCCATCCCAAGATTCGTCCTCTTTTCTTGGTCACTTGGTTGATCATCTTGATCATCATGATCCTTTTTATCCTTTTCATCATATGGTATTGTTGTAGCACCTATAACATTTGTATCTATATTTCTATTCCAAGATTTATCCTCTTTAAATACAACATCCCTACTCACAATGACTTTTCTAGTGATAGGGTTAAACAACCTATATGCCTTAGATTGCCCATCATAGCCAACAAAAATGCATTTCTCACTCTTATCATCTAATTTACTTCTAGTTTCTTTAGGAACATGTGCATATGCAATAAAACTAAGTGCTTTGAGATGAGAAACACTATGAATCTTACCACTCCATGCTTGTTCTGGAACCATGTCCCTCACAATCTTTGTTGTACTCCTATTCAAAATATAAACAACACAAGAAACTACCTCAGCCCAAAACTCATTAGGAAGATTCTTACCTTTCAACATGCTCCTTGCCATCTCCATTATTGTCTTGTTCTTTCTCTCTACAACACCATTTTTTTGTGGTGTGTAACTGGTAGTAAATTTCTTTTTGATGCCATGATCCCTGCAATAGTCTAAAAACTCATTTGACTTATACTCTCCTCCTCTATTAGATCTCAATACCTTGATAGGTAAACCACTTTATTTCTCAACAAAAGCCCTAAATTCTTTAAATTTGCCAAAAGTTTCAAATTTTTTTTTAAGAAAGTAAACACATGTCTTTCTACTAAAGTCATCAATAAATGTTAAGAAATAAGTGCTCCCCCATAATGATGGTGATTTCATTGGACCACTTATATTTGATTGCACAATTTCTAAAGGTAGCCTTGCTCTATATGGCATCCCTTTTGGAAAACTCTCTCTATGATGTTTGGCCAAAATTCAACTTTTACATGGACTTAATGATGCTTCAATTGGGGGTAAATCTCTTACCATTTCCTTTCTTTGTAGTAAAGGCAATCCTTTGAGATTTAGATGACCATACCTCAAGTGCCATATCCATGTTTGATCTTGACTTGCTACTTTGAAACTTGTTGTAACTTCATGAGTTATATTGTTCTTCATCCAAAGTGGAAAAATTATGTTATTTTTCATTTCCACCCTTGCAATCACCATGTTACTAGGAGGCATATCAAATATAGTGCACAAATTTTTCTAAAAAATAGCTTTATAACATTTTTTACTAAGCTGCCAATCACACTTCTAAGATTATGTTTCAAACCAGGTGCAAATTATACATCAAAAATATATTTCTTACCATGCTTTGTTATAACATTAATTGTACCCTTTCCACTCACTTCCACTATCTCATTATTTCCCAACTTCACTTATGATTTAATTGATCTATCCAAACTTTAAAAAAACTCTTTATTACCTATCATGTGATTGCTACAACCACTATGTAAAAACAAAAAAAATTGTTTGTGCTCTCTTGAGCTACATTGCAAGTAATAAACAATGTCTTAGAATTACTCTAAAAAAAAATTACATTTTGCTTACTCATATCAGCTTGTTCTTTTTGACACTCATTTGCAAAATCTCCAAACTTCTTGTAGTAATAATATTGAATATTTTATTTATCATACCTTTGTGATGTCTAGATGTTATAGCTTCCCCATGAATATGAATATTGATTTCTTCTTCCTCCTAAATTTGGACTCCTTTCTTCTTTTTAAAAATTATTTCAGCCTCTCCCTCTTCCTCTAAATCTAGCATTTCTTCTTCCTCTACCTTTGCCAAATGTCATTTGTGTTTTAAATGCATTCTCTAGTGATGAGTTATTACTCTTGTTCAACCTTTCTTAATTATTATATAAAGATCCAAATAGCTCATTTATAGATAATGTTATTAAATCCTTAGATTCTTCAATTGCAACCACAACATTATCAAATTTAATAGGTGGACTTCTTAAAATCTTATCTATAACCTTTTGATCAGTAAGTTCATCACCATTCATCCTTATCCGATTAACAACATTCATGACACAATTTAAAAACTGCTCTACAGAACTAGAATCCTTCATTTGTAAATTCTCAAATTCTCTTCTAAGTTCTTGCAATTTCAAAAGCTTTACCTTACTTCTACCTTGATATGCAGTCAAAAGAATATCCCAAGCTTGCTTGGTTGTAATAGTTGGCTTAATTTTTTCAAGAACCAAGCCATCTAATGCTTGTTCAATAAGTTGCAAAACCTTTTTATTCTTTTTCCTATTTTCATCTAGCTTTTTCTTTTGATTAGCATTTAAAGCGGACTCATATATAGGCTCAATATAACCATTTAAAATTACATCTGATATCTCATAAGAATCAAATATAAGCTCCATTCTAAAAGCCCAATTGTCATAATTCTTTCCAAAAAACATTGGAATTGAAGGTTGAAAACTTCGAGAAGCCATTTCTTGATATAAGTTTAGAAAGAGATACACAGATCTACCAAATCTTAAATAACGTAACATGATACTTACAGATCTCAATAACCTCACAATAAAGGCATTTATAGGACTTTCTATTCCCTTGTTTGCTGCAATCCTCCTTATGCACGATCCTTCAAACTCTACTTCTTAACCAAGCTCTGATACCACTTTGATGGATGGGCAAAGGCACACAAAAATAAAATATGAAACATAATTTGTTGCTGCACAAAAAATAAAAGAAGGGGTGAGCCCTTATGATTTCTTGGCCACCTTCTTCCGTAGAAGGACATTCACCCAGTCTTTTGCCAAGAAGTCAAAAAGAAACTTGGAGTCCTCCTTGGATAGGTCCCCTTTGCCATCCTTTAGGTGGAACAAAGTGGTAGCCATGGCATGAGTGATATTAAACATGAACTTGGTTAATAGTCTCATTCTCTCCTCCAATGCCTAGATTCTTTCCTGCACCTCATTACCAGCCTTATCTGACCTGCCCAGATGGCCATCCATACCAATGTTTGTATCCTACACAACCAAGAGGTTAGTAGCCTTTATGGAACTTGCCTTAATAGGGGAGGAGATCATAGTTGGGGAAGGCATCCTATCCATCATTTCAGATATTTGATATTTTGTTAGGTCCACACACCCAGGTACAACCATCACTGAGACACATGAAACCTCCTTATTCTCCTTTCCATTACCCGAGTTAGACTTGGAGGAGTTAGAAATCTTCTCTTCGACCTCATTCGTACCTTTAACTCCAAAGTTAACAATTTTTTCATTCATTCTTCTTTTGGGGCAGCCCAATTCCTTAGAATCTAACTCCTCCTCTTGCGAGGCTCCCTCCCTCAACTTCCTCTTAGCCTTAGACATAGACAACCTCCCTAATCTCCTCCTTCCCCCTCTCCCCTCATCCTCTAACTCCATTTGCATTCTCTCCTTGCCTTTATCTTGTCTTCCTTTTTTCCCCCTTGGGAAGGGATTCACTAGGGACCCATTGGGAGAGGGCTGAGGGGTAGGGGCTCTAGGACCCATGATCCTAAAGAGGACTATTTGGGGCCAGGGGTTTAGGTTGTTTTAGTTTCATTTCTAAAACTTAGTGCTTAAGAAAAATAATGGAGCATAATAATGGTTGTCATGTTTAATCTTAATTTAATTACTTTAATTGCAAATAGTGGCATGTTGTGATGGTTAAGTTGTTATGTTGTTGACCTTGCCATCAAGGTTCGAATCTAATGGGGGTGAGGTCCCCCATTTGTGGCCTCACTGGTTCATAGCTCCAGGTAAAAGCATTTACCCCTCTTTTAAAAAATTTAATTAATTTAATTAGCCAACATAGAATAGTCAAGACTAAGAACATGATATAATTAACATTTATATAAAATTGTAAGTAGAAATAAATGAGAGACAAATGGGATTTGTAACATAAGAAGCAATTTATTTGAAAGATCACAATCTTTCTCAATGATGCAATGACTAGTAGTGCATGATTTTGGTCTTCTCAAAAGTAGTTTCCAAAAACTCTATAGTTCAACTTGTTCGAAGAAGTCAATGTCCACATAACCAATTTGTTACAACCAAACTCATACTTGGCTATTAGTTTGTTATGTTTTCATTACTAGTGTTTAAATAAATAATTAGTTCTATCAATGCTAATTGAGTAGACTATTTCCTTATCATCTTCCAAATTAACACATTATGGAAGGTAGTTAGGATAATTATTAGCTGCATCTTGAAGTCTCTGCCAATATAGAAGTCTTGAGAGCTCTATATAGAGAGAAGAATTGTAACATGTTTCAATCAAGAAAACTCAATAAAATGCTCCCTTCTTTCAATCTGTTGTAGCAGTTCTTTGATTGTTCTAATATATATTTTATTTTTTCTACATGGTATTAGAGCTTATTTGATTTCTAGGTAGTGTTTTTTTTTTGGGACCAAATCTCTAATCTTCTTTGTTGCAGGCTGAAAATTGGTTCAGCAATACTAAATCTATTCTCTACACACATTTGGTGAGAATTTCATGTTCTTGTTAACTCTAAGTTGCTGAAAATTCTATTTTTTTTTTAAAAGAAGAGAAGTTAATTAATAGATTCTCTTGGTGCTCCTCTACGCTCAATTAGATTGAATGGAAACAATTACTATGATTGGGTTTCACAAATTGAAATGTCTCTAACTCTAAAAAACTATTATGATATTGCTAATCGTAGTGAGTAGAGACTAGCAAGTTCTAGAAAAGAATGTGATGATTGGGATAGGAGAGACAAGAAGGCAACAACTTTGATATAGTTAACACTTTTAGAAGAAGTTTTTCTAGAATTTTGAAATGGATGAAGTGGAGTGCAAGTATGGAAGATCCTGAAAAGTTTGTATGAAAATTAAAGTGATCTATGGATTATATCTCTCATGACAGAGCTATATTATCTAGAATTAAAAGGCTCATAGGAAGTAGTGACTTGTTTAAGTAAATTAAAGGGAAAGAAAAATGAATTGTCTTCTCTTGGAAAGAGCATAGATGATAAGGATTTTGTGCAAATAATTTTTAAAAGTATTCCAAGATCTTATCAATATTTTATAAGGGGACTTGATATTTTTGATAAATTAAAAGGCATTAAATCTCATGAGTTGTGTGCTAAGTTAATTCAAGAAGAAAAATGTCAAATAAAAGAAAGAGAATCTTTGATTGTTGATTGTGAATCTCAAGAATTTGTAATGAAAGGAAAACAATATCATCAAAGGACACAAGATAATAGATCTAATGGAAAGAATTGGAAGTATGGATATAATAATAATTCATATAGGAATCCAAATAGAAGTAAGTGGAAATTTGATTACTATAGTAAGCAAGGACACAAAGCTAATGAATGTTACAATATGATTAATGATTCATAAAAGAATAAGTCTACAAAATCATTTGATTCTAAGAGGAATGCCTTCTATGTAACACCTAAAGTGAATAGTTCTTTTAAGGATGAATGGATAAGTGATTTTGGTTGCACACAACATATGTCACATAACAAGTAGCAGTTTGAGTTATTAAGTGGAAACAATGGTGAAAATATATATCTAGGAGATAATAGTTCTCTAGAAGTTTAAGGAAGTGGAAATGTTCAAGTAAATAATGGAATTTTTAAAAATGTGAAGCTTGTCCCTCAACTATCAACAAATCTTCTCCCTGTCTTTCAAATTGCAAATGAAGGATACGAACTAGAATTTTACAATGATAAATGCTTAGCCAAGGATATGAATAAAAATTATGAAGTGATTGCAATTGGTAGAATGGAAAATGGGTTTTATAAATTTCAAGAATTTATTGGAAATAAAGATGTATGTGCTATTGCAAAGTATGATGATGTGAGAAAGTTGTGGCATGAGCATATAGGGCATGTAAACAATCAAAGTGTCAAACTTATGGAGAAGTTGAAGATGGTGCATGGTCTACCAAGAATCTCTCCAAAAAAAGCAATATGTGAAGCATGTGCAATGGGAAAGCAACATATAGAAATTTTCCCACAAGGAAAATCTTGGAGGGCCAAAATGCCTTTACACATAGTCCACAATGATGTGATTGATCCCTTCAAAATACCCTCACTTAGAGGTGCAAGGTATGTTCTCACATTCATAGATGACTATTCAAGAAGAATTTGGGTATACTTTCTACAAAAGGAGGAAGTGTTTCATAAATTTAAGGAGTTTAAAGTTCTAACTGAAAAGCAAAGCGGGAAATTTCTAAGAATTGTAATAATAGATAGAGGTTCTAAATACATGAATAAAGAAATTTTGAGATTTTGCAAACAAAATGGCATAAAGAAATAATCCACTATTTCCTACTAGCCACAACAAAATGGGGTAGCATAAAGGAAAAATAGACTGTAATAGAAATGGCTAGGTGTATGCTCCTTTCTAGAAAAATATAGGTACATCTTTAGGTTAAAGCAATTCATACAAAAATTTATATTCTAAATGGAATTCATACAAAGGTTTTCATGAACATAACCCCTAAAGAGGCTTGGAGTGGAAGAAAGTCTACTATGTCTCATTTTCATTTTTTTGATTGCATTACTTATGCTCACAATCTTGATAAAAAGAGACAAAAATTAGAAAGGAAAAGTGAAAAGTACATAATGGTGGGATATAGTGAAGAATCAAAAGGATATAGGCTATCGAATCCTAATACAAAGGAAATTCAAATCAATTTTTTTTTTGGGTTTGATGAAGACTTTGAGAATGCTAATTCCTCTACATTTTCTTAGTTTTCTTTTTTTCTTGAAAAGATGAGCATATTGATACTAATATTTTAGAGATAAATATGATATCTCCTACAAAAGGAATAGAAGTGCAGGATGCAGATTCAAGCAATACTGATGATGAAGACACAAGGAATAAAAGAAAAACTCAAAGCTTTCAAGAGTTCTATCAAGAAGGCTCGAGGTTGAAACTCTAAGCACATTTAAGGAAGAAAAAGGAAAAGATGAATGGGAAGAGGCTATGCAAGAGGAGTACAACTCCTTGATGAAGAATGGAACTTGAGAATTAGCAACACTTCCAGAAGGAAGGAATGTGGTCAGTCGCAAATGGACCTACAAAACAAAGTTCAAATTAGATGGAGCAATTGTAAGATACAAGGCAAGCTTAGTGGCCCATGGCTTCTCACAAGAAGAAGGTATTGACTATACTGAGACATTTTCCCCTATTGCTAAAATGACTTTCATTCAAACTATTATAGCTTTAGCTACAAAGTGTGGATGAAAAATGTTTCAATTGGATTTAAAAAGTGTTTTTTTATATGGTGACTTAGAAGAAGAAATTTATATGCAACAACAACCAAGATTTGTTAAAGATGGTGAAGAATATCTAGTATGTAGATTGGAGAAATCTCCATATGTCCTTAAATAGGTTCCAAGGGTGTGGTACTCAAAAATAAATGAATTCTTTATAACAAATGGATTTAAAAAGAGCAAAGCTGACCCAGATGTATATGTCAAGCATATTAAAGATGAAATTGTTATCATTGTTTTATATGTGGATGATCTAATCATTACAGGAGATTCCAGTCAATGTATTGATGACACCAAGACACAACTTAAGAAATTTTTTGAGATAACTAATCTTGGATTGATGCACTATTTCTTGGGCATGCATGTTTGGCAAGAAGATAGTAGGATCTTGCTTTCCCAATCCAAATATGCTATTGATTTATTGAAGTTTCTTAATATGAGTGATTGTAAGCCATCTAATATGCCATGTGAAGTAAGTTTTAAAATAAGTGCTCATTCAGATCAAAAGTAAGTGGATGAAAAACTATATAGGAAACTTGTTGGTAGTATTTTGTACCTCACAATAACTAGACCCGAGATTGCATATGCAATTGGTGTTGTATCTAGATACATGGAAAACCAACACGTTGAACATTAGAAGGCTGCGAAGAGGATCTTGAAGTACATCAAAGGTACTTACAAACTTGGCATTGAGTACCAACATGGAGTATACCTTACTTTAGTAGGCTATATAGATTTTGATTATCTAGGTGATATTGATGATAGGAAATTAACTTCAGGATATATCTTCCACCTTGGATCTGGACCAATCTCTTGGAGTAGCAAGAAGCAATCAATAGTGACACTATCATCAACATAAGCTGAATATATAGCAACATCAAAGGCATCTCAAGAAGCTATATGGATCAGAAGACTACTTGAAGAGACATGTCATCAACAAGCTCATCCAACTACCAAACTCTATGACAACCAAAACACTATCAAGCTTGCAAAGAATCTTGTCTACCGTGTGAGATCCAACCTTATTTGAAGTTCACCATCACTTTGTTTGAGACCTCACGGAGAGTGAAGTAATCAAGTTACACTTCTATGGCATTGAAGATGAAGTTGCAAATATCTTTACCAAATCATTATCTATAGTCAAATTTCTCAAATTTCCAACCTTGTTATGTCTCAAAGAAATTGATGTTTAATTTTATTCTTGTAATAATTTCTCCCACACAATATCTTTAGTGGTATAAATTAAGGGAGGGTGTTGGAAGAAATCAATGTCCACGTAACCAATTTTTTAGAAGTGAACTCATACTTGGTTGTCAGTTTGTTACATTTCCATTGCTAATATTTAAATAAACAATCAGTGTTGTCAATGGTAATTGAGTAGACTATTTCTGTATTATCTTCCCACTTGACACATTGTGGAAGGTAGTTAGGATAATTATTAGCTGCATCTAGAAGTCTTTGCCAACATAGAAGTCTTGAGAGCTCTATATATAGAGAAGAGTAGTAACACGTTTCAATCAAGCAGAGTCAATAAAATGCTCCCTTCTTTCAATCTGTTGTAGTAGCTCTTGGATTGTTCTAATATATATTTCATTTTTTCTACACTCCTTATTGCAACATTTGTTTTACATACTACATATTTTGAAATCCTAATTCCTCATTGAACCTCTAATCCAAAAGTTCTAGCCTATCTGATAGATTAGGTAGATGTCAGGCAACATTCAAGCCAAGCGGGAGCAAAAAAATTGTGATAGATAAAAAAGTCACAAACACAAAAAGCTTTTGCAATTGATGACATTGCATTTATTGACACAATTGATGACATTGCAGTTATTGACAATCTAATCAGTAAATTGGAAAGTGCTATTACAAACTCTTCTCCAAGAATCCAAGTGAATCCCAATCAATTTGTAAAGTATTTCTTTATTACTCTATTGTTGTTTATTTTCTTTTTCCACCTTTGCTCCAATATTTATGTGGTTAAGAACTTTGATTCTATGTGGCATTGTAGGATGACGATACAAACTATCACATGAATCATTTAGCCTCAAATATAAGTTAGAATTAAAGCATATGAAGACGTCTCTCGAGTCATTGTGTCAAATATTTCACATACATCTCTTCAAGGCATTCTATTAAATATTCCATATACTCATGGGGTTTCACATTTTGCATGTGTGTACAAGGTTTTCTATTAAGTACAACATTGATGGAAATCACCATTTCTTTCATAGCTATGCATATCCTACTCTAAAATCATAGCTTGGCACACACATGGATGTTGTAGGTATGGATCTTGTAGGTAAGAGTTGTGGACTAGTTTTAGACTTCTATGTTTCAGCTTTAAATAAATTCAGCCTGTGTGTATGTATCCTATCAGCATAGGTGAAAGTGAATGTATTTACAACATTTTGTCCAATAGTAGGTTGCAATGTTTAAATATACCACACTTTGCTTACAAATATTTGTTGTTGTATTGCCTAAGATGTCTGAAATGACATTTGGTTGGAAAATTGTCAAATGATCCACTTGTCTCCGTAGAATTCATGTTAAATGTAGTGCCCTTCATTTACAAGGACCAACCGAGGTTCTAGTATCTTGAGTTTGTCACAAAAACTAAATAGATGAAACCATTTTAAATTAATATCAGATTTTTTATACTTATTGGGCTTCTATTAACGTATTCATTAGAATTATGTTTGCAAAATTTACTTTGAATAATATTTCTTGGACTTGAACTCAATATGCCAGATCAAAATATTTCTCACATGCTAGACTAGTTTTCTCTTTTTCCTTTTCCTTTTGAACCCTTGCCCTTAGGCTGCTCTGTAGCTTTTGTTTTATAATGCTTTCAATATGTTTGTCACTTTAAACATTTGTGGTGTACTATCTCCATGATCTGTACTATCTCTATGATCTCTAAATGCCTATTGAGCCAAGTTACTCAATTCTACTACACAGCTTAAGACTTACAGACATTCAACACTGAGACCTTTGTGAACATTGAGAAGACATCAATCCGACATTGAACCCCTCTTCAATCTATCTCATCATCGCAGAAAGCAACGTTAAATTTTTGGTTTCACATTACATAGGCATTCCGATCTCACCATGTAACATTGCATTAAATGACATTGCATTGGAGGAGCATAGACATTGCATCAAAGGAGCATAGGCATTACAGCCAGTGAAACCATTTGTAAGAAGATATCTATCGCCAGGGTCTAAGTTCGGTTCTCATATATTAGAAGTCGCACCCAAGTAGACAATGACCATTCCAGAAGAATCATTTCCACAAACATTTTCCTGCCCTTAAAATATATATAGACACTCGGCAGTATTGTTTCACCGAACAGGAACTAGCAATACGAACTTTCTGATTTCGAAAGTTATTCAAATATTTCAAACAACCTGACTGTCTTCTGCCTGCAAATATTTATTTAATATATACTTCCTCATATGATAAGCGAATTCATTCATCTTCACAAATCAATTTAAAGCCACAATAAAAATCATAATATTAAATACCCTATCTCAAACTCAGGAAGTGTATATCTTTATTTCATTGAATACGATTGAAGCGTATATTGACTATATTTGTTTCAATTCAGTCCAGGAGCGCAAATCTTGAACTCCGTGTGACTAGAAAATTGAACACCCAATCCTTATCATATGTAGCAGTATCTAAGAAGCCTATATATTTGGGCACTTGATTCCTGCCATACTGCTCTGATGAACATGCACACCAATGCAACACCCAACTATAAATCTTAGTGCCTCTCTCTGAAAAAACCACTTTTGCGGTGATTTGGGGCAAACCCTGTGCAAAACAAACATTTTAAACAGAGATTATACCACGATACAAGATCACCAAGCTCTGATCACCACCGTTTTTCTTGTGGCCATGAAATGCAGTTCACAACTATAATGGGCCCTTTCCCTAAAATTTCACCGCGGATTTGACTAAATAGATACCTCATGCAGATTTCAGGTTGAGTCACAAACAGTAACAGATCTCAGTCTTCTCCTGAAGTGGCATTCAACGAGGCACACCATTTCTAATTATCAGGTACATATGTTATCAACGAACAGACTTTTAAATAGAGTTGAGGTGAATAGACACCTCATGCAGATTTCAGGTTGAGTCACAAGCAGTAGCAGATCTCAGTCTTCTCCTGAAGTGGCATTCAACGAGGCACACCATTTCTAATTATCAGGTACATATGTTATCAACGAACAGACTTTTAAATAGAGTTGATCACCTCATAAAAATTATGTATATCAAATGTTAGTAGTGTTGTACTCTTGTATTCGATCACGCTTTAACTTCCTGACCAACCTGGTTCTGATAGCATGTTAATTTATTATGATTGTTATAAGTATATTAGCACTGTGCGTATATGGTATGTGTGTTCCAAGGACAACTCGTATTTTTATATCAAGCATAAACTATAAGGAGACATGTCCACTTAGACATGTCTATTTGTTAAATTTGATATTTTATATATATATATATATAGTAAGGTTTATTTGATTGAAGTTACTATACATCAACAACTCCTTACTCATCTAATCTTCTATTAGTAATAATGAAAAAATAATAAAATTTTACACATATCAATAGTCATCCATTTGTAATCCAAGTGACTAAAATTTCACTATTTAGTTGGAGTTGTACAACTTTATTCATACCCATAACACCCAGTTCCTAGGCATTTGTGGCCAAGTAGTGGGAAAGAGAGTTACTAGATGAAATGTATTGGTTTTTAGAGTTATATTCTTTGGATTAGTTGTGCAAATGTTTGTGATCATTTCATCGCACAATTATTTTAGCTGGTACCAATTGTTAGCTCTTTATTACCATTTTTTGACCTTTGTGCACATAATAAATCCCCTTTCATTCTTTGCAACCATCCAAAAGCTGAAATAATAGCTTTATAGAATGACACCATGATGCCTAGGTATACTCATACATGTACATACATGTATGTGTATATATGCATGAGTCAGGTAAGATGTATACTTTTATTTTTTTGAAAAGTATGCATATATATATATCTATATATATATATATATATGTATGTATGTATGTATGTATGTATGTATGTATGTATGTATGTATGTCTGTATGTATAGGATTTATGCATGTATGTGTATATACACCTATAAGTATAGCTTAGTACGAAGATGTCCTTACATAAAAACATTAAGAGATTGGAGTTGTTAATATTCTTTCAATTTAGTGATTGCCCTAATGTTTTTACCTTGAGTGGCCACCTTGCATATTCCTCTTATTCCATTGGACCTTATATTTGAATAATGAATCATCATAAATTATTCATATTCCGAATTGATGACCTTGTGAGCCCATTGCCTCCTAAAAAATTTCTTCTATAACTGAGCATGTAGGTAGGACATTTTCTTACATGTCTACACTCACCCATGATGAGGGATTATTATCATTGCTTCTCACATATTCAGTCTGGAACACTCAAGATTCATTGGTGTTGAGAACCATTCTTGTCTTGCCATATTTTATGATTCTATCTAAAGCTAGTGAGTGATCACCAATGTTTCTCTAAGAGAGCCATGTGCGGGACTAGATATCTAGCATCCATATGCAAAACTATACCATAAGTTTGATTTTCATGGGACATTTGGCCTACTCAACTCTGCCTGGTTATTTTTGCAAGTCAAGCTATACCTCTCACCAAGTCATACATTATAATATGAACTTCTTTGCATCTTTCTATAATTATGCATTTGAATTAATCAATTCCCTAACAAAAAATGCTTCATTATTCTTCATAGTCCAAATTTTGAAATGCTTTTTAGCCTACATATTCCCATTATGTTTCTCTCTCTAGAACTAGTACAATTAAGGAACCATGATGATAATAGAAATATATGTTTATTGAATATGATTTTTCACTCTTCATAAATATCTGTCAAAAGTGATAGCTCTGATGCAAGGTTATTGTCAATATGCTCTCTAAGATGAAAGCAACACCTACATAGTAATGGTTTAATTTGAAGGGAGATTACAATTCTCATTCATAATACCATAGGCCAGCTTGGACATGATAAGATGGCAATATTTATATATCACTTGAGGAATCACCAAGGAATTCATTCATGAGGACCAACATGGTTGTGATGAATGGTGTGAATGGGAATATCCTTGGAAGAAAAATAAATATAAATCAATAACAAATGTATACATCTAAAATGATTAAGTCATCTCATGGTAATCCTTCAAATATATATTCTTGTTGTTCAATGGGTGATCGAGCTTACATGATGCCCATCTGAAATCCTTAGCCAATGTAGGTTAGTACCATGAATGTCATTATGGTCACCAAAGGCCAGAGTGGTAGTAGTTTGAAGATAGGTTGATAAAAGGTGTCCACAACCTTGTCACCTAACTAATTGTAATGCCTACCCCTACTTGAATTTTTCTTTGTATTCCCATTTTTTAAGGCCTGATTGTGTTTTATGATTATCCATAGTTGGTTGTAAACAAAGTTAATTATATATCATTTCATACTCAGTTAATTTTTGTGATGAGTTATTCAGTTATTTCATGTGTTTATGATGATAGATGTATATCCATTTAATCACTTTTAGTTATTTCATGATGTTATTTAGAGGAATGATTTATATGCAGTTTCCATGGATACTTAGCCCATACTTCAATGTGTATGGTGCGCATGTTTGTTTTCTTTATGTTTGACACTTCTGATGTGGTTGAGGAGGGGAGTCATAGTCACCTGCTAATTTGGATCTACACGATGTACCATTTCCTTCTATTGCCTATTTAGTTTAGAATATATGTGCTTGTACTTGCATGAATTTTATATAGATTGCAAGTACCAGGTATCGACTTCCTTGAATTATTTGGATGAGCATACCCTATCATAGTATCTCAATGGTATAAGTGGGGAGAAAACACTTGAATCCAAATCCTAACCTAAGCCAATTGTCTAGAAAGTAGGACAAGTATCTAAGTTACTTTCACCTTTCTGAATTCATCAAATGACATGAATTTGTGGCTTTGAACTTGGAGTTTGACTTTTTTTTTTGACTTTCAGTTGAGTTGTCATATTTGGTTTTGTAAGTTATTTTTTTTAATAATTAAATCAAATTAAAAGATAATTTAATAATTTAATTTAATGGAAATTTAATAAAGAAAATTCAATATTTAATTATATTAAATTAATTGAGAAATTAATTAAATAAAAGAATTAAATTTAAAATATTATATTAAAGTTTCATTTTTGATGTATTTATATTTATTTAATTTAATGAAAATTATTTAGGAGTTTTATTTTAACAATAAACTCTAAATAATGTTATTAATTAAGTTAATAGATATATTATTACAAATGTCTCATATATTAATTAAGTAAAAGAATGAAATATAAAGATAAAGATATTGTTCTAATTTAGGCACAATTATATTAATTTAATTTAATAATTATTATTTCAGAAATTAATTTTAAATAATAAACTCTAAATAATATTATTAGTTGAAATAATAAATATATTATCAAAATTTCTTGTAATTAACTAGAGAGAGAAAATATAAATTTAATAAAGTTTATTTTAATTAAATTACGTAAAGCTTATGCATAAAATTAAAATATAATAAATTAATTAAAAGGAGAAATCTAATTATTTAAATAAAGATTTTTTGCAATTAAAAATCTAAAAGTTATGCATGAAAATGTAAAATATAATAAAATAATAAAAGATAATGATCATCAAGTTCCCTCATGTGATTGCATAATAAGAGGTCCAAATTTAGGGGAGAACTCTTTATTAGAGATGTACAACTCATTTCTAGGAAAATGAGGTTTTGGAGAAGTGATTTTTAGAGAAGGAAGTTTTTCAAAAGGAAGGGGTTTTCTCGCACGCTATGTGTGTTTGTGTCTTTGCGTGTTAGCATCAGATCTACATAGGATCTCATGGTTTAATTTTATAGTGGATTTCTATCCTTTGAATTCCTATCTTCTCTATGTCTATTGTATTTCTATTTTCACAATTCTTTTGGGTTGAAACACTTCAGAAACTTCCCTAAGCAATATGATGATTAAAAACTTTGTGTGTGGATTTTATTGTTCATCGTTCTCATGAAACATCTATATACAAATTGGAAATTGGAAAACTCTCATTTATGTTTTATCATTCTTTGTTTCCTGAGAACATCTGTGAATGATTATAGTTTTGAAACCCTTGTTTGATGGATTTGAAGGCTTGTTTTGGATTGTTAAACCAAGGTGTGGGTTTTGTAAAGAAAATTAATTTTATTTTATGGATTTTGATTGTTTAATCCAGGTTTCTCTATGAGGTTCGTATTTGGAAATTATATATATATATATATATATATATATATATATATATATATATATATATATATATATATATATATATATATATATATATATATATATATATATATATATATATATATATATATATATATATATATATATATATATATATATATATATCTATCTATATATAATAATGCAATAATTTGTAATTACTATGTAATTTACATTATTATCAAAAGTGAATTTAATGATGGGGAGCTTTTTTGTTTTTAAAACATTTTTAAAATAATAATAAATGGTGGGTAGAGGCCACCACTCCCCAACCCCACTTTGTTCCTTATTCATCCTTTATCACCACCGATGATTACTACTACAATGACAATATTGTTGTGACAACAACAGGTACTGCTACAATAGTGCTCTACCGCGACAATCTTGCCTTTTAAGTTAGCGAGCTATAAATGTTTGTAGGATGTTAAATATTTTGAATATTTATTTATTTTTATTAAATTTAATTTACTTTAAATTTTATTATATGTTAGTTAATATATATGGAATGTTATTAATTTTAACAATTAAATATTACTGATATTATTATCATGATTAATAATAATGATTTATTATTAGATTAATAATTATGTTATTAATAATTTAATAAAATTTATTTTTATTAATAAATAAATAATTATATTCTTTGATCATTTAATGATTATTATTAATTTTAATAATGCTCTTTTAAATTAAAGATTTAATTGTTAAGATGAAGATAATGCTGTTATTGTTGATGACAGATGGGCTTCATCTGAGTCCTTTGATCACCCCACCCTTAGCTAGGGCTCTAATGATAAGGATCCTCCTCCCTTAGCTAGTGTTGTGCTGGCATCTTGAGTATTTCTTTTTTTTATGATATTTTCTATTTTTTTAATCTATGACTAGTTGATTTCCAGCCTATGGTCATTTGATCTTGCAGGGTGATCCTATTTCCCCTGGCCCCTTTTTTGTGAATATGTAACTTTTTTGTATTTAATATAAGGAAGGGATGATTCATGAAAAAATGTATCTGGGGAGTAAAAATGAATATTGATTTTTAATAATATTTAATTAAAATAGTTAATTAAATTACAATTAAAATGAATTAGAACTATAAGTTGTGAATGGTTAATCGGTAAACTTGGGCTTTGCCTTGATGAATTTTATAAGAAAATAATTTCTATCATGATTTGGGAAATATTAGTAAACTTTGGTTTTGGTTAACAATTCAAGGTCATATTTAATTATCTTTTTCGAAGAAAAGCCTAGTTTTGAACATCAAATGTTGTGTTTGTTTGATAATGAATTGAACTATGAAACTATGCTTAAGAAACTCTATATGATTTGATGTGTCATCTAGGATTCTAGCAAACTTGGGAAACCTTAGTCTATTTGGTAACTAGAGAAATGAAAATTGAAACCCTATTATTGTATATCTTAGAAATCTTGTGCTTGAAAGAAAAACTAAAAACCTAAAACCAATAAGTGAGAATTAAACTTGTGTTTTCAAAACCTAATGTATTGAGAAAATGACTTTTTTATGTAATATCTTTTTGATGTGCGATTTTACTATTGGGTGTCAGGTTGACTTAGTATTTTGACCAAATCAAGATGTTTACCATAGGGTTGGGGGTTCTATTTTGTGATGTCATGATGATTTTTTTAATCATGATCTTTTGTACTCAACCATGGTAATGTGTCTTTTATTCTCCGGTCTATTGATTGTTATTGCTTTCCAGTATTCTTGAGTGAAACTAAAGTGAATTATGTGACCTATTTGATATAATTTTTGAGTCTTCGATCAATTGTATTTGGATAAATTTTTAGTTGCTTGTATAGGACTGAGGTGTTTGCATGTTATGACATGGATTGGTTTATGTGTACTTGATCTTTGATCAATCCTTTAGGATGATTGTATTGGTGGAATATGTGATTATGATCAATAGTATCATAGTGCTCTCTAGTTGCTTGTTTAAGAACTAATGTGTTGTTTAAGGTTATTTGAGATCTCTTACATTTTTTGAGCTTAGGGTAGGTTATCTGTATGTCATGTTGGAAAGTAACTTGCATGGAGGCTGAGGCCCTAAAGAGGTCGATAGGTTACCCATTGTAGGTTATTTTAGAAAGTGATAATATTTTATTAAATGGGTTTAAAATAAATTAATAAGATATTGGTACCACAAAAAGTCACTAGGGAGCCACCAATAGTGGAATGTTGTGAGGGTTAAGTTGTTGAGTTTTTATCCTTGCCATCAAGGTTCAAATATAATTGGGATGAGGTCCCCCATTTGTGGTCTCACTGGTTCATAGCTTCAGGTCAAAGCATTTACCCTTCTATAAAAAAAAGTCACTAGGGAGTCGAAGGATTAAAAGACTACCTAAGTAACCTTAGAGTTGACTCATTAGTTTTTCTTATCAATATGAAAGGATAATAGTGTAGCATAGAGTCACTAGGGGGCTAGAGGATTAAAATACTAGTTTAGAAACCTTAGAGTTGGCTTGTGCAATGACACTCACCCACATACATAATAGATTCACTACTTGTCATTGTTGCCTCTGGGTTACTTTGAGTTAGATTGCTTTGAGGTTTTTCTTGACATAGATGATTTGATTTGACTTTTGAGTTTGTTATCCTATTTGGGACTTGAGACTATCTCCTTAACATAATGGCAGTGGACCTTTTTAGGTTACTATGAGGTTGAGTTGTAGTACTTTTTCTTATACCATTGAGATCTAATAGTTTGATGTCATGACTGGAGTTCCCTATTTTGTATTCATTTCATTCTATTCTTGTGTACTATGATGGATGGTTACACCTTTTGTATTGTATTTCATTTCGTGAAACATATGAGATGTTGTTTTAATCTATTGTTATGTTGTATATTCTTTTAGCCTTTCACACCTTGTGACCTGTACAGTGGGTGATTGTGCATTTTGTTTATTACCAAGTGACATCTTATGTAATTGTATATTGTTTAAATGGAATTTGTACTTGTAGTTATTCTTTAATATGGATGTGATATATTTTAGATTTAATATTAATTAAACTTAAATGTGATTCAACGTCATAGAACTCTTAAGAATTATAATCTGTTTATGATGTTTCTTATGTATGTGACTTAATGATTCCACTATTATTTTATCTCTTATTATTCTTGGTTCTACTATATTGTATGTTTTTTTTACATTATTATCTTTCAAAAAAATTTTTTTGTCAAACTTATTAAAACTTTAGGTTAATTTCTTTTGGGTTCCCTGGTGGGGCATTACACTAGTCAACACTCTAACACCAAGATTCTTAGTTCCCTAGGGTAGAGAGGACATTTCTCAGTAGAGATTGTGTGAGATACTTAAAGGTCCATATTTGGGAGGTTAAGCCCATGGAAATGCCTCTCCTCTCTTCTAGATGCCAAGGTTTGCATAGCACAGGGACAATACTTACATTTTTCATGGGTATGTATTTTATGTTTCCACATTTTTAAACATGTTTTTAAATTTTTTTTTTTTGTTATAATAGTT
This sequence comes from Cupressus sempervirens, assembly GCA_028749045.1. Taxonomy (NCBI): domain Eukaryota; kingdom Viridiplantae; phylum Streptophyta; class Pinopsida; order Cupressales; family Cupressaceae; genus Cupressus; species Cupressus sempervirens. The sequence goes on along the minus strand of CM053786.1, from coordinate 611,076,100 downwards.
GTCATTATTTGATTAAATAGAAATGTAAAGGATATGATAGGTATATTGAATTTCATGTTAACCTAGAAATTGAAATTTTAGTTTATCTTTCATATAGATGAATTGTAAATTATAGTTAACTCATATTTTCTTTTTCATGTAAATAAGTAGAATAACTTATATAACTATCACCCATTTCATTTGGTTAATATTTTAATGGTATTTAATTTAATGAATGGTTGAATAATTTGTGAAAAACTACCATGTTACAAGACATAAGAAAGACAATTGTTTTCAAACGATACGAAGAAAAAGATGTTATAACCTCTTAATCAATGAGTTCTCTTAAGCTCCATAATGTGTTTCGAGGGTACAAGTTAGATAAAGTGAATGTTATTAAAATAGTGTCAGCTAGAGGTTGTAGATTAAACATGTGTGTGTGTGTATGTATTACATACACTCACATACATATATAATCATAGTTCGATACTACATCCAAAATCTGATTGAGCACTTCACATCAAACTAAGTTGAAATTAGTACATGTGTATTTTCATTTGATTTGATCGATCATAGACAAGTCACAAATTAGTTAGTACTAACTAACTAATATGATCTTGTAGAAAATTAGATTAGCTATTTAATACTAACTAATTCATTTTGAAATCCCATTACTATTGATATTTAAGGATTGTGACTCTTCTATGAAGGTGTTCGTTAGAATCATATATATGTACATTGATGCCTAAAGTATTGACATTGAAATTAATAAATGTTCAATACCTTCAACTGCAAATCAATATATGTTATCATTCACTATTGTTTGTATACCATTTGATATTATATTCCTTCCATATTGCATTCACAATACTTTTTGATTATATATATTGCAGATTGAGTTATAAGATTAAACTATTGCAGATCTATTGTCAAAGATTATTATATTGCAAATAGAATATCAGAGATCCTCTATATTATAGTTTGGGCCTTTTACATACAAGACAAATCAGTCAGTCTCAAGGTATTATATAGAACACGTTACTCAATATTTGAAGAAGGTAGATACTGCACTCCTACCTTCAAGGATAAACACAAATTGGTTAGTAAATTGGGATTAAATTTGAAAGATACTACAATCTAAATGAAGTTTGATTAACTTACATGGTATTAGAGCACACATCATAACAAATGAAAATTAAGCTTGATTATTCATACTACACACTTTTAAGTTTTAACATATAAAACTCATATTTCAAAATGCAAAGTACAATAAGACTCAAGGATTGCCTTGAGTGAGAAAATAACTTCACAGTTTGGATGCTACGAATTATGATGGTGTTAGATAAAAATAAAGTAGATTCACTACTTAAAATTAAAAGTACTAAACCTGAGAATGAGCCTGAAAAATCCCAATGGACTAAAGAAAACAAAAAGGCAATTAAATTAAAAGTTGATTCTCTAAGGAGTCACATTGTGCACATTTTAGCAAAATAAACTATCACATATCTCATGATCAAATCCTTAGACTATACATTTGAGATAAATAACATCGAAAGGAATCTTGCATTCAAAACACAACTAAATCACATAAGCATGAACAAAGGTGAATCTATAAATGCTTATTTTATGAGAATTATACAATTAAGAGATCAATTTTCAAATGTTGGATATGACATAGACAATAAAGAATCATCTCTAACAATAGTAGGGTGTCTTCCAAGTTCATGGGAAACATTCAAACAAGACATTAGTACAAGATCTAAACTTCCTAAACTAGACTGATTGAAATCTGGTTGTCTTCAAGAAGAAGCTATAATATCACCAAAAAGGAATCAAATGAAAATATTTAGATGAAGACATCCAAGTTCTCAATACAAATACAAAGAACTTCGAAAAGAAGAAGAATTTTCATGGGAAAGAGAAATATAGAAAAGATACTTCTCAAGTTCAATGTTTTAGATGTGACCAATATGGACAATATATTGTAAAATGACCTAATAGAACAAAGAAACACACATCTTATGCCCATGTTGGAAAATTAAACTGACAAGAAGGATCTAAAATTTTTATATTTTATCTTGCATTGTCAAATCGAGTATCAAACAAATCTTGCAACTTGGTAATTGATAGTAGATCATCTAGACACATAACAATATTTTGAGAAAATATGGAAACTATGGTAGAAGAAACTAATGAAGAAGTAACCATCGAAGAAGATTCTACACATCTTGTAAAATGTGTAGGCACATGTACCATCAAATTAGAATCAGGCATGGAAATTCAACTATGTTATGTACATACTTGAAATCAAAAGAAATTTAATATCCATTTCAGCTCATGAAGATAATTGATATAGAATCACATTTATGAATGGGAAAGTTTTGGCTTGGAATAAATCCACCACATTTAATAAAGAAAAAACTTATAGGGATAAGACAATGTTATTTATATATAAATTGTGTACCAAGCCTAAGCAAGCTCTCATCCTTGAATCATCTGACATAAATGAATTGTGGCACAAAAGACTAAGGCACTTACACTTTTGAGCCCTAAATTCCTTGGATAAATAGGTGTCTAGACTATCCAAATTAAAACTCCTCACATAATGGAACTTATAAAGGATGTGCTCTAGGAAAAAATCCCAGAGGATCATTTCATTCTAGTACTAGAAAAACCAAGAATATATTGGAACTAATACATTCTGATCTTTGTGGACCTATCTCAACACCCACTAAAGCAGGAAAACTATACTATATAATCTTCATGGATGATTTCTCAAGAAAAACATGGATATACTTCTTAAGATACAAAGAATATGAGGAAGTTCTAAATAGATTGAAAGAGTTCAAAGAACTTACTTAAATTACTCTGAAAGGAAAGTCAAGACCTTGAGAACTAACAATGGAACATAGTACACTTCAAAATTCTTTAAAGAATATTGTATTAGTTTTGGGATTAAGATAGAGTTCACTATAACCTACAATCATAAACTAAATGGAGTAGTTGAAAGAATAAATATAACTATTGTAGAGGCAACTGTTGGGCCCATTTGCCATTGCACCAAAAGCCATGACTATTAGTGAACATGGAACACCACATAATTAACCACCTGTGGGCAGGGGAGCGTGTCGCATCACCCAGCAATCTCCCCCTCGATGCGCATACCAGGTGCTTATGCGGGTCGGGAAGGCACCGGGGAGATTTGAACCCATGACCAGGCCAAAACCAGGCTCTGATACCAATTGTTGGGCCCATTTTCCATTGCACCAAAAGCCATGACTATTAGTGAACATGGAACACCACATAATTAGCCACCTGTGGGCAGGGGAGCGCGTCGCATCACCCAACAGCAACTAAATCCATGATGGTTGATCAAAATCTAGATTCTTATTTCTGGGCAAAAGCATCTAGGGAAATTGTTTATGTTCAGAATAGATGTCCACATTCCTAACTTGATAGTAAGACTCATGAATAGACCTTTACCAGAAATAAACTTGACATAAATAATTATGAATATTTGGTTGCCTAGTGTACATTCATGTACCTAAAGAGAAAAGATCTAAACTAGAACCTTATGGAAGAAAATAAATCTTTGTGGGATATAGTATGAAAATAATATAGAATATTAATTCCCAGACAAAGGAAAATAAGACTTAGTAGAGATTTTATATTTGAGAAAGATATGATTTTAAAATAGAAAAGAATTATGATGAACTAGAAAATCACAATCCTACCTTAACCCAAAATGTATGTTCTACTCTTGAAGCTCAATTAGAACATGCAAAAGAAACTTCTAATGAAAGTCCACTTCAATTGATGAAAGATTCACTAGATATTGGTGCTCAACAATGCTTGCATAAGCTTAGATATGCTTTGTAGATTTGTTGATAGTTGGAAGTGGTTCTTTAGATGCCCAATCATGTCTTGGTCTTATTTTAACCAAGTTTTCCATGATCAGTTTCTTGTGTGAGCCGACCTTGGCATTTACTTTGGTTGTATGTATTTAATTTTTGTTGTAAGCATATTTGTGGCTTAAATATGCATTTAATGCAAGGGTTTATTTAATTTGTAACTAACTAGGCTATCCTATGACTTAGTTGGGTATAAGTAAGGAGGTCTTGTGGAGTCTTATGTCATAATAATCCTCCTTGGAGAAGAGGATGTGGCAAAGGAGTGAACATTGAAGAGCTAATAACTACAACTTGAGAAACAAAGAGATTTCTTAGTGGGCTTGTGAGCACAAGTTTACATCTTCCTTGGAGTTTTCTACTAGAATGTGGTTCTAGACTAGCTAAGGGGTTTGGGTTTGGATCTTGTCAGATAAGGGGTCTTATGGAGTCTTATGTCACAATAATCCTCCTCGGAGAAGAGGATGTAGCAGAGGAGTGAACATTGAAGAGCTAATAGCTATGGCTTGGGAAACAAAGAGATTGCTTGGTGGGCTCATGAGCACAAGTTTACATCTTCCTTTGAGGTTTCTACTAGAATGTAGTTCTAGACTAGCTAAGGGGTTTGGTTTTGGATCTTGTTAGATTTTGTAGAACTATTATTGTAATTTCTATTGTATTTGACTATAAGCTGGAAGGCCTTATAGCTGGGTACATTACATGTAAATAATTATTTTATTAATAAAGTGTTGTGAATTAGTATCAAATTTTGGCATTGTGGTTGTGTTTCCATTATGTGGTTATTTTTTGGGGCTAGGACATCTCCTCTAAGGATTATCTTTCCCTTAGACTACATCAAAAAAGGAGGATCGAGATACAATCCATAGTTGATGGAGAGGTGCCCCGGTGGAATTTGTTGCTCCTATGATGTAGAATGAGACTAAGATGAAGTAGTGGTTGTCAAATGCTAAACATAGAGTAGGATTCTTTCCATTTTCTTTACTTTGGTTAACTACAAAGGAAATGTACTTTTGGATTGGAATATTCTTGAGAATTATATATGAAATGTTGTTGCATTTTTATGTTTAGTTAATTAATAAAAATTATGTTAGAGTTATTTCCTTTTATTATTATTATTATTATTTTAATCTATGTTAGCTTCTTTATGAAAACTAGCTATACAAATTCCTATTGTTACATTATACCAAGTGTACATGTTAGCCTAATCTATTTTCTCTTTGGCTCTCAAGAGAATTTTAATTTCTTATTAGGCCATGAAGTGGTGCCTTCATGTAAATATATGAGCACATACTAATTGTAGTAGTTAGGTAGACTAGGGGGGTAAGTGCACCAGGATGGTGTTCAAAAAAGTGTATACCCCCCAAGAAAAAGAAAAACTTCAGTAATAAGATCAAGTTATTTATGAGTGAAATGTTAGCCAAGCTTAGTATCCAATCTTGGCCATTATACTTTATAAAACCCAATTGGGCTATTAAATAATATACTTCAAAAAAATTGATTGGTAGAAAACCTAATTGGGTTTACCATAAAATATGTTTTTCGATTGCATCTCCATTCATGGTGCCCCGTAAACAAGGTAAGTCTTCATTCTATTCATCATTTATGTATTTTTTAATTAAATTTTATAATTTGGTTTTGTAATTTGTAATTTTTTGTAAGTTTTAAATTTTTTTTGTAATATAGATATATGAAGGAATCCAAGAAAATGAGGGAGAGAAGAGAGACCACCTCCTACACAATCAAACCCTGCACCTATCATAACACAACCATAAAACACTCCACCCATTATGACACAACCACAAAATCCTCCACCTATAGTGACACAACTACAAAACCCTCCACTCAATGTCCCCATTCAACAAAAAATTCCTCATATAAACCCTCTGCACATACAATTTAATCATTTAACTACTAGACTAGAGGAGCTCATAAACCACATCTCACAAAATAGTGCTAACATTACCCAAATGATCAGTAGTTGTAGTCATCTACACTTTCTCACCACTCAACCCTAGCAAATACACTTGAACAAATGGCCCAAAATGTAAATGAGGTGTTGAGAAAGGTTATGAAATGGGGTATGTGGAGGGATATCTATCATGCATTTTATGTCGATGGGTTATCATATATCAGCAAGTGAAAGATAAGGACATAAAGAAAGGTATTATATATTCTCTTTTCATTGATCCTATAAAAACAACTCCCTATTACACACAACCAAATATTTTCCTATGCATTGGTTCACTCATGCTAGGATGAGATCATGTTTTTGGGATAGGTGGTATATAGTATTTGACCTACCATGTGTAATAATTATGAGGCACCTCTATATTTTTTGAGAAACTATATTTTGAGTTCATCCTTGGTGAGAAGAAAAATTACTTTGACATCTATTAGTTTCAAGGTAGAGAGAGAGGCTTTGCACAAGATATATCTCAAGCATGAGACAATTATATTATTATCACCTATGGCACTAGGGTCATCATAACATGCCACAACTCCATCATCATCACCTATGGCACCTTAGTCATCATAGCCTATGAAAATCCATTAGCATCACCTACACCACTAGTGTCATCTCCACTTGCTTCATCTACACTACTAATTTCATCTCTGCTTGTATCACTTGCACTGCCAGTTTCATCCTCACTTTTTCCACTTGCATCACCATCACATTTTTGTTTTAGCTGTCAATAAATGTGTGGTGGGATAGATATGGAGGTTTCCAAGATCGAATGTCATCTCATCCATGTGTACAATATGAAAATACTTGTTATTCATATGGAGGTGGGGATTTCACACTCACATATGATTTGATGGTGATGGTATTTAGTGGACAATATGCACAGGTTTTTTTGTTTAAGTTTTGATATGATATTATTTGATCACATAAATATTGTAAAAGTAAATATATATATATATATATATTATAGAAACTCTAGATTGATATATGAACAATATGCAATGTAGGGTGTAGCAAGAAGTTCGAGAACACCCACAAAGTACTCATTCTACTAGTGGTGCAAGGCTAGGAGCAAGAATACTCGAGGTAATGTTTTTTGAAACATTATTAAAAGTACAATAATGTATTGGCTTTAAAATATTGTTTCTTAATTGATGTGGCACTAATAACCCACTTATAGATTCTCTTCCATCTCCTACCATCATTGAAACCTTTTGATTCATCAAATGTATCCAATTCCCATCCACATCTCTTGCTCCTAGCATTACACAAACCCCATCTAATGAACCTCATGAGTTTTGACATGATATTATTTAATCACCTAAATATTGTACAAGTAAATATATATTTTTTATTGAATAGAGCACTTTAGATTGATATGTTTAAACAATATGCAATGCAGGGTACAACAAGTGGTATGAGAACACCACATAGTAATCATTCTACTAGAGGTATGAGGCTACAAGCAAGAAAACCCAAGGTAAAATTTTCTAAATATTCTTAAAAGTAAAATAAAACCTTGGCTTTGAAATATTGTTTCTTAATTAGTAATATTTAAAGTAAAATAATACCTCTCCATCTCCTATGATCATTGAAACACTCCCAAATTCATCAAATCCATTCAATTCCCATCCACATATATTGCTCCTAGCATACCCAAAATGCATGTAATAAATCTCATGAGTTCATCTGCCATATGACCATCCATATCAAAGAACCTCCATATCACATAGGGTGTCTTATAGGAGTGTGGAGATTATGAATATCCACTTTTATTTCTTGACAAGCTGCTAGAAGTTCATTCACTTCTCTCCTTTCCTTCTCAGTTTATTTGTTTTCAATTTAGGCCATGTTTTCTTTTTATTTTGATGTAGGAGCACCCTGGGTTGCCTTGTTATCCTACTCATTTTGTTCATTCCACAAGTTGGTGCCTAGCAATTCCTTAATGTGTCCAGTTACTATAGCAACTCCTGCATGTGCCTAGTTACTATAGAAACTCCTTCATGTGCCTTAAAATTTATTCATGTGCTGAGTTACCCAATATATGTTGAGTGATAGTTCATGTCTCAAGTTACCTAGTGTATGTCAAGTGTCTATATTTGGACATGATTTCTGTGAGCCGACTTGCAGGATTTATTTTCAATCATGACATTTATGTTAAGATCTTTTCTTGGGATATGCCTAGACTATTGTTGGGTTATCCTTCCTCTTATGTAATGGTCTATAATAATTTGTAAGCCATTTTGGAAAGTATATATAGGGTGCTTAGGCTTAGAGTTAGACAAGTTTTCGGGGAGCATATTGTAGAGCAAAACTAAAAGTGTGAATTTGCAATTGGGTTTTTGAATGTGAATGTATTTCTAATTTTTTGTAACCCTAAAGGCCTTACAAATGGGCATGCATGAAGATATTTTGATGAATGAATATAATTATTTAACTCTTCTTCCTCCTTTGGTTGATGTTCCCTGTGTTTGCTTCCATTGTGTTAACTCTTGTGGGGTGGTTTGGATAGCTGGGTGAGCCATTAGCCTAAGTTATTCATCCTTTTCCTGCATCATATTCACAATATTATCTCATATTTATTTACAATACTCTTTACTATTTTATAGGGCTTGTCAAGGGCTGAAATTTCTCAAATTGACGATGCCACACGTTTTGCCATTAATTTTGGTCTTGAGAGCTCTGCAGTATGAAAACTTGTACACCTATCAAGTTTAGAATAAGAGTTGAACTAATAATGTGTCTTATTGATTCCTATTATGTTAAATTTTTCTTCTTCTTTAGCATACTCCACATAGCTCAAGGTCTAGAGGAAAGGGAAGGGGATAAGCAAGAACACCAAAACAAAAAAGAAGGTATTAAATACAAGTCAATTTTATATTTTGAAATTTTTTTATGAATGAATGTATATACATGTACTTAATATTGATAAATATGTGTCAATTTTTTTTAACATATGTAGAATCAATTTTCTTTTGTAGATTTAATGAATGCACCTAAGACTGTAGATGTTGAGGCAATGGAAGAAGTAAAATATCATATTTTCCTTTTCATAAATTTTAGGTTATAGTATGTATTTTTTCTATATACATATTAAATAGTTGTATTTACAAATGAGTACATGTCTTTTTTAAGTTTTACAGTAATTATCAACAATTTTTCTCATTAACATGTGGCATTTATCTTTTACATATTATAGTTGACACTCTTTGAGACCTTGTGCAAATCCTTTCCCATTTCATTTGTTGGGATCTAATTGAAAAGATCATCATTGAAGAAGGAAGATTATTGATAAAGAATGTTTTCAATGATTGTTTTGTCACTAATGTCAAACCTACTATTTGTTGAAATGACAATTGCTTATAATATCCAAGTACTATCACTTAGTTGATTGACGAAGAGGATTTAATCAAAAAGGTGTAACAAAAGCACCTAAGGGAATGGTTGAGTTATGATTTTGTAATAAAGTACAAGGATCAGTTAAGACAATGGTAAAATAATGTATTGATAATATACTTGAATATAAAGAGGTTGGCTACACTTAGAAACATTAGAAGAATAAGTTATGACAAGGCTGTTAGAAAAGCTTGACAAAATTCATTAGTGGGTGCTGAGCAAGTTAGTTCATCTCACGCAGATTATTAGTAAGTACTAAGTAAATGCAAAATCTAGTGTGTTTAGAGTGAAATAGTAGGCACTGAGAAAATTTTAGGTGCTAAGCTAGACAAAATGAAATAGGTGCCAAGCATCAGTTAAACTTAGTTGATGCCAAGTGAATCCATAATAGGTGCTAAGTAACATAGTATATGTCAAGCATTAGAAATTCAATAGTGATGTGCTACTACATTATTTGAAAAGTCAAATATTGGCTAGATCTGAGCCAATAATGTTGTTACCTTGAATTTTGTGAACCATATAGAAGATAAAGATGGTGAGCTAGTGGTACAAAGTTTTAGGTTAACCATTTTTAGGTGAATACAAGTGGATTCCACATGATGTTTCTAGAAGAAATAAGATAAAGGGAGGATACATCGTATCTTACCTAATCAATTCAAACCCAAAACATGAGCATGAAATAAGAGTAGGAAATGTATTCCAAACTTCTACTTAAGGAGTTACAGGTCAAGAATCAAATTGAGAGAGAGTGGTTGGCTAATGTATGTGGTGTCAAGGAGAAGGCATTGAGAGGGAAGAACAGAACACAAAGACTTTACTTCAATAAGTGACCATAGAGGTGAATTGCATTGGTACAATGAGCAAGAAGACTCGAGGAGACAAAGCTTGAAGATAGGACAAGTTGTTAAAGCTACAAAGATTGAAGGCCAAGTAAATTTGTGAGCTGAATCGAGATTTGAAATCTTCAAGTTGTGTTGTGAGTTATATGAAATCAAAAGCCCTTATTGTTACTCTCTTAAAATTGTATTAGTTAAGAAAAAATCCTATGCACTTAGGTTGGTTTAACAATCATTGAGAAATCCTTTAATAGGGTGATATTTCAAGTGAATGTTCTAAAGTCATTTAACCCGAAACACTCCTAACAAGGTGTTTGAAATCCCTTAACTGAGTCACATCTAATAGTGTTTTTTAGCCTTTAATAGGAAAGGCCATTCATAGGGCATCACTTCGAAAGAGTGAGAAACAAGGTAGCATGTTACTGGTGGTTTTTCTGAAATTGGGTTTCCACATAAATCACTATATTATGTGTTGATTTTTTATGTTCTATTACTACATGTTGATTTATCAGTAACTTGCTAAGAAGAATGTTTATCTTGGATGCATGTTTAGTTTAATGGGCTCACTACACTTAGTGAAAAAAATTTAATAAGACATTTGGACCTTGAATAACTAATTCACCCCCCTCTCATTTATTCAAAAGCATTTCTAACAATTGGTATCAAAGACATATGCTAATTTGGTTTAAAGGTACAAGAGTTGAAAAGATTAAGATGTCTAAGAGAGAGGTTCTCGAGCTCAATAGAGATAACTTTGCTACATGGAAAAGTTTAATAAGGTTGTACCTTGGATCAATAGGTGATCATGCAAAAAACACAGTCACAAGGGAACATGTTGATCAAGCCGGTGTTCCTATTGTATAAGATATAAAGAAAAAGAAGGAGCATAATCAGGCAATGCTAGAAATTGCCTCTGCTATCAGCTATGGTGAATTTGATGACATCAAGGGATGTACCTCTACTTTCAAGATGTGGGAAGCCTTGTCAAATATTTATGAAGGAGATTAGAACATCTAAAGGGAAAAAAGAGAAAGCCTTAGAGGAAATTTTGGTGACATGAGATTGGAGGAAGGAGAGAACATTGCTCAATATGCCTCTAGAATAAAAGAAGTAGTAAGCAAAATAAGAAGTATGACTAGTGTTTTAGATGATGAAACTATTATTAGCAATGTCTTAAGAACCTTGCTCCCCATCTATGCTATTAGAGTAGTAGAAATCGAAGATTTGAGATGCATACCAAGAAACAAACTCACTCTTGAAGGTATAATGGGTCGGCTTACTGCATTTGAGTTATCAAACTTTGATAACTATAGTCATGAGAACCTTGAATTTTCTTTCAAGGCCAGTCTATTATTGAAAGACACTAAAGAGTTGAAACCAAAGAAGAAGAAAAGAAAGATAAAATATGCATCCCATGATAGCAACACAGATGAAGAAGATGTAGAATAGTTGGAAGCATTGCTAGCCAGAAGATTTCATAGAGGCAAAGGTAAATTCAAAGGTAAGCTTCATATCATTTATTTCAATTGCAATGAAGTGTGTCATATTGTTGGAAGGTGTACACAAAAGATGAACTACAAAGAAGGAAACAAGTACAAGAACAAAAGAGAAGATGATAGTAGAGACTACAAGGACAAAGGAAAAAGGTGCTACATTGTTCAAGAAGAGAATTCTGATGAAAATGATGATGATGTAGTCTATGTAGCTATGAAGGATGAGCTAGATGAAGATAAGACAATGACACTAGTAACTTGTTTCAACAAGAATGATATGTAGATCATAGATAGTGGATGCTCACATCACATGACATGAGACAAAAGTAAGTTTTTTACTTTTAATCTGTATGATGGAAATAGTGTTAGATTTGGAAATGATACTCCATGTCTAATCAAAGGAAAAGATTCCATTAAGCTTACAAAGAAAATTTCATGTCATAATGCATATTATGTTGAAGGATTGAACTACAATTTTCCAAGTGTGTCATAGTTAGGCAATGTAGGATGCAAAGTAAAATTTGGAAACAAAACTACCAAATTCTATGACACTGATGGAAATCTAATAGGAAAAGGAGACCAAACTAGGAGTAATCTATTTTACCTAGATATGGATGATGTTTCCTATTTTATTATAAGAATGGATGATGTGTGGCTATGACACAAAAGGCTATGTCATTTCAACTTTGATAATCTGATTAGCATCAACAACATGATGAAAGTCAGTGGTTTTCCTAAACTAAAGAAGCCTAACAACAAAATTTGCAAATAGTGTTAGCTATAAAAGATGACCAAGTCAAGTTTCAAAAAAAAAAAAAATATTATACTTCCAAATAAGTACTAGAGTTAGTTCATACTAACTTATGTGGTCCAATAGAAGTGCAAAGTTACAAAAGAGCCATATATATAATGTTTTTTATAGATGACTACTCTAGAATGATGTCTATCATGTTCCTAAAGAAAAAACATGATGCATTTCAAATGTTTAAGTGGTATTTGGCCAAGGTTGAGAAAGAAACAAGAATGAGTCTGAAGTGCTTGAGATCAAACAAAGGAGGAGAGTTCACACAAAGGAATTTGAGACACCCTGCAATGATAAAGGAATTAAGAGACAAACATCAACACCTAGAACTTCCCTACATAATAGAATTGTAGAAAGGAAGAATAGATTAGTGATAGACTATGTTAGAACACTAATGATGGAGAATAATGTTGCACTAAAGTACTCAAGAGAAGCTATAAGTTCAATTGTCTACACCCTAAATCAAGTACAAATCAAGAAAGGTACAAATGTAACACCTTTTTTACTATGGTATGTTCACTTACCCAATGTTAAGCATTTCAAATTTTTGATTGTAAATGTTATATTCTTAAAGATTCTAGAAATGGCAAGTTTGATGCAAAGAGTGATGAAGAAATATTCCTTGGATACTCCACTATAAGTAAAGCTTATAAGTGTTTAAATACTAAAATTAACAAAATTGTGGAGAGTGAAAATGTAAACTTTGATGAGCATACAAAAGTTCAAGATGATGAATCCATCAAGAAACTAGAAGAGCACAAATCCTTTGTATACTTCTATGAAGGAATGCCTACTAAAGAAGAAGTTGCCAATCAAGTTGAAAATTAGCAACAAGTTTTAGTATCTACCGAGTCACAACTAGTGAGTACCCAATTGCATTTAGATGTTGAGTCACAAAATGAAGAAAATGCACATTCTAACTCTAAAATCAATACACATGAAAGGGATACTGAGCTACCTGAAAGAGAGGTGCACATTGACTCTAAAGCTAAAAGACCAAACATGGAAACAAGGATAGAACCTAGGTTATCCAAGTATGTGAGAAGGCATCACCCTACTAGATAAATCATTGGTGACAAGGAAGACAGACTAGTGACAAGGAACTAACTAAGAAACAAATCACATCTTTTGAGCAAGATTGAACCCAAGATAGTGAAAGATACACCACAAGATGATGATTGGTGCAAAGCTATGGAAGGGGAGATTAAGTAGATAGAGAAGAACAAGACTTGGACTTTAGTTCTAAGACCAACTGATAAGAATATGATTGGTATGAAGTGGGAGTTTAGGAACAAGCTAGATGAGAATGGTGAGATCACAAGAAATAAGGCTAGACTAGTATGTAAAGGTTATGCACAAGAAAAAGGACTAGACTATGGGAAAATATTTTTCCTTATTATAGGGATGAAAGGAGTAAGAACTCTACTTGAATATGCTACCTACAAAGGTTTTAAAGTCTACTAAATGGATATAAAATTTTATTTTCTGAATGATATTCTAGAAGAGTAAGTCTACATCGAACAACCAGAGGGATTTGTTGATGACAACAATAAGGATATGGTTTACAAACTACATAAATCACTCTATGGTTTAAAACAAGCTCCTAGGGCTTGGTATGAGAGACTTCACAAATAACAAACCTATATATCAAGATAGAAAAAAGGTAAGGATATTCTAATATATGAAATATTTGTTGATAATATAATATTTGGAAGAAAATATGCACTATGCAAAGATTTTTCTGATCAGATGAGACATGAGTTTGAGATGTCAATGTTTGGGGAAATCCAATTCTTTGTTGGATTGCAAGTATATCAACTGAAACATGGCATATTTGTGACCTGATCAAAATATATCAAGGATATACTCGAAACATTTGGCTTAGAGGATTCAAAACCAATTAGTACACCAATGATAAGAGGACTTAAGTTATCCAAGAATCATGAATCAGCTGAAGTAAATCTAACAATGTACAAATTAATTATTGGAAAGTTGCAGTGTATTGTACATAGTAGACAAGACATTGCATTAGCTATTGGAAAAGTGGCAAGATTTTCATGCAAATTCAAGAAAAAATCATCTTATGTAGTGAAAATAATATTAAGGTGCTTGAAAGGAACAAATGACTTTGGGTTATACTACAATAGGAATGAAAAGTTTGAGTTGAATGCCTACACTAATGAAGATTGGGGAGGTAATGTTGATTACAAAAAAAACCACAAGTGGAGGAGCACTCTTCTTAGGTAGAAGATTAGTCACTTGGACTATTAAAAAGAAAAGTTGTACCTCACAGTCCATAGCTAAAGCTAAGTATGTTGCTCTTGTTATAAACTATACCAACATTGTATGGATTAAGCATTTCTTGAAAGGTATGAAGGAAGAGATAACTGAACCAATGATACTTTATTTTGACAATAGAAGTCCCATCAACATATCAAAGAATCATGTGATACATGCCAAAACAAAGCACATTGTAATTAAGTATCACTATGTTAGAAAAATGGTGGAAGACAAACAATTGAAGTTGGAATATGTCAACTCAAAGGAACAAATTTCTCACATCTGCACAAAACCAATACCTAAAGATTCTTTTGAGTATCTTAAAGGTAAGTTAGGAGTAATGCCCTTATCAAAGGCTATTTGAGCAAAAATAGAATTTCCCTACATCAAAAGAGTTGATTGTTGAGATAATATAAGTTGATTCAGAGGATCTCACTTTATGATATGCTTGAAGTACCTAAAGTGCTGAAATTCCAAAATAGTCACAAGCATAATGATAGAGGGAGAAATTGGAGTTCTTATAAATGCTAAACTTGCATGATAATCTATGTTAAGATAATATATCTTTGGCATTGTTGTCAAAGAGGGAGAAATAGTAGAAACTAATCATACATGTAGAGGGAGAAGTAGAAGCAAAGAAATCAAGATAATGGATAAGAGATGGAGTAGAACAAAAAGGAGAAGACAATGTGTCTAGAAAGAGGGAGATATAAAAGCTAATAAAAATAGTAATGACAACAATTTTTTTGGCATTTAACTTACTATTTTAACCTAGTTAGCATTTTGATAACTTGGTTGATCAGTTTGGTTTGCCATCAATTCCAAATAGGGAGATTGTTGGAATCTAATTGAAAAGGTCATTATTGAAGAAGGGAGATTATTGATAAAGGATGTTTTCAATCATTTTTTTGTCACTAATGTCAAACCTCTATTTTTTGAAATGATAATTTCTGATAATCATTAGTGGGTGTCAAGCAATTTAGTTCATGCCAAGCAGATTGTCAATAAGTATTGAGCAAATGCAAAATCTAGTGTGTGTCAAGTAAAATAGTATGTGTCCAGCAAAGTTTAGGTGTCAAGCTAGACAAAATTTAATAGGTGTCGAGCATTAGTAAAACTTATTTGATGCTGAGTGAGTCCACAGTAGGTGCCAAGTAATATAGTATGTGTTGAGCATCAAAAATTTAATAGTGCCAAGCTAGTACATTATTTCAAAAGTCAAAGATTCACCAAAATTGAGCTGATAAGGTTGTTACCATGAATTTTTTAAACTGGATGGAAGATAACCATCGTGATATGGTAGTATGGAATTTTAGGTTAACCATTTTTAGGTGAATACAGGTGGATTCCACATGATGTTTCTAGAAGAAAAAATATAGATAGAAGATATATTGTATCTTACGTAATCAATTCAAACATAAAATATGAGTGGGAAATGCATTCCAAACTTCTACATAATGAGTTACAAATCAATAATTGAATTGAGAGAGAGTGGTTGGCTAGATTCTGTGGTGTTAAGAAGAAGACATTGAGAGGGAAGAATAGAGCACAAAGAATCTACTTTGATAAGTGACCACATAGGTAAAAATTCCTATGGGCTTAGGTTGGTTTAACAACCATTGAGAAATCCTTTAATAGGGTGACATTCCAAGTGAATGTTCCAAAGTCCTTTAACCAGGCACACTCCTAACAAGGTATTGAAATCCCTTAACCAGGTCACATCTAATAGCGTGTTGTAGCCTTTAATAGGGTAGGCTTGTCACATTGAATCACTTTAGAAGAGTGAGAAACAAGGTAGCATGTTATTGGTAGTGTTTCCAAAATTGGATTTCTATGTAAATCATTGTGTTATGTGTTGATATTTCATATTTCATTACTACATGTTGATTTATTAGTAACTTGCTAAGAAGAATGTTTAGCTTAGATGCATGTTTAGTTCAATAGGCTCACTACACTTAGTGAAAAAAAATTTAATAGGACATTTGGACCTTGAATAACTAATTCAACCCCCTCCCCCTCTTAGTTATTCTAAAGCATTTCTAACATCATTTTGTTAGAAGTCCCAAGAGTTAAAGATGAGGTCAAACACAATATAGGCTAGAGGTATGCATGCAGAGTCTTAATTGAACCCTCTTGTGATTTCAATTTGGATTGCTTGTGTGTGTGATATAAATCCCTAATGCTTACTCTAAAACTCTAACATTTAATCTCTTACCATATAGGCTATGCTTCATACTAGCATTGATTCATCAGTGGTTGTGCCTCCTACTAGTATGTGAGATCTAGCTTAGGTTGCAATTTGTTTTTTTGTTTTTTTACTCTATTTGAAATCCCTAATTCACTCTATGACACTAATATTTTATCACTTATCATATAGGTTTTGGAACATACCAATGTTGCTTCATAAATGGTTGTACCTCTTGCTAGCTTGGGAGATCTAGCTCAGGCTCTAATACATTTTTTTTTTGTACTCTATTTGGAATCCCTAATGTCACTCTATAATGCTAACATTTTATTGCTTACCATGTAGGTTGAGCATTATACCAACATTGATTCATAGGTGGTTGTGCCTCCTGTGAGCATTGATTCATTGATAGTTGTATCTTGCATCGTCACTCTACCTTATCATTTTATTAGGAGTCTCACCCATCGACAAAGGGCCTCATTACCATTATCATTTGGTCTAACTATGGGACAAAGGGATGACGTAACAAACAACTCAACTATCCACAATTTAGAACCCAAGTTCTTGTTATTTTAAAGGAATATTTCCTATAGATACGATATTTGATAGTGCATTTTAATTTTTCTTTTGCAGACACCTAGTGAACCACAAGCTACATGAAAGAGGCTCAATTTTGATGATATTGCACAATCATAGATATTGATAGTGATATACATTCATAGTTGTGGTCATCAGATGACATTGACATATATTCAACTTTTGTATTGTATATATTCAAGATTTATATTGTACATATTCAACATTTCTATTGTATACACATTCAACATTTGTCAAGTATTCCATTTTTTTATTGTATTGATGAGACATAAAATCATTTTATATTTTTATGATTGATATGACATAATATGTTTTTCATTTTGACATACATTAAACTTGGGTTTCCATCCAACTTGTTCAATGTGTGCATACAAACTTGTATTGTACCTTAATTTCTTGTAATTAATCAAAAACATGAACATTCATTTATTTATATATAAAATATAACATGTTTATCAAATTTATTATAAAACATAATCATATGTCACTTATTTTGATGTAATAGGCATGAAAAGTAAAAATATGTCATGTTTTTTGTATTTGTTTCAAAAATAGTAGCCCAATAGTGCATAGAGACCCTTAGGGTCACTTCCATTTAGTGTGGTCAATACTGTTGGAGGGACATTGCAGCTGAAATGAGGTTGGTCCTATGCTAAACCCAATTAAATAGATCTATCAGAGAAGAGGATTTGATTATAGGACCAATAGTTTGAAATATACATACTCTTGCTCATTTTAACTGAGCAAGATTGCACCTTTTTACAATAGACAAGATATGGATGCCAAATCTTTAAAAAAATGAATCTCTAAAAACTAAGATAGTTTTTTATATTCCTATATAATGTGATCATGTAGCACCTAATAGTTTGTTAATATCTTAGACGATCTCAGAGAAATGTTTGATCAAAGATCATAGCCCGATGGTGCTTAGATACTCTTAGAGACACTTCCATTCATTGTCGTCAATATTGTTGAAGGGACATTGTGGTTGAAATGAGGTTGATCGTATCCTAAACTTCACTAATAACATCTAATGGAGTAGATGATTTGATCCTGGGACCAATAGTTTGAAATATACAGAACCTTGTTCATTTTAACTAAGCAACATTGCAATTTTTGGCAATAGGCGAGATATGGATGCCAAATCTTAAAAAATTCAAATATCTAAAACCTAAGATAAATTTTTGTAGGCCTAAATAACATGATCCTATAGAACTTGAAAAAATTTCAATACCTTGTACGAGCTCAAGGAAATGATCGATCAAAAATTTCAACCTAATGGTGCTTAAATAACCTTAGGGATGCTTCCATTTAGTGCTGTCAATACTGTCAGAGGAATTTTGTGGCTGAAATGAGGTTGGTCCTAGCCTAAACCTAACCAACCAAAGCTAATAGAGTAGATGATTCTATCCCAGGTCTAATGGTTTGAAATATAGACAACTTTAAACTCATTTTAACTAACCAATATTGCAACTTTTGAGGCAAAAGTTGTTAAATAGGTTAAAAGTTGTTAGGGATGGGAAACTTAGGTATTAGGTTACTTAATACATCCTTGGAATCTTAACTAGGGTCGTATGATAATCCTAGATCAACTCGTTCAACCAAATTATGTTAAGAGCAAAAAAATGCTCAATAGTTGCAAAGGGAGGTTTGATTTAAAATATCATCTGCATCATAATATCCAACATATATATGTAATCACCTAAAAATGGTCATCTAGACTATTAGCCCCCTTCTTAGCATTTTGGCTAAATTAATTTAATCACTTACCTAAGCCAAATTGCTAATAATCAATTTATTTGATTATAATCTATAGTTTGACTATGCTATCCTAAGTTCATTATTTGATTAAAAGAACATGTCCCCTTTTAATTAAATAAAAGACCCCATTCTTCTAACCCACTTAAAGTGCACACATAAAGTCTTTTTTCTATTTTGCAATTAAAAGAAAAGGCTTTGTGACTTTTGTCTTATATGACAAGTCAACTTATATTCTATTGGTTGATTTGTGTGTGCACATGGATCACTCCTATTTTCGAATTCCACCGTTGATCATCCACCATCTTCATCTTGATCTCTACCGTCTGTACATCTTTAAAAGGGAGAGAGCTTTCCCCCTCAATCAATCCATCTTTTGAATATTGTTATGCTGCAGGTTTTCTAACAGGTTTCTTTGGAGCTTTGTGGAGAACTTCTATTTCTTGTCTACATTCTCTCATACCATAGCATTTTAGCTTAGATTCATGTTGCATGTTAGTTTAGCTTTTATTTTTCAATAATCTATCTCACATAGCTTATTAATGGTATTGTAACACTCTCATCCATGCTTAGAATAGCTGTATTTTTCATATTCATTCTAGCTTAATCTTCATTTGCATTGCATTCTTGAGGAACTCCTTGAGACATTTGCATTCTTGCATCTTGTCTTTGGAACCTCCCATTGCATGGTTTACTAGCAAGAAGAGTATCTCTAAGGCTCATCTGAGAGCCTTCTTTCTTAAAATATACTCTCTTGCACTCCATGGATAGGGAGCTCTAAGCCGGCATCCGAACATTCCAATCTCATGGAATCGTTTGGATAGAAGGGTTTAGAGTGGGACACTTTCGAGTGTACATTTTTGGCGCCCACCGTGGGGCGCCAAAAATGTACACTCGAAAGTGTCCCACTCTAAACCCTTCTATCCAAATGATTCCATGAGATTGGAATGTTCGGATGCCGGCTTAGAGCTCCCTATCCACGGAGTGCAAGAGAGTATATTTTAAGAATAAGAAGGCTCTCAGATGAGCCTTAGAGATACTCTTCTTGCTAGTAAACCATGCAATGGGAGGTTCCAAAGACAAGATGCAAGAATGCAAATGTCCCAAAGAGTTCCTCAAAAATGCAATGCAAATGAAGATTAAGCTAGAATGAATATGAAAAATGCAGCTATTCTAAAACATGTATGAGAGTGTTACAATACCATTATTAAGCTATGTGAGATTAAGCTACATGTAAAAATGAAAGCTAAGCAAAGATGCTATGGTATGAGAGAATGTAGACAAGAAATAGAAGTTCTCCACAAAGCTCCAAAGAAACCTGTTAGAAAACCTGCAGCATAACAATATTCAAAAGATGAGGATTGATTGAGGGGGAAAGCTCTCTCCCTTTTAAAGATGTATGGACGGTGGAGATCAAGATGAAGATGGTGGATGATCAACGGTGGAATTCGAAAATAGGAGTGATCCATGTGCACACACAAATCAACCAATGGAATATAAGTTGACTTGTCATATAAGACAAAAGTCACAAAGCCTTTTCTTTTAATTGCAAAATAGAAAAAGGACTTTATGTGTGCACTTTAAGTGGGTTAGAAGAATGGGGTCTTTTATTTAATTAAAAGGGGACATGTTCTTTTAATCAAATAATGAACTTAGGATAGCATAGTCAAACTATAGGTTATAATCAAATAAATTGATTATTAGCAATTTGGCTTAGGTAAGTGATTAAATTAATTTAGCCAAAATGTTGAAAAGGGGGCTAATAGTCTAGATGACCTTTATCATCGAAGCTGGAAAAGTTGTTACAGATGGCCTTGTTAAGAATACTGATCATAAGGCTTTCCAAAAACCATTACCTGAATACGAAAAGGGTGAGACCTCAAGGGTAGCTGCCAAAAAGAATCATGACGCCAAAATTAGTTATGCTTACACTAACACTGATAATGTTATAAGCATGCTTGAGCCTGTTGAATACATATGTATGGCAAGCTCCAACAATGACAACTGGCCAAATTATGACGCTAAAGATGAACGACCAAGAGTGGTCTTAAGGACACGATCCACTCCTCAAGATCATACTGATACTAGACCCAAGGTGGTACTCCAAGTGGCTAAGTCTTCATCTTCTCAGGGTGAACCACTTAACGTTGTCACTAGGGGGCAATCTAAGGTTGTCCTAAAAGTTGCTAATGATCCTAAAAATGCTTCATCATCTAAGAAACCAATTACTTCCAAGATCTCCAACTATGATCTTGTTAGCCAACTGCAATGCACACAAGCACAAATCTCCATTTTTGAGTTACTAGAGTTATCTCCTTTGCACAGGGATATCCTTGAGAAAGCTTTACGTTCTGCCAATGTTCCCACAGATATTGATGCGGAACAATTCCAAGCTATGGTGAACCACATCTCCTCGCCCCACTATCTCACCTTTTCTGAAGAAGATGACCGAGCTCTTAGTCATCCCCATAACCTTGCTCTTCATGTCGAAGTTCAAATCTTTCGTACCCGTGTTCGTCGAGTCTTGATAGACAATGGTGCAGGGTTAAATATCATTTCGTTCAATGTAATCCAACAATTGGGCATGTCTGAATTTGCCATCGATCCTAAGCGCAAGATCACTATAAAGGCCTATGATGAGGTTGAAAGGCCTTCTAAAGGTCTAATTGTACTTCCAATCAGAGTTGGTCCAGTTGAGAAGAATGTCATTTTCCAAGTCTTAGACATACCACTTGCATACAACTTGTTGTTGGGACGACCATGGATTCATGATATGCAAGCAGTACCCTCTACATACCATCAGTGCATTAAGTTCCCTTTTAATGGTACTGAAGTGGTTGTCCCCGGCGACAACTCCATGTCTATCAACACATTATCTACTACTGAAACGCTAGTCCCGCACAATCGCTCTTCTCATGAGCTAGCACCATCTTTCACAGAATGTGAACAAAAACTGAAAATGATGAGCCTTGGTATGGGCGAGTACACTTTGGACTCTATTGCTGCCTTACCAATTTCCCCTCGGTCTTATGGGAAACCAACTATTGCAAAGAAGTCTTATGCTTCTGCTATGACACTTTTTGGCACTTTTGTGCAATCTTCCATACCACTGGAAGCAGAGAAGGAAGAACAAGCCATTAGGGACTGGATCTACAGAGAAGAGGAAGACGAGGAGGTTACAATGACTACCCCTATTTCTCCCAAAAAATATGGAAAAGGCTATAAATTTTTGACAAAAATGGGCTACCAGGGCCACGGGTCCTTAACTGGTTGTAAGAATGCTCTAGTTGAACCTTTAAGTCACACTCAAGGTCATGATGCTCAAGACACCGCTGGTCTAGGCTTTGGGCTAGACAATAATACACCAAACTGTAGTCAAATATTACTCATGTCTAGTGAATCGGAGGATGATGACTCTCCCATAATTGCTACTACTACACAAGACGAAGACTTTGTTCCTCTCACTTCCCTCCTTTGGGGAGAAGACATAGTTATTGCTAATAATGAAGAAGCTTCTACCTCCCAACAACAGGAACAAGAAGGGTCTACTTCTGAGGACATAAATAGAGGACGAATTAGGCAGAATATTGCTCATCTCATAAATAGGGGTCAAAGTACAGATTCTCATGAGTATGAATGGGAAAGCCTCTCTGATGCATCTTGTGAGCTGGGGGTGGATGTCATTCATGCCTATGCAACCCAACCCAATGTAGTCGAATGGTCTAGTATGAGGTCAGATGAGTTTGACTCACAACATGTCTTAATGGATCACGCTAGTTCCTCTAGGACTATTCCTGAGCTGAACTCTTTTGCGACATTTTCTATAGGCTCAACTTCACAGGTCACCAGAGATGACTCCTTCCATATCAATCACATTAAAACTTCTCCCTCACTCTCACTAATTTACCCAGAACTCATAGATTGGTCTATCCAAAATCAAAAACCTGAAATACGGTCTTTCCAAAATGACTATGAGATCACTTGTTATCTCAACGCAATTGAACCTGTCATTTCTTCCACCAGCGAACCTGCGGTTAACATGACAGAATCAGATATCAAGTACCTCAGTCAAAAAATTAAAAGAAAAAATAAGCGATCAGATGGCGAAAACCACATTGTGGCGGTGTCTGACCCTCAAAAAAGTAAAAATAAAGATGTATCTAATGGTGAAAACCTCTCTGAGGCACCTGCGGATGAGGTACTTGGTAGTCTGCCAAGCTATTTCCAGGATAGATCTTCGGTTCTAGTCGAACCTACACAGCCTATCAACTTGGGAACAGAAGAATGTCCTCAGATTATCCATGTAGCTCAATCTTTGTCAAACAAAGAAAAGACACAGTTTGCTCAGTTCTTTCAAGACAAGAAGGTCAACTTCGCATGGACATACTCTGACATGCCAGGGCTTGATACAGATCTCATCATGCATCACTTATCAATCTCACCAGATGTCAAGCCTATCAAACAGAAGTTAAGAAAAATGCATCCACATGTGGCTCTACTGGTCAAGACAGAGTTAGAAAAACTATTGAATGCAAACTTCATTAGGGCCATTGATTATGCTGAGTGGATTTCCAACATTGTACCTGTCTCCAAGCATGACAAATCCATACGAGTCTGTACTGATTTTAGAGACCTCAATAAAGCATGCCCCAAGGATGACTTTCCACTACCAAACATCGATATGATAGTGGACATGACTGCAGGTTATGAGATGTACTCGCTCATGGATGGATTTTCTGGGTACAACCAAATAAAGATAGCTCCAGCAGACCAAGAAAAGACAGCCTTTACATGTGCATGGGGTACCTTTTGTTGGAATGTCATGCCTTTTGGGCTCAAAAATGCTGGCGCTACATATCAAAGAGCAATGACAACCATCTTTCATGATATGATGCATAAAAACATGGAAGACTATGTTGATGACACACTGGTGAAATCAAAGAAACGAGACACACATCTCAAAGACCTTAGTTTGATATTGGACCGTATGGAACAATTCCAACTTAGGTTGAATCCAAAAAAATGTGCCTTTGGTGTCACTTCTGGAAAATTGCTAGGTTATATCATCTCAGCAAAAGGCATTGAGGTTGACCTTGAAAAGGTCCAAGCTATCATGGATATGCCTCCACCAAAGACTATCAGTCAACTTAGAGGTCTGCAAGGACAGCTACAATCCATAAGAAGATTTATCTCTCAATTAGCTGATAAGGCTCAACCTTTCAATAAAAATCTGCATAAAGGATCTACCCATATTTGGAACAGTGACTGTCAACAAAGCTTAGACCAAATCAAAGGCTACTTGGCAAAACCGCCAGTTTTGATGCCACCCATTCTGGGAAAACCTTTGATTCTGTACATTTCAGCTACGAATTCTTCTCTAGGAGCACTCTTAGCCCAAAGTGATGAGACGGGTAAAGAAAGAGCCATATACTATATTAGTCGAACTTTGGTGGCTTATGAACTAAATTATACAAGTATAGAGAAGGCATGCCTTGCTGTAGTTTTTTCCTCCCAAAAACTTTGACATTATATGTTGGCCCACACAGTTCACTTGATTGCCAAGATAGACCCTTTGAAATATTTATTAAGTAAAGCTGCACTTACTGGTCGCCTTGCTAAATGGATGATGATTCTTTCCGAATTTGACATTCAGTATGTTGAACGTAAGGCAATCAAAGGACAGGCCATAGCTGACCAGTTGGCTGACTTCCCACTTGAAGATGTAGCACCTCTACAAATTGAGTTTCCAGATGCCTCAATCATGAACATTACTGACAGAACATGGAAAATGTTTTTTGATGGATCCCATACACAGAATGGAGCAGGAGCAGGGGTGTTGTTTGTTTCCCCTCATGGTTATACGATCCCAAAATCCTACAAATTATTGTTCCCATGTACAAACAATATTGCAGAGTATGAAGCATTAACAAATGGGATCAAAATGGCCCTTGAATGGCGAATAACTGAGCTACACATCTATGGGGATTCTCAACTGGTTGTGAACCAAGTGAATAATGAATATCAAACCAAGGATGATAAATTGATCCCTTATAAAAAGTTGATAGATGCTCTAAGGAACTATTTTACCTTTGTAACATTCCAACAAATTCCTAGAGCAGAAAACAAGGCTGCTGATGCTATGGCCACTTTAGCATCTATCCTCCAATTACAAGAACATGAATCGCGATTTGAGTTCCTGGTGGAAGAATTGTGTCATCCAGCCTATGATTCTTCAGATAACCAGGTGATCTACACTGTTGTAGGTCATGATTCCTCCCGCTATGCGGCTATTTTCTCCTACCTACGTGATCAGGTTATTCCCGAAACCCTCACACGCAACCAAAAACGCCAACTCCTTCGTAATGCCTCACACTACACTTTGGTCTCTGGTGACTTGTATAGGAGGGGTCTAGACGGAACGTTGCTTAGGTGTTTAGAACTAGAAGAGTCCGAGAAGGCACTTGCTGAAGTCCACGATGGCATTTGTGGGGCGCATTCTAATGGCCTTGCACTTGCCCGAAAACTGCTTAGGACGGGTTATTACTGGCCCACCATGCAAGCTGATGCTGTGCGCTATGCAAAGACCTGTCAGAAATGTCAGCTCCATGGTAACTTGATACATGCTCCTGGGCGAGAGTTAATCCCTTCTGTGACATATTGGCCATTTCAACAATGGGCCTTTGACTTGGTAGGAAAGATCCATCCAAGCTCATCCAGCGGTCATAAATTTATCATCACAGCAACGGAGTATTTCACTAAATGGGTTGAAGCTGTACCATTATCTGCTGCTACAGGCAAACATGTTGCCCTGTTTATACTAAATCACATCATTTGTCGATATGGTATCCCATCCTCTATTGTTACAGATAATGGAGGACAATTCAAAAATAAAGACTTAAAACAGCTGTGCAAAAAGTTTGGAATTAAGCAACACTGGTCTTCCATTTACTATCCCCAAGGGAATGGCCAAGCTGAGGCCTCTAATAAAACGCTGCTGAAAATCCTACACCGCACAGTTCACAAGTCTGGGAAAGATTGGCACTTGCAAATAAATCTGACACTTTGGGCCTATAGAACCTCTATTCGTACTCCTACAGGGGCTACACCCTTTTCTCTAGTCTATGGCTCTGAGGCTGTTCTCCCATTAGAAGTCGAAATACCTTCTTTGCGCATCTCCTTACATGGGTTAATAACCGATGAAGACCATAGAGCTATGAGAGTACAGGAATTAGAGACTCTGGATGAACGGCGCAAGGCTGCTTTTGATCACATGAGAGCTTATCAGAAGCGCATGTCTGCACAATATAACAAAAAGGTTCACCCCCGTGAGTTCCAAGTTGGTGAACTCGTGCTTAGAGAGAATCCCAAAAATCAGCAAAATCGAGAACAAAAAGGGAAATTTGAACCTAACTGGTTAGGTCCTTACATTATCACAACATCATTTGGGTCTGGTGCTTACCAGTTGTCTACTTCAGAGGGTGAAGAACTTGCAGAACCTATCAACATCCTACACTTGAAGAAGTTCTATACTTAGAGGCTTGCTGCTCAGCTATCTTGTATACATCTATGAGTCTGAAAAAATCTTAAAAATCAAAAAATGTCCTGAAAAAATGATCATCTTAGTGAAAACCTCACTTTGATGTATCACCAAAAAAAAAAAAAAAAATCTGTCAAAGTGGTGAAAACCTGGAAACAGGCGCTACTTGAAACCCTTGCACCTATGTCTATCAATCTCAATCATCCACTTTGCTACACATTTCCTAGCTTGGAATTGTTTCTTGTCCTCATCTTGGGGGCATAGCTACTTAGCCTATTGAGGTATTCTTGTGGATTAGGGTTTCTTTGACAACTCACAAAATAGTGTTTCTCAACACTTCCCCCACTTTGACATCAAGTGTTTTTTAACACTTTACAGATAGTTTACCTACGGTCTCCGATGTCGCGATATCTCACTATCAGAATCAAGTCTGGAAGAAATGGCCAAGTGACTTACACACACGCACTTTAACACTTAAACAACTGAGCTATGCTGATCTTTATCTACTTTGTGTGTTGTCTATCATGATTTCTTTGCCAGGTGTTCCCTCCCTAATAGTCTTTCAAGGATGTCATTGACTAGAAGACTGGGGGCATGGGACATATTTTCTTGATTTCTGCTTGTGGGTATACTTTTGTTTGTCTATAGTGTTGTAAGCATTCATGCTTGTCCTATTCAACACTTTGACTTATAAATGTATCATCCTTGATTGTTTTTGCAAGACCGCACTCAGGGTTTATCCTGGCGCTTATGCCTTGATACAGGTGTAATCTTGCTAAATTAAACTTAGGGAATCTAATCGTGTAGTTATCTTGACTTACATGTCTCTGATGCTTAGATTGGATTTCCACATACCTATCTCATATTGATCATATTCATATCCTCATAGTTATACTAGTGATGGTTGTATGATCTCATGATGTCCCTAATAAATGCTCAATGATGAAATTAAGAGTCTAAATGTTATGCACTTCTTGCTGGTAAACCACTTTGCATGTTAGCTTGCATTTTAGGTTCATTTTCTAGCTTAGTCTTGCATTCTTGCATATGGGGAGAGCTCTCTCTTCATGTTTTTGTGGACATATCAGCTAACTCCTTTCATATATTTCTTTACTTTCTTCTTGTTCATGTCTTTTCACCTTCTTAATCTTTCGCTTCATCTCTTTTCTATCTTATCATCACATTATATAAAGTTTTGACCTCTTAAATAATTTTAACATCCTGGATTCATTTTCGGGATCGAAATCCAAATTCAAGTTCATCTTGATGGTCAAAATTTTCTTTTAAAATTCTACTTTCTTCTGAGTAGGTAGCTGACCTTTTGAGGTCTAATCTCTTAATCATCACTGGGGCATCTTCATTTCTTCATGTCTTCATCATTTCCATACTTCATATCTACTTAAATTCACTATTTCATGTCTAAAATCACCTTTCTACTCATTTCGACCTTATTTTTATGCTATATCCTTCAAGGTCAACTCTAGTCAAACTGGGGCATTTTATCAAAAGAATTTATAGTCATTCTTGGGTTCTAATCATCTATCTGTCATCTTGGACATAGCTATATTCTATTTTTCTCATTTCTAGCCAGTTTTTGCATCCCCTTACCTCATTTCAATTTCGATCCCGAGGGGGCAGAAATAATCTATCACTGCTTAGGAGCATTTGTTTGATCTTCTCACTTGCTCTCACTCTATCTGTTTTTCTAAGTGTTAGCATTCTTCTTGAATTCTAACATCATCTTCCTAATTTTCAGTACTACCGCTATCAGGCTGTGCATTCAGGACTTGCTATCTATTTCTACATTTCATTCTTTGGAATCAGATATCTTTATCTATCATTGCCTACTTGGCTTCGATTTTCTTTGACATAATGTGTTCCCAGATCGATCACGCATTAGTCAAAGAGGGGCAAATGTAATCACCTAAAAATGGTCATCTAGACTATTAGCCCCCTTCTTAGCATTTTGGCTAAATTAATTTAATCACTTACCTAAGCCAAATTGCTAATAATCAATTTATTTGATTATAATCTATAGTTTGACTATGCTATCCTAAGTTCATTATTTGATTAAAAGAACATGTCCCCTTTTAATTAAATAAAAGACCCCATTCTTCTAACCCACTTAAAGTGCACACATAAAGTCTTTTTTCTATTTTGCAATTAAAAGAAAAGGCTTTGTGACTTTTGTCTTATATGACAAGTCAACTTATATTCTATTGGTTGATTTGTGTGTGCACATGGATCACTCCTATTTTCGAATTCCACCGTTGATCATCCACCATCTTCATCTTGATCTCTACCGTCTGTACATCTTTAAAAGGGAGAGAGCTTTCCCCCTCAATCAATCCATCTTTTGAATATTGTTATGCTGCAGGTTTTCTAACAGGTTTCTTTGGAGCTTTGTGGAGAACTTCTATTTCTTGTCTACATTCTCTCATACCATAGCATTTTAGCTTAGATTCATGTTGCATGTTAGTTTAGCTTTTATTTTTCAATAATCTATCTCACATAGCTTATTAATGGTATTGTAACACTCTCATCCATGCTTAGAATAGCTGTATTTTTCATATTCATTCTAGCTTAATCTTCATTTGCATTGCATTCTTGAGGAACTCCTTGAGACATTTGCATTCTTGCATCTTGTCTTTGGAACCTCCCATTGCATGGTTTACTAGCAAGAAGAGTATCTCTAAGGCTCATCTGAGAGCCTTCTTTCTTAAAATATACTCTCTTGCACTCCATGGATAGGGAGCTCTAAGCCGGCATCCGAACATTCCAATCTCATGGAATCGTTTGGATAGAAGGGTTTAGAGTGGGACACTTTCGAGTGTACAATATACACTCCTCTAGGTCATTTGGTTATTTTTGAACTAAATTTTTCACTTGGTTATGCATTCTTGACAACTGTTACAAGAATTTACAAAAATTGCACTTTTGATAAATTCGCACTTTACAACTTTTTAACAACTTTTTGCACTATTATGCAATTTTTCTCTTCTCATTCTTTATATAGGGTGGTTGGGTGGTTATTCAACCATTAGGTTTCCTCTTCAATGCTTTGCAACTTTCTTGCCAAAATTTTCTTAAGCAACTTTTGAAAGTTGCAAAGTTGCACAATGCAATGATTACATTTTTTTGCAACTTATGATCAATTTGGTCAAATGAGCTTCTTATCATCTCAAACTTGACCAAAATCCTTACGTATGGTAAAAACCTAGCCATAACTCTTCATGGACCCTATTGACCTCATGATGACATTAGATCATCATGCCTTTTGCTAATCAAAGGGCCATTTTAAGCCTAAAAAGGGATAACATGGTGTGATAGAAAGGAAAAGGTCCAAAACAACCTATCGAAGCTTTTCATATGTTGTAGAGAAGAAAAATGGGTATCCAAATATATAATTTATTTTTCGAGTGTTTTGGGAAATTTGGAAGAAAAATGCAAGAGGACAACCATCTAAATCCATATAAGTTGAAGATTATTAAATATTCTTCTAAGATTATCATCAAACCCACAAAAAGGAATACATATGTCACCTAAATATGAACATGTTAAATGTTTTCACTTTTTTAGTATACAAAATTTGGCATCTAAATATGCACATGTGATATCTATTATTAGATTTTTATACAAAATATGACATACAAATTTGCATATATTACATATCTTCTCTTTTTTATATGCAATTTTTGAAATCTAAATATGCACATGTGGCATCTCTTATCAATTTTTTAATACAAAATTTGGCATCTACATATGCACATAATTACAAATTAGCAATATTTTGCATAACATATATGCACAATTTTCAAAATTATTTGACCATATGTATCTTATGATTCAACCATATAGCACACAATCAATCAAGGGAACCTTAAATCTTAGCTCTGATCCTTATTGTATCAAGTATTGTCTCATGACCAAATTCATGTAATTTTCACAACTTCTTGCTACAAGGCCTACCACAATACAATATCAATTGAATATTTGTTGCAAAAATAAGATTAGAGTAATGAAGAAAATGCATGTGTGTCTCAAAATCCTTAAATAACTACAAGGTAGATTTCTTGATAGGGTACCTACATTTAGTTGTAAAGATAATTTAAAGTTAGAATTGATACATTATACATGACAAATTGACTTAAAGAGATGTTCATGGTAGGGGAGAAAAATATACTACCTTCTAATTCATGTGCCTATCACAATGATGGATCCTATTGGGTATTCAATATCCTCACCATTAATGACTGTAGAGATCAATTTCTTTTTGGGCTTAATACACCAACATAGAAATTAATCTATCCCGTCATCATTATTGTAATATGCAATAATTGCATATACATGGCTTGCATTATATAGAAGGATATGCTAATGGAAAAATTGAAAGTAATCTATTTTAACCAAGTGTTAAATTGATAATCAAATAGCTCAGATATATACTCCAAATCTATTGATGTTTCAACCTAATTGAGTTGTAGTTTACGTAGTAATTTGATAAGAATAAATTGGATTCAAAGGTCTACAAGACCATTGGTCAACCTACTCTTTGACTACCATTCATTCATAAATGATGCATATGCTAAGAGCAAAAGCACACAAGATTTCTAGTATGAATAGCCAGTGATGCTGCATTTGAACTTTTAAATGAATGCATCTCACTTGAACCTATAAATTTACAACAATCTTTCAATTTTTAATGTTAGGTTCACATATCAATCAAAAATATCTATAAACTATAGAGTTATGTGTATTACTTTGTCCCATCATAGAATTGCACCATTGGACAATTGTTTTAACATTTTCTAATATTCTTCCACCTTTGTACTTTAATTACTCTCTATTTAGGGCTCTTTTCACACATGTTGTAGTTCCATCATGTTGTTGGAAATATAAGGTAGACAAGCTTACTAAGAGGGGAGGGGTGAATCAGGAACCAATAAAACTTTATCTAACTTCACCAATTAATCCTTCATATAATATTCTAATGTAATTGCATACATGAAAGAATGAAAGCATTTAAAAAATTCATAACACTTTGACACAAGATATGGTGACCCAGAAACCTTCCAAATAGAAAGTAAAATTGGGGTGGGGATATACCCACAAGCTTTAGTATTGCAGTATAAAGTTACCCTATTAAAATTTATAATTGACCACTTTTGATGATCTGCCCTACTAGGAGCAATAAGGATTATGAGGTCCACTTTGTTAAAGGAGTTAAAAACATAATATTATGTATGAAATTGGTTAAGAGATTTAACAAAGTCTATTTAGTCTACTCTATTAAAGGATTGGACTGATGCACCTATTAGGATGAACTAGTGGCTTATCTTTGATCTTCAACTCTGATTTGCTAGTTGAGATTCCATGTATTACAATGATCACTTAACTATGATAGATAAATCTCTATTGTACCTTATACTACTTTTAGCCTTCTTTAATTCACACTTTTGCTAATCATATAGTCTTCACACTCTTTTTTGGATATGATACAATGCATTACATATATACCAATTCAAATCATAACTCACTAGAGTCGGCTACAACACCAATTTCATCATAATTCTCAAAGTCATCCCAACTACTATAACTAAAGTTATAAAGACTAAGATAGTGATATTTTGATACACAAAAAACACTATCAATGCTAGATAAACTTTGGCACTCAGCTAAACTTGTAGTTCAATCCATACTAATCACTTCCAAGGAGCTTGAACTCAGTCAACACAATGTGACTTAGTGAACAATGGGAAACTTGGTAATAATTGGATATGTTGGTTGACACTGCATGACTTGGTCAACACTAGATCCATTTTGTTAACCTTATGAGATTTTTAGGCACTATAGGACTTGGTTAACACTACAAATATTGATTAACATTATGACCTTTTTCAATTCCACTAACTAGCTCAGCAACCTATGTTATGCTTGGTTTGCGTAATACATTATTTATGAAGCTTGGTAAATAGTGTTTAGCTTGGAAAATATTGCAAACTAACTCAGGTGCTTAGTAGACACTAAATTCTGACTACTTGGCTTACGAACAACTGGATCACTTGGTTAGCATTGCAAACTGAATCATAAGCTCAATAGCAACTGTAAAGATTGGTAGCAATGTAACCAATTGAGTAAGTGTTGAGTAACTGATAGACAAACTAACCTTTATGTCAACAATCTCCCCCTTTGGCATTAGTGACAAAAACAATTATCAAAACAAAATTTGATGATTGAAAACTATAAGTCAAAACTTCCTTTGCCATCTTTATGTATTTTCAACTTAGTTTTGACTTTCATCTTTGTGGCTCGGTAATATACATAATTTTTTTTAATTTTTCAAAATTTCTTTTGTAAAGGCATTTTCCATACTACTATACATATTCCCCTATAAATATATTTCTCCTATATATAAACAAATGGAGTATAGTATACTTTCCATCCTTTACATACTACTACATATTCACTTCTTCCCCTTTTCGACGTAAATTACAAAGGTGTATAATATCTATATGTTACTACCAAATTGTGACAAGAATTTAGAATGTACCTTCAAAATAAGTACCATTGTTCTATCCCAATTCTCCTATAGTACCTTTCTTGGATGCAATGCAATCTAAATTTCTATTAATAATTCCATCATGTGATAAGGTATGGAGAATTTGTTATTATGCATGAGTGTCTTTGCATGTGCTATATGTTTCTACAATACATATGTGGTTAGAAAAATCATGCCTTGAATTTTTGCAAGTATGGCCCTAATCCTTGCTTCTTCCTTCAATAATTCTTCCTATAGATTTTTCAGATATCTGATCTTTGAATAATGTGCAAAACTATGGCTTGGTTCAAGTGATAGTTGGTGTGCACTTTCCTTCATGTCTTCATCTATATTGGACAATTTATCCTTAATATCCTTTGTCAAGATAGATGTGTCACTTAACTTGAAAAATAATGAAACAACATTACTAACATAGGTTTCTAGTGAACCAAAAATAGTAGCTAACTCTACTTGATCTATTTAAATTGTTTGTCCCACTTGTTCCAACACTTCTTTCTCAAATTTTCTTTCTTATATCTGTACTAGTTTATCCTATCCATTCAAGTCTTTATTATAGTTATGGACAGTATTTTCTAAGTGATCAAGAATAGGTTGAGTACTATCAACCTCAATACTCAAAGCATTAACAAATTTGTTTTTTATGTCTTCAAAAACTTGATTTTCTTTCTTCTTCTTTTCTCTAAGATTTTGCTACTTAGCTCTCTTCTTTAGTAGTTCACCCATGGTATCCATTTGATCAGGGGTGAGGGTAGAGATATCTTAATTTGGAATAACTATATTCTCATCCATATTAATAGTTTTTGTTTCTTTACCATTTTCCTTAAGAGTGGTGGAAAAAATTTCCTTTCCCTTGTCTAGGACTTCAATACTTAGTTAAGACTAGTTCTCAATCATTATTGTACTAGCTACGGATATACTTTGAATAGAAACAATTATAGAAATTAATGGACTAGCAAAAAATGTTGAAATGATACTAACAATAGAAATACTTTGTTGGTGCTCAATCAAACTTGATGATAGAGGACCTTATTGCTCAGAAAATGAAGTGTTGGGCACTTCAGTCATTATAACATTCAATTGAATAGGTTCAAAGCTCGGTTGGGTTCTTTTTATAGTAGTGGTATCGACAACCAAATTTTTAGAAGATATCTCTAAGCCAGATTGCACAAAGGTTGTTCTCATAGAGTGAGGAAATGAGATCATGACTACTGCTACAATTTTCTCTACATCAGTTTCCTCAATACCTTATATCTCTAGAAGACTTCCTCCAATAGCTTTATTTTCTTCCTCTTCATCATCCATATTTACATCATCTAGCTCATCATCTTTTATTTCTACATCTTCTTCCTCATCTTCATCATCCTTTTCATTAACACAAACAACAAAGTCACTAGGTTGATGGAACTTTTAGATGTTCTTCCATGTATTTGTAGCTTCCTTCACCACATATTCAATGTCCTTAAGTAGTATCATAAAAATGTTCAACTTGAGAGTGAACTTCTTTTCATTTTGCTTCAAGGATTCATTTACCTACTTACCAACATTTGACATGAGTCGCTTCAAGGTTTGTTCATAAATTTCCTTGGCAGTCTTCTTTGCATGCTCTCATCTAAACTTTATTGCTTGCATAAGTTCATTAGTTATTTGTTGTGTAAGCTCATCTAGAGAATACTTCCATTTTCCCAATTTGGTCATAATAGTATTTTAAATCTTCCTTTTCTCATTTTCATTCCTTTTATCATACTTCAAGAATTTGAAACATGCCATGTCAGTTCCCTCTTCCATATTCTTCAATCTTTCTTGAAGTGCAGGTGTAGATCTTAAGAAAATAATTTGCTTGGCTTCTTCTTCACCTAAATTCAATTTCTTCTAATAATTGGCTACCCTTCTTGTGAATACAATAGGGGATAACTTGGTAAGTATGGTTATGATAACCTTACCTTTCTTACTTAGAGGTTCTTCCTCCTTAGATTTGGCTTCTTCTCCTTCATCCTCCCCATCATCATCTTCTATATCATCACCTTTTCCCTTAGTAAGCATTAGAGAAGAACTTGCTTGTTTAGTGCTTTTCATTAGCTTCTCTACTCTTTTCCTTCCTTTGTTCACTACTTAAAGGTAGCTTGATCTCAAGGTCTATTCTTTCCTTTGCCTCATCATATTTTCTAAAGCATGTGCCTTGGGGATCCACATGACCATTCCATAGAACCTCTATGATATCATTAGTATCATCAATGTTAACCTCATTCTATAGAGGTTTAACCCATACCACTTTAGGTCTGACTGCCAAAATATATACTTTTTCATAGTCCACTATGAAACACATATCATCCTTATAATCTTCTACAAGATTATTAGGGATCCTAGATCTATTATTCATCTTTCCTTTGAATGTTTTAGAATAGTTATTGATGATGTCATCAAAATTTTACCCATCTCTTCTACATATTCATTAATTTGATATAAACTAGGAACATCCTATTTCCATACTACTATAACTTTGGAGGGGAAAAATTTTTGAAAAAAGAAGAATAAGCATGTCAAAAGAGATCCAAACTTACATGGATTATTCTTTGATCCTTTGATGCTATTTATGTTTTTTTAAAAAATTGGTTCAACAAC
Organism: Cupressus sempervirens; assembly: GCA_028749045.1. Classification (NCBI taxonomy): domain Eukaryota; kingdom Viridiplantae; phylum Streptophyta; class Pinopsida; order Cupressales; family Cupressaceae; genus Cupressus; species Cupressus sempervirens. The sequence continues at coordinate 611,040,188 of CM053786.1, read as the reverse complement.
AACAATGCAAGGTTAGAGGATATGTTATTCTTTAGAACCTTGTGAGAATGATCAACACCTTCACATGATATGATGTCTAACTAACTAGAGCTATAAATATTGTGTAATTACATGAATGTCAAACTTTAGCTCTTTGTTGGTTACACCACTAATCTTTATACCTCTTCTATCCCACTTAGAAAGAGTTTTGTTTTTCCAGTTTGATCCAACCTAGGGTTTTGGTTATTTTAGCTTTGTTTAGCACTGGAAGCCCAATGATTTTATGAATCATTTTCTTTTCAATTTAAATGGGTTGTTGCAACCATAACAACCATTTTGTACATGGCCTAGAATATATCTTATCCATTTGACTTGGATATATCTCGGCATATGGGAGGTATGCATCAATCCCTTGGTTTCCAAATGTTAATGTTTAGGTTTTAATGCACCATCCACACACAATTCCTTAAAAGCTTCATTCATCTCTAGGGTTCCAAGTTTTTGAATATAATAGTGATAAAAGGAATGGATGTCATGCATGAGTAATACCTTAGACATAATTTGAGACTATGCACCAGCTGGGTTGAGCACCTTTGTAATCACTTGACACAACTTGAAATTATGTTCCTTATAGTTGATACCACAAACCAACATTTTAGAAGTTTTCTTCACTTTGCTACTTGAAGATGCCATGCTTAGAAGGGTTTCTAAAAAAATTGAGAATTATTCAATAAAAAGTACTCAAATTGCTTGGGGCTCTAAATTTTCTCTTCAAAAATAGCTCTAGAAATTCACATTGAAATAATGCCTTCAAATTCTTCCTTTAATGAATTCCCTCCTTTCAATCACCATTAATGCTTCATACTTCATACTCACTTGGTGATAGGCTATCCTCAACTTAGTTTATTCTTTGGTGCTCAAGAGACATCTACAACTTAGTAGTGTATCACATAATCTAGTTGTGTAAAATGAATATTAACTATTTAATGATAGTACTAACAATACTTAAGTAGTTAACACTTAAGATAGAAGTAATGGTTATCACCACAAAAGGATGAAAACCAAGAATGATAGGCTCCTAATGGTATAACCCATGATGAAGTGGATGTGTCCCTAATGTATAATGATGTGTACTCATGATTGTGCTCAAGCTTCAATTGAATGGGTGATTACCAAATGTGTGCATAGAAGATGGTTTCAACAATGGAGGTATGGAGGGATTTCAGCATTATGATGGCATTTTGGTAGTTTTTAGGCTCTCAAAATAGTATTATAACTTTGAATGAAAGGAAGATGATCTTTTTGAAGGGAGAGGGTTCCATTTATAGGCTAAGGGGTAGAGAGATGGATGGTCAAGATGCAAGGATGATAAGATGGTGAGGGAGGGTCAAGACGCACTCAAAAGGGAGCACATGGATTGTGCTTGTTTAGGGCCAATAGGAGAGTGACACTTATCACAAGGAGGATGAGTGTGAGAGGATAGAATAAGGGTTGGTTGAGGGAGTAATGAGGGAAGTTGAGTATGTAAGAGAGATGTAAGAGCCATAAAGGGAGGTGTAAGAGTCATAAATGGAGATGTGAGAGTCATAAATGTTGGAGGTTGAGGGTGAGGATGAGTTTGTTGACTTTAGCTTGGGTTAGCAAGTCTTAACCCTTGCTTAAGGTTGTGCACATGCTTAGGAGGGGGATTAGGATTATCTTAGAAAGCAGGTTAGGGGGTAAATGGTTTAGCTTTGATGGGATGGGTTAGTTAAGTGGCTAAGTGAGGTTAATATGGGTGAATGGGTTGGATTATGGGTTAGGATAGGGTTTAGGGATGCTTTTAGGGTTTTAGATATTTTATTAAATGATTTATTTAATAAAATGGGGATATGAGATTAAATTGAATAGATTTGAGGATGTATTTAAATCAATAAAGAAATAGGGATTTAATTCATAAATTGATTTTGAGTTATCATTTCATTTCATCAATTGGACTATAGTTAATTAAATAAATAAATAAACTAGGTGATGACAATTAATTAATTAAATAGAAAATATTTAATCAATAATGTCCTAGGAGATAACTAAATACAATTACCTATTTGTGTAATTAGATTTAGGTGTCTACATTTTGCCCCTCTTTGACATAGTGTTGAAACAACACTATTTTGAAGAAGTTTGAATATAAATGATGTGAAGAAGACTGCTTAAAGTAACACAGTTACCCTAGTTTGGAGTAGAAGATGAGAGAATGGACTAGGTGTTGCCCCCTCAAAAAGGTGGCAGGGATAGAACAAGATGCATGATGACTTCTTAACAAAGTTATAGTAAGCTTGTGGGGGGACAAGAGGACATGAAAGAGGGAAAAATGGGGAAAAAAGAGAAGAAATGGTAGGAAGAAGAAGGGTGGTGAGAAATAGGAGGGTGATGGAGGAGACAAAGAGGTAGCTAGGTATCAGGGGGGCCTATAAGTAGCTAGAGGAGGGCTAGAAAGGGTTATTTTCTTCCAAACAAATGAGGAGATATTTTTGGCAAGAGCTTTGAGGTGGACCTTATGATGGTGGCAATTGGATGATCATAGCATCAATCAAACATGGTGTGATGAGTACAAGTGCAATAGACACCTAATCATTCAGTAGAGTCAAAAACCTCTCTGTGATTATTTATGTTGTAGTAGATTAGAGCATTCTTGTGAAAGAGAAAATGCAATCCTACAAACTAGGTTCTGATGGGATCACATTCGGGATTAGTGGGATCATGATCCCACAAAAATAGCTAGCACAATGGAATTTTTTTTTTTGATAAGCAGGTCTTGCAGGATTGCAGATTTGGGGAAGAAACATTACATAGGAATGAAAGTAGCTAGGCATAATCACGAACCTACTAGGGAAAGCAAAATTACCTCTATGGGGATGCAATCCCATGGTAGGGAAGAGGTCAACATAGGAATGGGATAGGGTTGACTAAGGGGGAGAAAGGGTAAAATTTGATCTCGCAAGAAAATGGGTCTGTAGGATCACCAGGGTTAGCTTGTGCAGGAATGCAGGTGGAAACGTGAGTCAAATAGGTCAAGGGTGGGAAAGGTCAAGTTCAATCCTATAGGAAGATATCCCCATGGAATCATAAGGTTCAAGGTCTATGGGAATTTATTTGTAGGAACACAAGGTTAGGGGAAAAAATATATATATATATAGGGGTTGGGTAAGTTAAGGGATGGGAAGCTAGGGTAAGTAAAGTATGAAAAATAATACTAATATGTGATAGGGTTTTTGGTTTCTAGTGGTCACTCGATGCCTTGGTATTGTGTGAGCGATGAGTAGCTATGCTATGTGCACAAGATGAGCTGACAATGACAAATTCGACAAAGATCAAGGGCATTGGTCTGGGATACCTAGTGAGGCTGCTCCATACATGGACATATATAGGCATGGTTACAGCTTTGTGCAAATGGTGGCAAAGTGAGACATCCACCTTCCAATTGCCCATAGGGAAGATGATGGTGATGCTAGAGGACATATATCAGATCTTTAGATTACTAGTATAGGGATGCTAATGATGACAACTAGAGAGATGATTGTAGAGGTAGTAGTGTAGGGATTGGTTGGGCCAAGGGTTACATTCTAGATTTGAAAGAGATAGTTCACACTAGACAAGCATTTGGATTGCGTGGCCCTAGAGAGACTGATTTATTTCTATGTGTGCAGGCTAGTATTAGGATATATTTCCCTAGATAAGGGGGGGCATGAGTGACATTAGCGCTAATCCCAATAATCATGTAGATAGTAGATGAAGGAGTCCCCATTGCATGGGGATCATTAGTGTTGGCTAATTTTATAGAGATCTTTACCAAATTGTGTATTAGGGAGTTAACTAATAGGGGAGGAGTATAGGGTTCCCCAACTTATTACAAATATGGGCTTGAGAGAATATTGTAGTATCCAAGCTGATTAGGTAGAGAGATAGGGAGGCAAAGGAGCCAATGGTACACAACTAGGGGGAGCTACTGACATACCATCATATAGAGGATGTGGACTATTGGATAGTCTAGATTGATGAGATTGTGGCAGTGGTAGGGAGACCCTACATGTGTTTTGGGCTAGGGGCAGATGAGGGATAGAAGCTTCCCTATACTATATCACCATGCTTCATTTTTGGATGGTGGGAGTAAATTTCTAAGCAGTACTAGCCAAACAAGGTCTTACGGTAGTTTGGGTAGTGACAACCAGCTCCAAGAGAGATGAACTAGTATCAGCAAGTGACTCATGAGCCAGTGTCAATGTACAGACCAGCACTATGGAGAGAGGGATTTCTATGGGCTCTTCTAGAGCTAGAACCATAACAATGGAATTGGTTCGGCAGGGTGGCAGGTACGAGCTCCACAATGGAGTACTAGGATGGTTTCTATGGAAATGATCTATGATATTAAAAAGTGATTGTTTTACATGGGAGATATTGAATTTAAGAAGGATGATGTTGGAAAATGAGTGGCTAACAAACTTTTAGTTAGGAGGATGGTAGAGATTAGAGTTAGGATAGTGACTTATGATAAGGATCACATCATCATGGTGGTGAAATATTAGCCTAAGGGATGAGAATTTGTAAGAGTAGGATAATGTAGATAAGTCAATTTTTGATGATAAGGATTTTGAATCAAAAGATTCAAATAGTGGAAAAACCTAACATTGGAGAGAGATAGGTGATACAAAGGAAGAGGTTACCAAAAGTTATGATAGGAAAGGGAAGGAAAATAACAAGAAAAAAAATGTGGAGTGTATGGGAAGCTTGAGAGTGGGGTACTTCACAAAGAAGTACCACCATGTAGTGTGAGCACTTTATTTGATATACAAATATTAGGGATCTGCCAAGTTTACTAAGAACATCAAGGCTTTTTCCCCAATATGACATAGGACTAACTCAAACAAGCATGCAAGGATTGCCCCAACATCACACATGAGTCTCAGAGAGATCAATGCGGGAATGATGTTGGGTGATCCACAAGCAAACAATATTTCCCAAGTGCATTGTGTTATAAAAAATGAAAACATGTTCAAAATATGCAAGGGTGATATCTGACTGACTCACAAGAAAAAAATGACTATGATGACAACCATGCCTTTGAGTTGCCCCAGTCAAAACATACTATGATATGTAAAGGCCATCATAACCTTGAGGAGGGAACAACTAAAATCACGTGGAAGCGACCAATCAAAATATACAAAAACCAAAGATTTAACAAAAAGAACAAAAGTAAAAAATAGTAATCTTTTACAAAAGAGATCGAGATGATTAGCTATTGATGGGTTGAAAAACATGGAAGAAACACTTGGAAATGAATTCAAGACATACTAACAAAAAGGGACAATGACTTCTTTTCCACAGATGATGGGCTAGGGACACAAGGTCCGACAATAAGAATTGAACAATATGTAGAAGAATGATGATATAATGAATGAGGACTCAGGAAAATATGATAAAATATAGTAGTAGGTATGTATATGAAGGAGGGAAGCTCAGTATGAGGAGATAGAATTGTTATAATACATTTATTGTTATAGGGGCATGATATGTAAAGCACAACTATTGTTACAAGGATTATGATGCTGCTGTATTTACAAGGTTATGATACATAGGATATGATTGTGAGTACAAGGATGTGATACACAAAATGCAACTTGCTAAGTAGGATATATATAGTAAAGTACAAGGATATTATACACAAAATATTACTTGTTGAGTAGGATATATAAGGTAAAGTACAAGGATATGAAAAACACCTGATAAGATATATGTGGTAGAGTACAATGGTAGAGTACATTTGATATGATATAGTGGGGCATATATGAATGAGAGCTATAATATAGGAGCTAGGTGGGAAGTTGCAAAGTGTGAGGTGCTAGAAGTTGACATTGAGAGGCATGGTGAGAGTGTAAATAGTAGAGCTATGGGGAACACCTTGGAAAAAATAGGGAGATGGGTGATGAGATATGGAGAGGTGATAGGAGAGACGTGCATCACTGATAGATAATAAAAGGGCTAATTACACTTGGCACCTAATCTCTAGGTTTTCACCAGGGTACCTATCCAAGGTGCTTGAATTGCCAAGTTTTCGCTATTGGATGCTTGTTTTTCTTTACCTATTTTTGATTGAGAGTTTTTTTTTAGGAATATAATTTCTTAAGGTGAATGAAATTGGTAGGATCATTTAGGACATCACCTTCAAGTGTAGATAGCTAATAGGCTCCTAAGCCAAAAGATACTATAACCACATAAGGACCAAGCCATGTGGGCTCAAATTTTCCTTTCTATTCTCAGCCAGTCTGAACCTTCATTTTCTCTTTGAGGACCATGTAAATTATGCGAACGAACCTTCGTATTGAAATTGTAATTGAGGTGACTTTGGAAGACCATGAGGTGGTCATAGGCATGTTGCCTTTTTTCATCACGTAAATCAAGCCAAGTAAGTCAGGCCACTCTATACTCTTCATCAAATATCTAGCCACATAGAGAAACATGAAGGGATAGGAGTTCAACCTCAATAGGTAATAATGCTTCAGCACCATAAACCAAGGAGTATGGGCTTATACTAGTGGATGTATGGAATGAGGTGCAATATGCCCATAGGGCAGGATTGATTTGTAAATGCCAATCATGACCAAAATCATTGACAACTTTCTTTAGGATATTAAGTAGGGTTTTATTAGTTGCCTTTTCCAAAATATTACCTTGTAGGAAGTACATGCTAGAAAAGTGGTGATGGATGTGAAGGGAAGTGCACAATTCCTCCATATTTTGATTTTTGAAATTACCTCCATGATTAGTAAAAATGGTAGCTAGGATGCCAAAGTGACATATGATTAGATATAAGATAAATTTGGACACTTGAACTCCTATGCAGTGACAAGGGGAATTGTGTCACCACACTTAGTGAAATAATAGATGGTGGTGATTGTCCACTTGTGTCCTAAAGAAAGAGGTGCGATAAGCCCAACAAGGTCAAACCCCCCAATAGGAAAAAGGCCATGGTGGTGCTATAGGTTGTAGATACTAATCTAGGGCCCAGATTAGATTAGCACGTTGTTGATAGGGTAAACATTATTTCATAAATTAACATGCATCATGCTCTAGAGTATGCCAGTAATACCCAACTTGAAGGATTTTCTTACCTAGAACTATCTCACTCATGTGAGCATCACAAAGTCCAGTGTGTACCTCTTTGAGAGCCATTGTAGCCTCATTTTTTTTTAGACATTGAGAGAGAGAGTATCATGATACCCATGATGATATAGGGCTTGGGAAATGATAGTATAATAGGAAGCTCTATGAATAAGGTTCTGGCATTGGGTTTGTGTGAGATGGGGAGATATGATACCATTTAGTAGGCAAGCATGAATTTTGTGGTGCCATGGGGATTGGGGACCAACCAATATGCATACCCATGTTGACTTATCATTCTCATATGTAGGCTTGTGTAGCTTCTTGACCAAGAATTCATACTGTGTAGCCTCACATGGTATTTCCAAAAGAGAATCAATGTAGCCATGGCATCTACTACCTTATTTTGTAGTCTAGGTATTTTAATGAACTGGAGTTGAGTAAAATGCCCCTTTAATTAATCAACCAACTCCTTATAAGGTAGTAGCTTGTCATCCTTGGTCTGATATTCATTCAAGGCTTGTTTGATGATAAGCTCGGAGTCAAAGTAGACCTATAGATCTATGATATTCCATTTAATGGATATCGTAAGCCTTGCAACAAGGGCTTCATACTCTAAGATGTTATTGGTACATTGAAACTATAATTTGAAATATTTAGGAATGTAATCTCCTTGAGGTGTGACCAAGAGTATGTTAGTGCCAGAGCCATGGGATGTGTAAGAGTCATCAAATTATAACTTCTAGGATGGTTGTTCTTCTATCAAATAGAGGTTTTCATCTAGGAATTCCATAATGAGAGGGTGGTCTGCAACCAAGGGTACATTTACCAAGTGATCTGCAATAGCCTAGCCTTTGATGGCCTTTATGTTAACATATTGGATGTTAAATTCATTGAGAAGCATGACCTATTTAGCTAGGCATCTTGTAAGTACTATGCAAGATAACATATATTTTAATGGATCAATTTTGGATATGAGTTACACAGTGTGACTCAACATGTAATGATGTAACTTATGCGTGGAAAATACAATAGCTAAGAAAGATTTTTCCATTGGCATATAATTGAGCTCATATCCTACTAAGTTACGACTGATGTAGTAAATGGCCTTTTTCTTACATGTATCATCAAGTTGAGCTAGAAGAGCACCTAATGTTGTGAGAGTAGCTACAATGTATAATATGAGCAGACAACTAACAATTAGAGGAATCAAAATAGGTGAATTAGCCAAATATTGCTTGATGAGCTCAAAGTTGCATTGGCAAGCAAGGTCCCATCTAAAGTTCTAATCCTTCTTGTGTAGATGTGTAAATGGTTGGCATTCATCAACAAGCTGGGAGATGAACCATCTAACTGATTGAAGTTTCTCTTGAAGAGAACAAAGGTTCTTGAGTGTCTTAGGAGGAGCCATATCCATGATGGCTTTGACATTTTTAGGATCAATCTCAATACCACATCATGATACAATGAATCCTAGGAGCTTTCCTAAGGTAATGCCAAAGACACATTTCTTAGGATTGAACATGAGATGATATTTAGCCAATCAATTAAACACTTCCTTGAGATGAGATTAGTGATCAAGGGCATTAACAAACTTGACTAAAATATCATCTACATAATCCTCAAGAATCTTATGGATTAGTTCATGGAAGATGATCATCATGGCATGCTAATATGTTGCTTTGACATTCTTTAGCCAAAATGGCATCATGTTATAATAGAATGTTCCCCAAGGTGTGGTAAGATGTTGTCTTATGTTGGTCTTCCTCTACTATGTAAATATGGTTGTATCTGGAGAAACCATCCATGAGATCAACAATCATGTCGATATTGGGTAATAGGAAATCATCCTTCAGACAAGCTTTGTTGAGATCTCTAAAGTCTATGCAAATTCTATTATCACTAGAAGATTTTATAATGGGTAACATGTTGGAAATCCATGCAAAATAATCTATTGGAAAATGATTATTTCCTCTAGAAATTTTTTTAACTCTACTTTAACCAATAAAGGAACTTTGGGGTGCATCTTATAAAGCTTTTTCTTGACAGGTTTGGCCTTCGGCTCCACAACCAAATGGTGTAATACTAACTTGGGTTCCAACCTTAGCATGTCTTTATAGGACCATGCAAAGTGAATAACATTTTCATGAAAGACTTCAATGAGAAGATCCACCTACTCAGGTGGTAGAGATGCTAGGATATACATGATATGTGGTATCTCAATCAGACTGATATTGATTAGTCTAGTTTCCTTTGTTAAGACTAAAGATATGGGAGGCATATGCTCCTATAGGGGAAGGATGAAATCTCCATCCTCGGGTGCCTTTGAGAGGCTTTCACCATTAGATAGATCCTTCATTTTTATTTCATTGTGTGAGTCATCCAATGGTGCCCCAGAGGAGTTTTCACTGAAGGATCTTTTTCTTTTGCATTTTTCCTTTTTTGTTTCTTTTTTCAATTCAATTTTGTGACTGGATATTTCCTTCTCCCTAAAGTAACCTTCTAGATCTAGTTTTTAGATATATGTTGATGGTGGTGGCAATCATTTATACAATTTTTTTGCCCCCATGAATTTAAGGAAAGCATGCTTGGTAGAGAATTCAACAACATGAACAACACTTGGTTGGTCCCAATCAATGAGTTTGGGGTGAGCAAGAGGTAGGTCTATGAGATTTAAGGATAATTGGCCAAGCACATAGGCTCCTAGGATAATCTCATCAAGGGAAATATCATCATAGGCTTTCTTTTCTACTTTCTCAAGAATGTCTTCGACCTTAATGGGAGTATTTTGGATGTTTGTGAATTTGTGGTCTTCTATTGTGTTGCCCCCAGTTGCGAGGAGTCTATAGCGTAAGCCATTCTTTTTCTTTTCTAGGTATGCTTCTACAAGTTGTCTAATACGTAATTCTAGATGACCCAAACCACCTCCTTGATAATCCTATTACTTGGTGGTAAGGCAATGTGACCACATATACTTCTGTTTAAAGTGATCAAGAAGTGCTTCACTTTTAGGAGGTGGCTCCTTGTATAGCCATGTGTTAATGTCTGGTGTGATTTCCTCTCCATCAAGGATTTCCTTGGTAATAAATGTGGTAGGGCCCATCTATATGAGTTAAGAGGTGGTGTATGGTCTAGGTCCTTGATGTATTAGGTGTCCTTGAGTATGTGGATCAAGTGGTAAGGCACCAACAACAAAAGCATCTACGAGATTGTACTCACCACAACCTTGGTAGTTGATCTTAATCATGGAAGGAGTGGAGGCTAAAATGGTATCTAGATCATGGTAGGATCTAGAGGAACTAGCCTTGGTGTGGCTAATTTGTATTCTAGCACAATTTTTGATGTATGAAGCTTCAACCACATTGCAATACGCAAAGGGTTAAGGATCTGCATGAATGGTTACTTCAGTACCATTATGTGGAAATTTAACACACTAATGATATGTTGATGGAACGATCTTCATGGAATGAATCCATGGGTAGCCAAGGAGGATGTTGTATGGAAATTTAAGATCAACTACATGACAAACTCTTTCTTGAGTGGCTAGGCTGACTCTGAGAGGGAGCAAGATAGTTCCTTCAGTGGTGCACTCCAAGTTGTCATATGACTTGATGGCGGTTACCTCATTAATGATATCTACCTTAGTGTATCCTACCTATTTGATGAATTTTAAAGTACATAGTTTTAAAGCTGATCCATTATCTATCAAGACTCATTTGACTCCAAAGTCAAAAACCATGACAACTATGTGAAGTGAAAGGATATGATCGGGTTCAACTCTTGGGATGTCTATGGTTTTGAAGGATAAAGCACATGATGTGGAAAGATGGCCAACAAGGTTGCAGAAATTAGTGGCATTTATGTCAGTAGGGATGCGTGACTCATGGAGAGTACTATCAAGGATCTCTTGATAAAGTGAGCTTGTTCATAAGAGATCTAGAATGGAAATCTAAGATGGCATATTTTCAAGGTATTCCAAGATATTATATTGTAATCCTAATGAGGGTGATCCTGATGAAGGTTCTCTAGATGGAGATGGTCTTGATGGTGTAGATACAAGTGGGCTAGCTATATTGAGTTGATCTCGATGAGTAGTAATTGCAAACTAGGAATCTGGGCCATTGATATTTATAACATTGATAGATGGCTTAACTTGTGATATGCAGCTGATAAAGCTCCCATAGTCCAAATATGCTGAGGTATAGTTTTGAGACTTATCTCAGTTGTCACCTTATTTATTTGGAGGATTGTTTGGTTTGTTGATAGGAGGGTTTGTAGGTCCTTTTACTAGGTTTTTGTTATAAGAAGGAAAATCATTTTGATATATCATCAACCCTACATTGGGGGAAGCTTATGCCCTCACTATGATCTCTTTCTCGTCAATGAGGTCATGGACATAATCTTTGAGTTGCATGCACTTAAGGGTAGTATTTCCTTTCACACAATGGAATTTGGAAAACTCATTATCCTTATACCAGGATGCTCTAGACTGATTAGGTTCTAAGAGTTGTGTTTGTGGATATCAAACAAGATTATCCTTGGCTAGTTTTTCAAATATTGCATTAAGGGGCTCCCCTAATGGATTGTATATGTGTGGTTGTCTCTAAACATGTGATTTAGGTCCAACCAAATGTGTGATGGCATTGGTTTCATTGTGATGGGTGTGTAATTGTTAATTGGTCTACATGGGTGGTTGTTGATATAGAGGGGTTTATTGTTGATAAGGTTGTTGTTGACAAAATGTGGTGGTAATATTGGTGGCTACCCCAATGATATGAACATGTCAGGTGTTGGTGATGCCATTTGTTACCATTTTATATTCCAATAACCTATTTTTTCCTTACTTGGGCCCTGGTCTTGGGTGTTTTCTTTATAATGTTTGATGACACCATCCTTGATGAGCCCTTGTTCAAGTCTCATCCCCTTTTCCTTAATGTCTTTGTATGCTTGAAAATAGTTCATAATCATGTGATGAGCAAGGCTAGGATGTGCATTATTTATGAACATTTTGACAAGGTGACATTCTAGGATGGTACATGAGATCCTAGTTGTGATGATTTTCCAATGTTGTAAGTATTCTGCAAGGCTTTCTCCTCCTTTTTGCTTGGTATGAACTAGGTCTACAATAGATAATTTGGTTTTGACAAGATGGGCATATTGAGCCACAAAGGCTTTAGAAAGATCAGCGAAGGTTTTAATGGTACCCTAAGGGATATGATGAAACCATTCTAGGGCTGGTCCTCCTAAGGTTTTCAAAAAAAAGTGGCATGAGGAATACATCATTATAGGCCACTTCTTGACAATGCATATATAATTCTTTGACATGTGTGACTAGATTACTTTCCCCCCTAAATTTATCAAACTTAGGGATCTCAAAGTGTTTAGGAAATGATGTCATTGTGATGGTTTTTTCAAATGGATATGGGAAATCATTTGCAAATTTAAAAGTTTTGGAGTTTGTTCCATCTTTGAGGGCTTTAAGAGAATTTTTGTTTCCTCCCATTTAGAGTTTATAGGAGAGGGAGCAATCACCCCTGCTCTAGCTACCCATACTATAGGATACATGATAGATGCTGAAGATTGATATGGAAAACCTAGATTGCCATATGGTGTCTATGGAAAAATAGGTTGCACAACTGGTGGGATGGACACTCCAGGTTGTTAGAATGTAGTTTATGCATATTAATGCATCTTCTAAGAAAAATTTTGGTGGAGAGGGTAAGTATTAGGTTGTTTCCCTATGAGATAATTTTGCATGGATACTTGAGCATAATGTTGGCATGAGGATTGCAGCTGAAAGGGTGGTAATGTTGGTAATGTCGGAGCCATGCTTTGGGAATATATACCTTGCCCAATATATGTTGGTTGTGCTCCTGCTTGAGAAAGTGACTAATTATGATTAGGTGCAAGGTAATTAATCTAAGGTAGAGTGTTCGCAACAAGGAATTGTAGTGGCAAGATGTTTTGGCTATTTCCTAAAGGTGGCATAGAAAAGTAGTTGGTAAGGGGTGGTAGTGAATAGCTTTGTGAAGTAATGGATGAAAGTGCCTAAGGCATGGACATGGATATAGCACTATAGGGAAGGCTAGTGGTAGGCCCTTGTGCCATAGCAACATTCCAAGGCCCCAAAGGAAATGAGGCTAAAGAACTTTGGCTAGTTACAAAGGGGTTGATAGTGATGTTGGGTGGGATGGAAGATGAGGTATTTGGCCCTAGTGTTGACATTTGAGTAGTAAATGGACTAGATGTGTTGTGAGGTAGAAGTGAAAATGTAGTGTAGCTAGATGTAAATGGAAGGATTTTTTGACTAAGAAAATGAGTGGCAGAAGAAGATGCAAATTATACACTTGGGGTTGGTTGGGATGTAGTATCTACTAAGGGTTGAGTGAGGATGGGATGGGTATTTTGTGGAATGGGAATAGGCACTTGGATTGAGGGTATATTCAAGTTTTTTGGTTCTATCTATGGTAGTTAATACCCTTTGTTGAGTGAAGAGAAATTATCATTGAGGATAGATGACCTCACGGATGGTGGTTGACACCCCAACAGAAGGTGTCTAGGATCTAAAATGTTGATAGGTTGTGGATGCCCAAATTCAAAGGCACCAACATTATCCCTTAAGAAATTTTCCATGATGGTTTCCTTGTTTCAGTCTATGATGATATTAACAATGGTGGCATGACCAAGTTGGTTCATGAAAGCATCAATATCCATGGAAGAACACATTTCTTTTGAGATTTGCGGTGGTGGGTCTGGTGGCATCATGGAAACTATGGGGTATGGCCTAGCTTGAGATGTGTTACTACTATGACTAGGATCTATGTCCTTTTTCCATCTATTCTTACCAAAATGTGTGGTGGGTGACATGAAAGGATAACTTTTCTAAGAAAGAAAATGCAAAAAGGGATGATGCTAAGTGTATATGATACTTTTAGGAGTCTGGATGATATGGTGCTATGTGAAGGAGGTTTTGTTTCTCTTAAATGTGAAAATGTGATAATGATATGAAAAGTGTGGCCCAAACCATTGGCTCAAGGTGATGTGGGACACAAATGACAGCCTATTTCTAGAAAATGTTGAGTTTCAAGGATAACTATGATGGTGGGATGGATGATGCTAATTTTCTCTAAGTAAGTGAGGAAATGGTGGAAGGTGCTAGGTATTAATGATGCATGTGGAGGATTCTTTTGAAAACCTAAGGTCAATGTAAAGATGAGAGGAGGTGATCCTATTTTAAATGGTTATATGTGGTAGTGGTGTTTTTCATGAAAGACTAAACCTATGAGGAGATAAGTGTACAAGTGTGTGTGGAAAAAGAAAGGACCTAATTAGAATGAGTAACACTAGAATCATTGATGAGGCTCTAATTAACACTGCATCAGAGAGTTAGGTTTTGAATCTTGTAATCTCACTCAATTTGTAATGCTACTTCTATACCATCTTTCTCATTTTGTTCTAGTTTTGCAATCCTTTGATTGGGGGTGTATTTCTTGTGTTCTACTTCTATTTCTTTATAAACTAGTATTTGTGGAAGTTTAGCCATTTTGAACTTAGTCTTGGGTTGGCCTAACATGAGATGTATCTAAGAGATTTTGATAGGAACTATGGGGTTTTTATAGTTAGTGACTACGCTAAGTATACCTTTTGGACCATGGGTTGGGAACACAAATCAATTGAGAAATATCTAAGGTTATAAAACAATGGAAAAGTTTGAGTGAAGTGTGACAAACTAGACTTTAGGATTTTTTGCTAATGAACTTGCTAACAATCTTTTAAGTCAAGAGTTAAAAGTGTTATTTATTGTCAAGTAGCATAGGTAACAAGGATAATTTGGAAAGAAAAAACTTTTTTGGATTTGAGAAAGAGGATTGTTTGCAACTAGATTTTGTTGGGTATTTGTGGATTTTTAGATAACAAGTATAGTTCTAGAAAAGGTAAGGATAAACCAAGAAGGAAAAATGTTGTTGTGAATAGACTTGCTAACAACTGTGTGTATATGAAAAGATGGGGTCTTTCAAAGACAAAATGTGATATTTTCAGTCAAATAGGATAGGTAACAAGGATATTTTGAAAAGGGAAAAAACTTTGGATTGAGGAAAAAGGATTTGTGACGAGGATTTTCTTAGTGGGTTTTTTGTTTTGAGGGAACAAGTATAACTTAAAGGGAAAGTTGGACCAACAAAAAAAAAGTTTTTGTGAATAGACTTGCTAACAATTGCCTTTTGAGATGACAAAGATCAAATTCTTTTGATAATATGATTTTTATGAGCAAACAGTTTTTCGAAGGACAAAGAAACTTTGAGAAAGGCAAATAGATGATCTCTTTAGCAAAAGAGTTTTGATAATAACCACAGAATTGTGTATGTTTTACAAAAAAAATTCATGGGTCTTGACAACAATTAAGATAGTTCAAACACATCCTTTATCTCTAAGGTCAAATTTGGTTGCAATATGCTATCCAATGACCCATAACTTGGTGTATCCTGATTCTAGTGCACTGTGTCCCTCTAGTCAAAGAGGTGAGTCGATACAAGGGTCGATCAACAAATGATACACATCAAAGAATCTTCAAGGCATGGAAAATAGAGGTTCCCCTTCTACAGAAACAATGACCCTTGGAGATGAAACCCATGTGGCCTTATGCCTCTACTAGGGGAGCACAATGGTGAGTAATCTTGAGGGACGTTGTTTCCCTTGCACCATGAATGAACATACCATGGAAAAAAAATGAGAAAATTTAACTAAAAGGGTTGTAAATGGGTTTGTGGCATCCCTCAAAAGGTTGCTAAATATGTGATCCACTTTAGAATCTATTCTGGACATGTTAAAATCATGGGAAAGTATTCTTACCTTAGACTACCCCTAAAAACACATTGCTCAAACTTGAGAGATAGAGCAAGAAAGTTTACCTTCCCCTCACTTATATACTGGGTAGACTTTTTACCAATTTGAGCTTCTCACCAAAGGGGATGTGCTTCCTAAAGGTGAATGAACTTGCTAGGAGCACTCCTAGGTTGTGGTGAATGGTCTTACTAACAACTTCGGTACATGCATCACATATTGAAATGGTTTCTACTTTGCAAGAAATAGAGAAGTCAAAGACGTGCTAAAAAGCACAATCTCAAGACATGCAAGACACTTGATTCATTGGTATTTGGACACTTTAGTGCTCTATTTTATGACTTGAAGACACACTTGATCAACATTCAAAGGTTCTTTCCAACTTAACAACATTGCCAACAAAGTAAATCAAGTCAAAAAAAAGGAAATCGAATGCGAAAGCTTTAAAGAGGAGGGAATAAGAACGTTTTACTTTAGATCATTAAAGATTGGATGAAGTTTATTTTAAGTACCAAATTTGAAGTGTTCACACATAATGTTCATTTGCACTTAAAATGAAGTGTTCATTGCATTAGTTCAATTTTAAGCCTTAATCATTCGTTCCATGGAAAATGCAAGATTTATTCAATTTTAAGCTTTAAAAAACAAGTTATGGTGATAAAACCTACAGTAAACCAGTTAGTTCAAAAATATGCAATAGAAAATGTTAGGATTTAAAATAGATCAATCAACACTACAAACCCAAAGGTACAAGTAGCCATCTCATAGGTGTGAGAATGTGGTCAGAGGTCACAAGACTGCTACATAGGAACTAGTGAAAAAATGAAGGAAAATGGGTCATGGCATAGAGAAATCCCATGAGAAGGTGATCCCACAGAAGGTTTTAGTGATATTTGCATGGACTAGTTCTTCGGTGGGTTTGATGGACAATAGTGAAAGTATTTTTTGAAGGCTTGACTAAGAGGAGGATGCATTCCAATAGGTTTTAAATAGTGATCCCATTGGTGAATTCTAACATTCTCGCGGGAAGAAGAATGGAAGGGATGTGGGGACTAATTTAGGACACATGTAGAGGAGGGTTAGTGGCAAATAAAAAACTCACTTTCATGGGTTCACATTTGCGTTGATTAGTTGATGCAATCTTGCAATCATGGGTTCGTGTTTCTAAGGTTATAAGATTGCAAACAAATACGTTTTGGAAGTGTTTCAAACTTAAAACTGATTTGATGGTTGGGAGAATGATTTCCATAGAGTGACTTGTGTACCTACAAAATATTAGCAAACTACCTGCAAGCACCCACAAGCATAAAATGTTATGTTGGTTAGTTTATCATAAAAAATCAAAAAATCTTGAGTAGAGTGACCCAAAGGTGGGGTCCCACTAGGCATGCCAAAATGTATCACCTAATCTACTAGTGTAAAATGAATACTAACTATTAAATGAGAGTACTAACAATACTAAAGTAGTTAACACTTAAGATAGGACTAATGGTCATCACCACAAAAGGAAGAAAACCAAGAATGGTAGGCTTCTTATGCTATAATCCATGATAAAGTGGATGTGTCCCTAATGGATGGAGATGTGTGCTCATGATTGTGCTCAAGCTTCAAGTGAATGGATGATTACCAAATGTGTGCATTGAAGATGGTTTCAACAATGGAGGTAGGGAGGGATTTTAGAATTATGATGGTCTTTGGTAGTTTTTAGGCTCTCAAAATAGCATTATAATTTTGCATGAAAAGTGGATGATCTTTTTGAAGGGAGAGCATTCCATTTATACACTAAGGGTTAGAGATATGGATGGTCAAGATGCAGGGATGATAAGATGGTGAGGGAGGGTCAAGATGCACTCAAAAGGGAGCATATGGATTGTGCTTGTTTGGGGCCAATAGGAGAGTGACACTTGTCACAAGGAGGATGAGTATGAGAGGATAGGATATGGGTTGGCCAAGGGAGTAATGAGGGAGGTTGAGTATGTAAGATCCACAAAGGGGGATGTAAGAGTCATAAATGGAGATGTAAGAGATGTAAGAGATGTAAGAGTCATAGATGTTGGAGGGTGAGGGTGAGGATGAGTTTGTTGAATTTAGCTTGGGTTAGCAAGTATTAACCCTTGCTTAAGGTTGTGCACATGCTTAGGAGGTGGATTAGGATTAGCTTAGAAAGGGGCTTAGGGGTTAAGTGGTTTAGCTTTGATGGAATGGGTTAGTTAGGTGGCTAAGTGAGGTTAGTATGGGTGAATGAGTTGGATTAGGGGTTAGGATAGGGTTTAGGGATGATTTTAGGGTTTTAGATATTTTATTAAATGATTTATTTAATAAAATAGGGATATGGGATTAAATTAAATAAATTTGAGGATTTATTTAATTTAATAGAGGAATAGGGATTTAATTGATAAATTAAATTTGGGTTATCATTTGATTTCATCAATTGGACTATAGCTAATTAAATTAATTAATTAACTAGGGGAGGACAATTAATTAATTAAATTTTAAATATTTAATCATTAATATCCTAGGAGATGACTAAATATGATTACCTATTTGTGTAATCAGATTTAGGTGTCTACAAGTAGAGTCACTATCACTCGATAGGAACTACCAACTTTTTGTCTACAACAATATGCAATCTGACCTTTCTCACTAAGGTCTTGTAACTCAACCCCACTCTGTAAGGTCTCCTATTTTCTATTATTCTCAGTGATCCCTGCACATCTTGATTGCTGATGTAGATCTTTCTTCTTTGTGGATGGAACTAATGTTAGATTACTTCTTCTGAATCACAATTCTAGTGATCTCCATAAGGAAATAAGTTGAAATGTTTGAACCACCCAATTCATTGACTTGGGTGTCATTCATTGCATGATTTTGGTTAGCATTCTTTAGATATTTTTGTACCCATTGTTGCCTCATTTTCTTTATGATATTACAAGCTTTTTCTTTCTTTCATCTTCAATTCTACCTAAGCTCATACAATTCTTAGCAAGATGTCAAAGTTTTGTACAATTAAAACACCTTTTTGTAACATCTCTTTTCCTCATATTATATTTCAGATAGTTTGCTCCAATGTGCCCGAATTCACCACAATGGTGACATCTACACCATGTATTGTAATCTCACCCAAATATTACTTTCATAATTTGTTTTTTTGGGTTCCATTGCTTGGTTTTTTGTTCTGAAGATTTGTGTCCTTGTTTCTTGCAATTGTGACATTTACCTTCAAACATAGGTTTCTCTTTACATTCACTTTCTCTATGACCATTCTTATTGCAACTATAACACTTTTTATTGAATTTGTTTTCCATTACTCTAGCATTTGTTTGATGTATGACCTATCTTCCCAAAATGATTTCAAGTAGGTCTTTTGTTCTTTTGAGCTCCTTGCTGAGATGATTCACCTTCTTCTATGTATCCTATTCTAGCTTTGGCTTTGTGTCTATACTGACTTTGTTCATTTAATTGATTCATGCTTTCCTAAGATTTCATCATTCTTTCATAGGTTTGCTTTTCAAGGTTGAGATCATTATAAAGTCTTTCATTCTCTAATTTTAGATTGATGTAATCTCTTCATTTGTATTAGTGAATTGATCAATGAAGTCTACTTACTAAAGGAATAGTTCATGAATTTTATTGTTCTTTTCTTCTATCTCTTCTTTGGCTTTATCATTTTATTTCATGATTTCATATGATCTCACTGATTACATTTCTTGTTCTCTTTTTAGCTTTCTAGATTCTTCTTTTAAAAGATTAGAATACTTTTCTAATAGGTCTTTGATTGCTTCATCATCTTCATCTGAATTTCTTTCTGGACATATGTTTTTAGTTCTTTCTTTAGTGTAGATATTTTCATTCATTTGTACTATAGGATCTTTCCTTCTTTTCAACAATTGTGAGAGTTGTTCCTTTTCTTTTTTTAGTTTCCCAATGGTCAACTCAAGATCCTGGGTTGTAAACTAATGCAAGAGCATCATGGGTTTCCTTGTGATTCTGTACTTTTTTCCTTTCTATCAGTTGCTTCTGAGTTCTTAGTTGGTGCCAAGTGTTTAATTGTTGCAAAGTGATTACTTTGGTTAGCAAGTTATCCTTTGGTTTTTGAGTGATCCTTTGGGTACTGAGTGATCCTTTGGTTACTAAGTCTTTCATGGTTATTGAGCTCATGTTGATGTCAAGTGCCAATATTTTCATGAAGTCTTCATTTGTTGAGTTAGCTATGTTTGGTTCCAATTTGGACCAACCTTGTTTGCATTTAATTTTGGTATATGTAGTTAATATTTGTTGAATGCTGAATTATGGTTTTCTATGTTCTAGAATCTTTTGTAAGTTGTTTTGGCAAGTATTTAAGGGAATCTTTGGTAGAGTCCTAGACATAGAGAGATTGAGGGATAGTGAATAAAGATAGAGGATAGAAGGGAAATAATTTGAACTTTGACTTAGATCTTGGATTGGAATGTATGTTGTAATTGGCCATAACCTACAAGGCCCTATAGCTAGGCATGTACGATGATTTTCATGAATTGATAAATTTTGTTCGCTCTCTCTCCCCTTCCTTGTGTTGTTTTTTTTTGTTGTGTTAAATCTTGCAGGGTCAATTGGATAGTTGGGTGTGGCTTTGGCCCTATTTTTTCCTTATCACTCCCTATGTCAGGCAGTATTAGAGCATAGTTGTTCTTGAGTGTGCAAGTAGATCACCAGAGTGTGAGGTAGTTTTTACTAGGACTTTGGATTATGTAGAACCCTAATTTAGATTTGGTTATAGGGTTGTAGATTTGTAGATTTTAGTTAAATCTTGTAGAGGGTTATGATCTTGTAAGAACCTAATTTGTAAAGATGGTCTAAGGTAGAGGAAATGTTGATAATGCAATATTAGATACATTGAAAAAAATTGCAATTAGATTAGATGTCATGGAAATAGCCCAAGGAGAGGAGCAAATCATGAGGATGTAAGTAATGATGAAGCTATAATACTAAACCATAATCCAAAACCCGAAGAAGACCAAGATGAAGAAAAGTTGTTAAGAGTATTATCTAGGGAGAATTCAAAGCCTATTACAGAAGTAATTCCTTATCATGGAAAATTGTACACAAATGCTATGTTGGATTAGATCCTGGATATGGAAAAGTTCTTTGAGTATGAAAATACTTCTAATAATAGGAAGGTGAAGATTGTAGTTACTAGGTTGAAAGTTCATGCCTCACTATGGTGGGAGTATTTGTAAACTGATAGAAAAAGGAGAGGAAAGGAGAATATTAGAACTTGGGTGAAAATTGTGAACAAGGTAAAGAAAAACTTCCTTCCTACTAATTATCAAGTTAGTTTGTTGAGAAATATGCAAAATTTGAGATAGAAGGACATGACTGTGAAAGAGTATACCAAGGAATTCTATAGATTGAATATCAAATCTAGACCTGTAGATGATGATGTTGAGAAAATTACAAGGTACATAAATGGAATGTGATCTAGAATTCAAGATGAAACAAGCTTTATAGAGTTGGAAAGTGTTGAAGAAGCATATCAATATGCCTTGAAAGCTAAGGAGATCTTGACAATGAAGTATGAACAAAGCCAAAGAGGTAGAGGTGGTAAATTTTAGAGAGGCGGAGGTAGATCTTATGAAGAAGGTAGAAGATCTGACAATTTTGTGCAAGATAAGGGCAAATCTAAATTGAAGAATGATGACAAGGACAAGACTAAGTGGAAAGGTTGTAGTTCTTATAGAGGGGGTACTGGATCTTACCAAGGAAGAAGTATTTCCTATTCTAGAGGTGGTTTCCATGACAATTATTTTAGCTGTGGTAAAGAAGGGCATAGATCCTTTGAATATAGTTCCTTTGAAAGTGGGAAAGTTAATAGAAATGTAGTGATTCAAGGAGACACTGAGGTTTCACCAAGTGGACCTGAGGCTAGTGAAAATATGATGGTGAGAAAAACCTAATGTAATAAGAGAAATGATGAGAAACCTATTTTAAGGAGAAGCCTTCTCAAAACTAGATGCAAGATGGCTAGAAAATATTGCAAAGTGATCATTGATATTGGAAATTCTACAAATGCTGTATTAGAAGAGTTGGTCACAATGTTATAGTTGCAGAGACTTAAGCATCCTAAACCATATCATATTTCTTGGATCAAACATAAGCATAAGATATTGGTAAGTGAGAAATGTGTTGTGAAATTCAAGAGTGGACATTACTTTGATGAATTTTTGTGTGACATTATGCCTATGGATTGTTGTCATATTTTCTTAGGTAGACCTTGGAAATATGATAGATATATTGTATATGATGGAAGATTTAATCAATATACTCTTTGGGTAAATGGGAAGAAACAAATATTGCTTCTTTTCATTGAAAGTCCAGATGAGATTAGTTGTACTACAATATAAGTTTGCATGATTAATGGAAGTAAATTTGAGAAGGAAATAAATAAGATTCAAGTTTGTTTGGCTACAGTTCCAAGAGGACCGAGTGTTGGTAGTAATGTTTGACTAACAATAAATAGTGGCAACTGAGTACTAGAAGAAATGTGAGAGTTGCTAAATGATTAAAAAGAGATTGTTACAGAGGATATGCCTAATGGTTTACTGCCATTAAGAAGTATAAGTCATTGTATGGATCTGATTCCTAGAGCTAGTTTGCCAAACAAAGCACCATATAGATTGACCCCTATAGAGAATGAAGAATTTAATAGAAAAGTGCATGATTTGTTTTAGAAAGGTTTAATTAGAGAAATTTTGAGTCCATGTGTTATACATGTTGTATTAACACCTAAGAATAATCAAGAATGAAGAATGTGTACTTACTCTAGAGCTATTAACAAGATCACAATGAAATATAGGTTTCTTATGTCAAGGATTAGTGACATAATGGATTGTTTGAGTGGAGAAAAATATTTTACCAAGACTTATTTAAAGAGTGGTTATCATCAAATCAAAATAAAAAAAGGTGATGAATGGAAGATCACTTTCAAGACAAAAGATGGTTTATATGAATGGTTGGTTATGCCTTTTCATTTGACCAATGCACCTAGTTATTTCATGAGGTTGATGAATGAAGTTCTAAAAAGATTCTTGGGTAAGTTTTTCATTGTTTATTTGGATGATATTATGATATTTAGTAAGACCAAGGAAGAGCATCTTGAGCATATTAGAAAAGTATTGTAGAGTTTGAAAGAGGAAAAATTGCTAATTAATTTGAAAAGGTGTTCTTTTATGCAAGAGGAGATTGTGTATTTTGGATTTATGATTTCAGCTAATGGTTTCAAGATAGATCTTGAGAAGTTAAAGCAATTTTCAAGTGGCCTATATCTAAGAATATGGGTGCAATAAGATATTTTCATGGTTTGGCTAGTTTCTATAGAAAATTCATAAAAAAAATTAGTTCTATTTGTAATGTTATGACTGAGACAATGAGAGGAGATAAAAAGGAATTTAAGTGGACACATAGAGCTGAAGAGGGTTTTGAGACATTGAAAAAAAAGGTTGTTGAGTTACCTATATTGGCTTTTCCTAATTTCAGTAAGGTATTTCAAGATGAATGTGATGCAAGTGTAATGCAATAGGAGTTGTATTAAGTCAAGAAGGTAAACCTATCACTTTCTTTAGTGAAAATTTGAATAATGCTAAAAGGAAGTATTATGTGTATGATCAAGAATTTTATGCTATTGACCAAGCATTGAAGAAGTGGTGACATTATTTGATTCCTAAAGAGTCTATGTTGTATACTAATCATAAAGCTTTACAATACTTGGGAAATCAACATAAATTGAATTAGAGACATATGAAGTTGGTTGAGTACTTGCAAAGTTTTACATTTGTAATCAAGCATAAAAGTGGAGTTACTAATAAAGTTGTTCATGCATTGAGTAGAAGACATTCTCTATTGACTAAAATGAAGGTTGAAGTTCTTGGTTTTTATGAAATGAAGAGTTGTATGATGCTAATCTTGATAGATCACATCTGTAAGTACAATGAGTATCTTATTCAAGAAGCTATGTTATTCAAAGGTATTCAATTGTGTATTCCTAGAAGTTCTATGAGGTTGAATCTAATTAAGGAAAAGCATAGTGATGAATTGGCTGGACATTTTGGAATTGATAAGACATTGAGCTTGCTAAAGGAGAATTATTATTGGCCAAAAATGTATAAGTATGTTTAGAAATTTTTGAAGAGTTGTGGAGTTTGTCAAGCTGCAAAAGGAGTAAATAAGAATACTAGTGTGTATACACCTATTACTATTCCTAAGAAATCTTGGAGTGACATCAGCATGAATTTTGTTCTTGGATTACCTAAGATAGTGAGGGGGTATGATTCTATATTTTTTTGTAGTGGATGGATTTTCTAAGATGGCTCCTTCATACCATGTAAGAAGACATCAGATGCAGAGCATGTTGATGAACTCTTCTTCAAAGAAATTGTGAGATTGCATGGATTACCAAGAAGTATTATTTTTGACAGAGATAGTAAGCTTGTTAGTTATTTTTGGAAGACTTTGTGGAAGAAGATGTGTACTGAGCTGAAGTTTAGGTTAACATTCCATCTATAGATAGATGGACGAACAAAGGTTGTGAACAAAATTTTTGGTAATTTTTTAGATGTTTAGTTGGGAATAAGCCAAGTAATTGGGGGATGTTATTGTCACAAGTTTAATTTGCATATAATAATTCTATGAAAAGGATTACATGGAAGACACCTCTTAAGATTGTTACTAGAATGCAGCCTACATGAGTATCATATTTGAAGGATATTGTTGGTGAAGAAAAGAGAAGTGCCACAAGGGAAGCATTTGCTGATTTTATGGAGACTTTGTAGAAGGAAATGAAGTTGATGTTAGAACAAAGTAATCAAAAGGATTAAGTTAATGCTGACAAGTCTAGAAAACATCATGTTTTTGAAGTTGGCAATGAGGTGATGGTTCATCTAAAGAAATGAAGATTTCCTATTGGAACATTCAATAAGTTGGAGATGAAGAAGTCTAGACCTTGTAAAATCTTAAAGAAATTTGAAACTAGAAATGCTTATGAAATTGAGTTACCTGATGACATGAATATATCTCCTATATTCAATGTTGCTAATTTATATAAGTATCATAAGTTAGATGATGAAGTTATTGTATTAGAAGATTATCCTAACAAGAAGATTGAAGAAGTTGAATAGCTATTGGGTCAAAGAGTTGGCAAGAGCACAAGAGGAAAATATTATTATGAGTATTTGGTGAAGTGGAAGAATAGATCAATTTAAGATGCTACATAGATTTCTCAATCTAAGTTGGATTCAACTTAGGTTGTGACACTTGCATGATTTAGGAGAATCATTTCTCCAACCCTAGTTGTCTGATGTAGGAGCATCCTAGGTTTCCTTGTGATCCTACACTTTTTTCCTTTCTTCTAGTTTCTACCAAGTTATTAGTTGGTGTTAAGCATTTAATTGTTGCCGAGTGATTCCTTTGGTTACTAAGTTATCCTTTACTTTTTGAGTGATCCTTTGGGTGCTAAGTAATCCTTTGGGTGCCAAATGATCCTTTGGGTATCAAGTGATCCTTTGGTTACCAAGTCTCTCATGGTTGTTGAGCTCATGTGGATGTTGAGTGCTAGTATTTTCATGGAGTCTTTTTTTGTTGAGCTAGCTGTGTCTAGTTACAGTTTGGGCTAACCTTGTTTACATTTAATTTTGGTATAGGTAGTTAATATTTATTGAAGGCTGACTTGTTTCTTTCTATGTTCTAGAATCTTTTGTAAGCCATTTTCGCAAGTATTTAAGGGAATCTTGGGTAGAGTCCTAGGCAGGGAGAGATTGGGGGATACAGAATAAAGATAAAAGATAGAATGAAAATAATCCAAACTGAGAGTTAGATCTTGCATTTGAATGTATTTTGTAATTGGTCATAGCCCAGATTTCCTTATAGCTACACATTTATGATGATATTTTCATGAATCAATAAATTGTATTCTCTCTCTCCTCTTGATGTTGTTCCTTTTGTTGTTTGTTTCTGCTATGTTAACTCTTGTAGGGTGCATTAGATAGTTGGATGTGCCTTTGGCTCTAGTTTCTCCTTATCCCTCCCTACATCACAAACTTTGGCACTCAATTGAACTTTTAGCTCAGTCTATACTAATCACTTTCAAGTAGATTTAATTTAGTCAGCACTATCTGACTTGGTGAATATTGAGAATCTCGGTGGCATCTAGATCACTTGGTTAACACTGTATGACTCGATTAACACTAGATCCACTTTGTTAACCCCATGAGATAATTAGACAATATTGGACTTGATTAAAACTGCAAAGCTCCATTAATACTACTATATTTTCTACTTCCATTAAATAGCTTGGTAGCCTCTACTATGCCTTGTTTGTACTGTACATTATTTATGAAGCTTAGTAAACACTATGTGCTTCAAAAACACTATAAACTAACTCAATTGTTTGGTAGACACTGTATCCTGACTACTTCGCTTAGAAACAACTGAATCAATTCACTAGTTAGGTCATTTTTAAACCAAAATTATTGACAATCTATTAGATTGGTTAGACTATGGAAAGGTAAAATATGTTTTTTTTTAAAATCCATGCCTGTGTTGGTCAACATTTTGACCAACACTAGATTAATATGTAAGAAGGGAAAATTTTGCCCATTTCATTGTATTCTATTCTTTAACATGCACGCATGAGTTGAAGTTCAGGGCATCTCTTCTAAATCAGTCAGTTGTTCTCATAATTTGAAGTGGGATGCTCATTTTTCTGCTTTTTTTGCATTAAAAATTGAAGTTTGATTAAATTTCAACATCTCTATTGTTTTTCCCCATGGAATCTCATTTCTAAAAAAGTTTAGATCCTATTTTGGAGAGGAAACATTACAAAATTATCTTTAATATTAGCATGTAACCCTATTTTCCATTATCTTCTTTAAGACATTGAAGATTTCATCTTGGAATTTCTCTTAAGATTTCTACTGGAAATCTGAAATACAAATAACTCAATAAGTAGAAGAACTCATGCTTATGCCTTTCTCAAAATTGTAATAGCTTTGTCTAATATTTGGTAAGATTATAGCTTTCCAATTCACCTATTCTTATGGGAGATTGCATGTAGTTTCTCACTTAATTTATGTGAAGATGCAAAGATTGATGCAGTGAAGGCAACACTCTACTATGGAAATTTGAGTACAATCTCTTTCCTTGGCAAAAATAGCTACTATATCCTACTATATCAATCCTTCAATAATATTCTTTGTGCATCTTTTCAATATCTTGCTATATCTTTATTAGAATCATATGTTGAGGATTTGTCATTATTTATCACCAATTTAAATATTATTAACATTGATTAGGTAATGGTTGAAATGGAGATGGACTTTTTGCCAATAAAATTTTGCACCTAGCAAGGCTAATGACCCTCAACTATAGAAAGGATGTTGACAAATATCTTGGATTGTGAATGAGAGGTTTTAGTTTTAATGATGTAGAAATTCAACTTGAGATCTACCATGATTGGAATAAGTCAAGAAAAAATGCAATATACTAGTTATACATGTAGTACTCAGAGATTGTGAATGACAGTTGATTTTTATCATACAAATATAAATGTTAGTTCTATCATGCTAGGTTATGAATAACTCTTAACATAAGGGAAGAAATTTAATCCTTTAGAAAATTTAACTTGTTGCATGCTTCTTTCATCATAGTATGTGTTCTTCAATGTGATTGAGGAATACCAAATATACATTGTAGTTCCTACCAATTGATAATGCTTGCCCAGATTCCTGCATAGCATCCCTAAAAGAGAGCCAATGGCTTATCCCCATGCTTGAGATTCCACCATATTGATTTTTCTCCACAGATCTTGCTATTCTCATCAATGCAACTATTATTTTTGATTAACTTCCTAACATGCATCCAAATTTTGATGCACTAATTCCTATGACATTGATTGCAAAATTACTAGAAAATAAGTGATTAATATGGAGACCCTTCCAGGATGAGGTGTTATTAGGATTGGCTCTGGCTATATTGTTTCTAACCAATACCTTCCAAGGCTCTTCTGTTGGTGTAGCGTTGGCAATCCACTTGATGACAAGATTAAGCCCTTGTGTTGTAAGGTCTTTCAACCCCAACACCCCCCATTCCCCACCCCACCACCCCCACCCCCCACAACTCTCCTTACCCATAGTGCCAAAGAGATTATTTGTGTTCCATTTGCTGAATTTTCTCTCAATTTTTCCCTTGATCAAGTCCTACATTTCTTGCAAGTTGGGATTGACTAAAAATGGGATACCTAAGTATTTTACTTGATGATTAGGGTCTTCCCTTGTGAGATCAATGCTATTGCACCATCTAGGAGGTTGATCTACCTAATCTAGCATAATTGATTTATGTAGTGACACCTTGCTTCTTGAGATTATATTCATGTATCATGTACCTTGCTAAGAAAATTATTTTATTAATTTAAACTTACTCTACAAATTAACCACTTACCATCCAACATATAAGTCCCTTGTTAGTGAATATAGAGTTAGCATAACCGTATCCAAATATCTGTAAAGCATAAAATAAACCCTATTATCTAAAATAATTTGATGCCTGACAACAAATTTCCTAATATTTTATAATAAAATTATCCTTTTAGATCTCATTTTATGTAGCTAAGATTTCATATTATTTTAAATAAAATTATTCATCTCCTTAACAAAAAATATTAAGAATAAAATTATCACAATCGCAAATTTTGGGCAATGTTAGTGTGAGGTCAAGATAATTGACAGCTAGTGAATGGTGGTTTAAAGATCTTCTAACCATGGTAATGGAATTATTTGAGAGTATTATTAATTTAATGCAAGAATAGGGAATGGAAAAGATGTTATTTAGTAGCGTGATTATTCAATATGGTACCAAATAGATACTTTTGGAGATAAAACAACAAATCCAAAGTTTAGAATTTGAAATCACAAAATACATACAAAATTTAAAAGGAAAGAAAACACACCCTTCCTTGAATCCCTGATCATAGATTTCAATGTTAATAAATAGTTTAGATAAATATAGTAGGAAAAGCCTTTTGGGGTTTATTTAAGCAACAAGCACATAGTATACAGAGAAATAGAAAATGGACATTTCTATAACAACAATGAGTAAAAATGTGACAAAGGTATATTTTGGAGTTACCTTGGATGGAGTTTTATTTGAAAAATGATAGGAAAATATTCATGTTTGAGCCCTCAAATTTCCTGGCAATCTTCATTAACAAATTAGAGGGAATGACACCATTGAGATCTATAGAAGGAGCCACAAAGTTAGGTCCAATACAAGGTCATATTTGAAGTGAATAATTTTTCATCTTATAATGACAAAACTTTGCAAACAAATGTCTACCAATGTTAAAATTTGTAGATGTCATTGTGAAATGGCAGAGAACTTCAATTTTCAAACTCCTTATTACTCAAGAAAATTAACATATTGTCAACAATGGTAGTTAGTTGGGGTTTCAAAGCCTTAAACACCTTCTCTTCTCCAAATTTTGCAAGTGTAAAATGATAAGTGTTTTAGGGATGTTGGACTATCTAATAATGCCCTTAGTGCATTTAAGAAAATTTAAAGTTTGACACCCTTGCAATTTTTTGGGATTTTTTCACTTTCATATGTCTTTATTAATAGTATAGTGAAATACATTAATAATATATTACTATATTACTATATTATTAAATAAAGATAATAATAAAGTTTTTTTTTTCCCTTTTAAAATCAAATATTTTAATTTAACAGTTACTAATTTTGATAAATGTTATATTTATCAATTGATAGTTGTTAAAGTATTTTAAGGAAACATAATAGTGATGCATTTTCTTAAATGGAAAAGATGTATTCATGAGTTGAAACTCTTCTTGGAATCTAACCAATTTGGAGACATTAAGAGAGAATATAGGGAAGTCAAATTTGACTTTTCTAGAGAGTCTGGTGGTTACTTATGAGTAGTTGGAGAACTTCTTTGGGTGTTTTTTGGGAGACAAATGTTTCAATGATTTGGAGGGACTTTTTTATGTTTTAGACTTCATTTCAGAGAGTTGGATATCTTATTTTGGGAGTTATTTTCTTGCATCTTACCCCTACGAGGTTGTGTGTAGTTTGTAGTTATTGAGTTTTCCAACTCATTTTGGAGTTAGTTCTTCTTCATGTATCTAGATCTCTTGAAAGTTTTCTTGCAAAGCTTTTATTGAGTCCTTTCTCTTCATGTAATTGTAACTCACTATTGGATATGTTGACAACAATTCTCTTGTGATTTGAATGAAAATGTATAGTTTTTGAAGAACAAACTTGTGTTTACTATATTGTACACTTTCATTCTAGTTTGATTTATTACTTGGTGTTAATCATACTTATCTAAATCTTACAATTTTATGTCTCGTATTTTTTCTGTTAGTAAATAGCACTGTATCTTGCATAGGTCACAACTTTTAAGATTAAGTCCATTACACAAAAATAAGTCAATCTTTTTCATTAGGTTGCATACATTATCCTCAGTAAGCTTAATGGTAATTGCTATGTCATCAACAAATTGGACATTAGATATATCTTCCCCATTAGGAAGCTCTATACCCTTAACTCTTAGAGACAGAGAGTTGTCCCTATGTCTATAGTATAGAGCATCTACAATGATGACAAAAAGTGTTGGTGCCAATGGGAAACCTTGCCTTATTGAAATTGAAAGATCAAAAGCTTTAGATCTCACTTCATTCACCTACACCTTTGCATTAGCTTCATTCAAGACAGCTAGGGCCATCTGAAAGAAGAAGTTAGGAAACCCCAACTATTGACCATCATGGCAATAAAATTCCATTCAATTCAGTGGTATGCTTTCTCATAGCCAAGGAGCAACATGCAGGCCTATTGATTAGATTCCCTACCCTAATCCATAGCCTACAAAAAGTGATAAGAATTTCTAAGATATATATACCATTCACAAACCTATTCTAGGAAGGGTTGATCATACAAGGAAGAATATTCTCCAACCTTAATGCCAAGATATTTGTCAAAATTTTATAAGATATATTCAACAATGTAATAGGTCTCCACGTTTTGATGAATGTTCTATATCCTTCCTTGGGGATAAGTTTGATGAGACTGGAGTTGATGTCTGCCCCAAGAGAAATGTTAATGGCTTCTATGTAAATCTGGAGGAATTCATTGCCCATCCGACTAATATTTTTTTCATAGAGCTCCACTAAGATTCCATTGAGCCTAGGGGCCCTTTCATTACTCAAATTCTGAATAGCATTGTTTTCATTTGCAATTATATAGGTTTGTCAAGCATAGCTGTCTCTTCACTAGGCACCTTTTTAGGAATGATTCCACTAAGTTTTGTCCTAGCATTTTCCATTTCATGTCCAACATCTCTAGAAATGAAGAGTTTCTTATATTTATGTGCAAAGGCTAGAAGAATTTCATCTTGGGACTTAAGTTCTTTCCCTTCATTCTGACTAGACTCAATCCTCTCTCTACCTTCTTTGGATTTGAGGATCTTGAATAAGTATCTAGTACCCTTATTATGATGGTAGATCCAATTAAATCTAGCTCTAGTTTTGACACCTTGATTCTTGAAATATTGTAACCTCTAGAAGGAGTCTCTGGACTGGACTACAATCTCTTGTTTAGTAGCAATATTGACCAGGATACTTTGAAAGAACTCTAACATTATATAGGTTTTTGGAGTTTAAATTCTATTCTTCTCTTATCTTGGCTTTCTTTATGTCACTACCTAAAAAAGGGTTTAGCAGCTATTGATGTTCTAGGATCATCTCTCAATAGTAGGTAGGTGCTTCACCACAACTTTATTAAACCATGTAATAATATTAACAGTAGTATTTATATCTTCATCTTTTAGCTAGGTAAGTTTCAAAACTAATCTATCTTTCCCCCCAAGCCCTACCAATTTGAAATATATCAACAATAACAAGGTGGGGATTTAATAGGGTATAGGGGCTGACTTGAACATTAACACTTGATTCATCCTTCCTAAAACTGAAAACATCCCTATGAACATAAAATCTCTTAAGTTCTCTTATTTCAATTTTATAAAACTATACTAGGTATGCCAAGATGCATTTATAAATGTACTTGCAACCAGCTAAGGGGTCAAAAAAAATATGCTTATTAATCATTTTGTACCAAAAGATCATTTCACAACCTTTCCATTCAAACTTGTGACCTCCAATCTTGTCTTCAGGAGCCTCAACCATGTTAAAGTCACTATCAATGATATATGGAATTCTATTTAATTGAAACATCCATTTTGACAATTCAATTCTATCTCTATAATCATTTCTAGCATACACATTGGAGATATTTGTCTCTTTATCATCAATTTTATGTGTGTTCCAAACTAGTCAATGACAAGGGGAATGTTTCCTATTTGGAATGTGTTTAGTTCATTTAGGCCCTACTAAATAGGCATCTGCTTCTTTTCCTTTCTATTGAGAAGAGGTGACGAAGTCCATGATGTGCATTAACATTTTACTCCAACCTTCATATCCTACTACAGAACCTACTGATGATGAAGGCAATGATGTGCATTATAGTGGTCGAGTTATTAATTTTCTATTGGAAATTAATTATGTAATTATGAATACAATTTAACATCTTCAATTGCAATTTGAGGTGTGTCCTTTTTTTGAATATTTCAGAGCATGTTGAACATCATGTTGAAGGAGTGGAGAATGTTTCAAGTGTTCAACATGTTGACATGGCAGCGGATCAAAATGTTAATGTACATGATGTGGTATTGTCAAGTAAGAAAAATGCATGTTATGTTGTACTAGTACTTAATTACAGACTTGTAACATTAAAAAAAAAAAAAAGAGTATACCAATTTATCATGTTTACTTGTTCTTGCAACAGAGCCCCCTTTAGTGTAGCAGCCTCCTGCTCCTCCAAAGAGAAGGAGCCATCATAATTTGACATCACACATGCTAGAAGAGGAGGAGCATGATATAGATATGGATGCTCCTATGAGCACTTTTCTTAAGAGAACTAAGAAAAACAAAAAGAAGATATGATGTTTTAAAAAAGCTCTTTGAAAATCCTTGTTGGATAATGAAAGAACTTTGTTTTAAGTAATTATCTATGAATGGTGCATATTAATACTGATTTTTATTTTATGTTAATGAATATTGTTATGTGTTAATGAAGTCTTGATTAGTATTGTACATATTAATGAATTTTATATAATATTAATGTGTTATGTGATTGTATTGATTGAATGTTATAGTTCATAAATGGATGAATGAATGAATGAAGTATGTAATTATATTATAATGGGTAATTTAGATTGATGTTGGGAGGTGAGGCCAAATGGGCTTCCACCTGCAAATGGTTGGCGTTGTTAAGTAGAGAATATTTTAGTATTCTTGAAACCAAGTGAAGATCAAACTAAGATAAAATGGACACTTTGCATGTGGTAGGTCTAAAATGATCTAGTGTTAGTGCTTCCAAGAACATGAATTTTTGAAATACATTATGATATCACCAATTTCAACACTCTATTCGAAGCATAGGTGTGGCCTATAGTCTTAGCATCAATTTTGAGTAATGCCTCAATCTAGATTGCCTCAGAAGTGGCTAGAAGAAGCTTGCATGAGTTTGAGACTATTAACTCTCCCTAGCTTGGCCAAGAAGAACTTGCCAACTCTCTAGTATTAGGGCAAACCACAGAGTGGTGTGGCTAGTCTGCAACCAACCAATAAGTTCACAATTAAACGAATGAGCCTTCCTTCACCAAAGATTGCCAAGCAAAAATCTAAACTGTACCAATTTGATCAATGCTCCAATCCTTATTGAGAATCTTGTCCCAATCAATCTCTAGAATAAATGGGGACACAAAGTGACTTGTAAAATTGGAGTAACACCTAAATGTCTAAAAATTTCATCCTTATATCTTCCAAGGTCACTCCAATGAATCCCAACCAGTTCCGTTACTTCTTGTTGAGAAATCCCAACATTGACACCCAACAGAGATTGATCCCCAAGACCAATGCACATGAAGAAACTACATTCTAAAGTGCCATAACAAGTGCAATGCACTCTTAGTCTACCTCTTCATTTGTATATATTACAAGTGGCGATGTCCCTGGAGAGTAACTAATCATCCCATGATGTGAAATGGTATCACCCTCAAGTTTGCAATCATGTTTCAATATGTGGCCTAAGTCATCTATCCAAGCTAATACCATGTATTCTCTTTTAAGTGCAATGCTAGAACCAAGTGATATTCCAGCTATCTCATATAATCATGTTACTAAATTTATCACAGTTTACATGTTTTTTTTAGATGCATCTTTAGTTCTTCATGGATGGGGTTTTAGTGATGACATTTAATACTTTGTAATGATATAATCTAATTGAAAAAGGTAAAATGGTATTTAATTCATGTAATTAATAGGAACATTGATCAATTGAGAAAAAAGTGCCAATCAGGTTTTGACCTTGAAGTCAATAAGAAAATTAATCAAACACTGCAAAACGTCTAGGGACACTACAACAAGGTGAAACAAGGAAGTATGGATTGACTACATGCATCTAGATTGTGAGAGCTCTAAACCCTTGGAAATACTTGGTGCAAGTTGTTTAAAAGAATTTTTTTTTCTTCTCTTGCTTCAACATAATTTACTGATTTATTGCTTTAGCTATGACTATCTTATGCCTTTTCTCTCATGGTCAAGTACCACTTTTCATGTAAATACTATTACAATAAAAGGACAAGGTAATCTAGTTGGGAGAAGCCTTTAGAATTGATGACACCAATTTAGGTGAGACATCCAAGATTTTTTACCTTTTTCTTATATCAAATGCATATATATATATATATGTTGTTACCATAGAATGGTTTATTAACTTATGTATTGTTGAATATCCTTGGAATGTATAAAATCTTAATCATCCCTCACATGGTAGATAAAATGTGGACTAGTTGATTGAACTTGTTTCATGTAAATTATGTTTTTTTTTTTCCATGACTTGCCACTCTTTTGTTGACATCTTATGTCAAGATCAGAGATCAATAAACAAGGTTGTATGCCTACTTCTAAGCTGGTATGTTTTCTTTTTTTGTCTTATGAAGTTGGGTGATCCTTGACATCCAAATTGTACCATTATTTTTATGAGGGAATTATCCTTTCGCACCAGATAAAAAATGTTGAATTTTGTCATTTTCATGATTTTTTATCCCTCTTAATGCAAAAATAGTGTAGGATATATAATTTTAATTTTTTTGTCAAGGAGAAATTGCAACATAGGCCATGAAATGGATTTTTATAAGAACATACTCTGGACATTAATTTTGTAAAATAAATAATTGAATAAAAATAAATAAAAGTAACCAATTGTCAAACAAATTATAGGAATGAAAAAGTGTTGTAAAAACTTCCAAGAAAGTACTATATATGTCTTAGAGAATCTAGGTCATATTAGTCTAAAGAACAAGAAATGGAGGATTTGAAAGATTGAAAATTCAATAATTGCAAGTGAATAGTGCTAGCTGTCATAGTTTTGGAAAGAATGGAAACAATCTAGTTGAGTTAATGTCATTCTTGTTTATATTTTCCTCTAAATTTCTATTTAGATTACAAGAGCACTATTTGAGATGAATAGATTTAATATTTAGTGTTCACTAATATTTCAAGTGTCTGGTATAAAATTAAACTTTGTGTACTTTGAGATCTTAGGACCTAACTGTTGAGTGTTGAGAACTTATGGTTCATGGGATTTACATTTATGTCTGTGCATGTCTAGATGTTGAAGAGAATGGGATATTTAGACATAATGAGTATGGCTTCTAATTACACTTCTTTTTTAAATGATAGGTTACTGACCATTGTATATTTTATTGGTTTGTAGGAAAGCTTATTATAATTGCAAAAAACTACCCTCCTCTTCGTAGATCATAAATAGATTACTATGTTGTGCTTGCAAAAATTGGGGTACATCATTTCAATGGAAGTAAGTTATTCTTTCTAAACACATTAATGGGAAAAATTAGAAGAACCTCATACATCCTCTGGACCTGTAATTCCTTGTTTAGAGTGTTAATAGGCATGTGATGGTAACAAATTTATCATTTTTTTTTTGTTTGATAATTTGAACATGAAAGATGTCCTTTATATCTTGCATTGATAGTGTATAATTGCTTGTTTTGTCACCTAGGTTCTTTGTAGAGTTTACTAATTTTTTTCTTTTCAATATTTTTTTGACAATGATGTAGAGTGGTCTATCTAATTCAACCCAATGTGGCTTGTTTTTTGTATTCTTTTATGTTGTAGTTTTATCAAATTCACTTTCTACATCCAAATTTTATTGCATTACAAGGGTTGTTATTCTAAATTTTCTATATTGGTGCATTGTGCATCATTATTTGAGAACATCAATTTAAATACATAATATCTTATAGATGATGTCACTAATAGATGTTGACATTAGCCAACATTTCATGGAGGTAGTCAATAAAATAGTTCATGGGCCTTACCTATGATTCCACATTTTACATGCATGTCTACCAGGGTAGTTGCAACTTAAACAAATATATTCTCTCAATATATTTATTTTGTGCATATCCAAAAACCATGGCTTTTGATGACCACATTACATTCAGGCATCCTATCAAATAGTTCACATGACTTATGTATGTTTCCATTTTGCAAGCATGTCTCCCAAGGAAAATGCTACTTCTTCATCTACACCATTTGACAAAATCCTTTATGCTTTGATGGATGTGTATAGCTTATCCCAAAGCTCTCATTCAGAAGTTATGATATGATCAATCAAGAGGAAATAGTTGAGAGCTTAGAGTGACACAATTTTTAGAAATGCGCGTGTGATTAGAAAGAAACTAGAAAGACGTTGTGTACAAATGAAGGAATGAAATGGAAGGTTTTGAAACACTCAACATAGACATTCATCATTTAGTACATATCATCATTCAAGATCAAATGGGTGTGTGGGATTATACGCATAATGAATAATAAAGGAGGGAATTGAATCCTCCCTGAGGCTCACACTTTTTGAGGTCCACTTCAGCAATGACCCTTCCTATGAAATTGTTGTCCAAAACCTTTCTAATGAGATAATGTGTTATGAGCTCTTCATTAGTAGGATGAAACATGAATCCAAGACGTAGTTGTGCATCACCCATGTCATGACTATAACTAAAGTTAAGAGCCTCTATTATTGAATTCTTGTATTGGAATGATAAGCTAATTATAATCCAAATTCTTGGTCAAGGCAAAGGATGGATATGATCTCTAGGAATTAATACTCAGGATTGTTGATATTGTGAAAGTAGAACTGCATTAATGATCATCAGATATCTTAAGGTTGAATTGAGGGCTAGACGTAGGTTGTCTTTTATTGATTATTGACTCCAATCACATCTATTAATTGAGGCTCCCAACCAAGGACATGAAACAACCACCATGCTTCCAATCAACACTTCAAATCTGCTAGACAAGAATTGTTGATTGGGTTTCTCAATTTTTTGACTGTATTGGTGATTGTTTTATGTTGCTTAGAAGCTAGCGGATGAAGTTATGTTACTTTTGTCCTCATATGGGCCATTCTGCTCTAGCAAGTGGATATCTATTGCTTATTGGCCTAATTTAATAATGTTTTATGCTTTTATTATGTTTACTATTGATTGTCAATCTATGTTGACTATATATAAGTTTGATTGTATTTTTAATAATGATCAGGTTATATATTTATCTCCCATCAAATCTTCTGTATTTTCCATGGCTTAATTCCATTTTGGTTTACTCTATATGAAAAGCTTCTCTAATGAAATCAAAAATGCCATATTTAATACATATTGTCATCACTGAGCTAGATATATGTCTGTTTGGTATGTTTTAGTCTCTACTGCCAATCTCCTTCCATAGTTTGTATTCTGACTATATATTTTATCAATGAGTTAAAATTGGATGTTATGTAGCCTATTAATTCCATAGCTTCCTTTTTGCATCTCTGCAAAAAAGAAAAGTGTTGAAACTAAGAGCTTGTGAAAAAAGGAAAAGTGCCTACCCTAAGTTCAAATGGCTCACTTAAAGGGTAATTACAACACATACCTAGGTTTCTGACTATATTAGTAGGTGACATGCCAAGAAAAAATTGATTATGTTAGAGAAATCAATAGTTATGAGATGATCAATCAAGAGGAAACAGTTGAGAGGTTAGAGTGACAATTTTTAGATGATCATATGAAATGAAATGGGTTTGTGAGTAGAAAGAAACTAGAAAGGTATTTTGTACAGATAAAGGCATGAAATGGATGGTTTTAGAGCACTCAACATAGAAACTCAGCATTCAGTACATATCATCATTCAAGATCAAATGGGTGTGTGGGATTATGTGCATAGTGAATAATAAATGAGGGAATTGAACCCTTCCTAAGGCTCACATTAGTTGATGTCCACTTCAGCAATGGCCCTTCTTTTGAAATTGCTATCTAAAACCTTTCTAATGAGATAATGTGTTATGAGCTCTTCATAAATGGGATGGAACATGAATCTAGGAGGTAGTTGTGCATCATCCAACTATCTTAACTTTAGTTAAAGTGGAGGAGTCAAGATTTTTCCTAGTAATAGAAGAAAGGAAAAGACAAATACTTTAAAGAATTATGTTTTCAATTAATGTATAATATATATAATCTTATGCAATTTTAATGTGATTGGTATCCTTCTATAAGATGATTGTTGTTCTGATCACTAGCTTTGAGTGAATGTGTTACACCATATAACAAATTATTGCTTGATGTTGCATATAAACTTCATTAATAAGTAAATGTGTTCAACATTTTTCAAGACCTTGGTACTTGAGCTGCAATATCTAGTCTAAGTGTTTTGAGTTCTTGTACCATAATTTTTTATCCATTAAAATACATGTCATGTGTTTCTATAGGGATCTAGACTAGTTTAAGCCTTCATCAGGATTACATGTTCATTTCAAAGGATCAATTATGATTTCTTTCTACTCTCTTTCACATTGATTAAAGGTATAAATCATTTTTAGGATTGATATGGTTTACATTTTTGTTTTAGGAAGACTTTTGTATCACCATTTTAGATGATATTTCATAATTGATCTTCTACATTAACTAAGATCACATGTCAATTGAGCCTCTATAGTTTCTTTTCATCTAGAGACAATTCTAACACTTTGTGAACATTATGTTATGGCTGAAGAAAATAGCAAAGACACTCTTGACATGATCTGGAAGGAGCCATGGGGACAATTCAAAGCAAGATGCTTCTCCAAGTAAAAATAAAGAAGCCGATAAAAGAGATGAAGCTTCCTTCCAAGGGACCAAAACACCTTCCACTCCACATGAATCACACAACTTCTCTACATCAACGTCTTCCATATTCTAGTCAAATGAAACTGATCTCTCTAACCTTGTTGATATGGGCTATGGTAAAGTACACAAAAAGCCTCCAATTCACAATAGTTTTTCACCATAAAATAAAACATACCAAAGACTTGGGGGATTTTTTTGATATATAATACTCTAAAAAGAATGATATGTAAGTGTATGATGGAATAGAGAAAATTTGGAGTACCACTATAACTTATAATATAGAGGGATGGTGATAGTAGTTAGTTTGAGGTTGATTTTGACATTCCATCCCTTTTTGGGTACATGATGATAATTTTTATTTTTGTTGTTGTTGTTGAGCAACATAATAATTCTATTCAGATTATATATCAAGTAAATAAATGGCTTGACATTACGTAAACTTTTCATGCCATGCATTTCTTTATATAATCTCTCATGGGTTCAGTTATGTGGGCCATGGAATGTGAGTCGTAGATGCCCTTTATAAAGTAAAATCAAAGCAATAGGAAAATTAAATTTGAGTTGAACAAAAGAGTTATTGTTTACATTTAAATTATTGTTTGGTGAGCTACCTTTATCAACTCACTATTTTGGCACATGCATTTGCATTGCATATTTTTTTCTTTTAATGTGAGTAGTCAAGTTTGACTGATAATACAAGTGAGCTAAGGCATCAAAAGGCTTGAAATGTGGCAAAAAATCACCATTAAATGGAGACAATCCCTATGGAAATTAACTAAACTTATTTGAATTGTGCAAAAATAAGTCATGTTATGTGTACCTCATATATGCAAAACATGAAAATGAGTCTATTTATCATATGTTTTATCTTTTGGTGGGCCCTATCAGCCATGGACTGCTTTCATAGAATGTACATGATTTGTCTCATTAAGTAATTATTATGTTGTCATGCTCTTTGCACTAACAGCCAAAATGTTAGACTTGTGACCTATAACTATAAAAACTTTCCATCCCTTCTACTGCAATCATATAACTAATTATGTATTCTTCATATTAGTTATTGTTGATATTTAAGACAGTTTGATTAGTTACTATTGATGTTTTACAAGCCTTGTATAAAATAGTTCACATGCCTTACATATGATTTGACATTTTGCATGCATCTTGCACTCTCTCATACGACTGATGATGTATTACAAAGAGTGATCTAAAACCATGATGCTAAAAACACACACAATCAAATCCAAAATGAACTTGCAGTACAAATAGATTGTAGAAATTTGATGTTGTTAATTTTGCATGCATGTCTACTAGGACAATCACAACTTAAACATATGGTTTTAAATGACTCTCCATAATCCATCATCAGCCAGATGAAAGAATGCAGGATGCATACAAAATGTCATATCATATGCAAGGCATGTGAACTGTTTTATAGAATGCCTAAAAAAATTTACATGCAGGCATTGGTTGATACTCTACCTTTATTGGTCAAAATTTCCACCAACGCCTGGGTGTTTTTTACCTTCATTGGTCAAAATTTCTACCAATGCTTAGGTGTTTTCTACCTTTATTGGTTAAAATTTCCACCAATGCTTGGGTGTTTTCTACCTTCATTAGTCAAAATTTCCACCAATGTCTGTGTGTTTTCTACCTTCATTAGTCAAAATTTCTACCAACGCGTGGGTGTTTTCTATCTTCATTGGTCAAAATTTTGACCACTTCCCTATAGACTTGAACCATGGCTCTAAAACATTTTCAACCAACGTATTGATAGAAATATTGACCCACCAATAGGTCGGTCAAAATTTTGATGAGAAATTTTTGACCAATGGGTTTTTCAACTTTGGTCAAAATTTGGTTGAAAACTGGATCAAAATTTTGACGAATGATGGTTGAAAAATGACCTCAAATGTACTAGTGCTTGGTTAATACTACAAACTAAATGATAAGATTCATAGGAACTATAGAGCTCCATAGCAATATAACCAATTGACTAAGTGTTGAGTCACTAATAGGTAATTTCACCTTTATGTCAACACATGCTTTCCCTTTCCATTTCCCACCTCAATTAAATTCCAAAAATATTGCACTCCACTTGTCACATGCATCCTACTCAACCAAAAGAACATCCTTGCATTCTTGAATTGTGTGATGAAATTGTCCAACCATATAATCTATTGATTGTATCATTCATCTCTTTCCCTCAATTTGTCATAGAAAACTCTAAAAAATTCTTGCACAAACTCTAATGAATGAGTTTGATCATCGCTAATATAGAAGTGATACTCTCTTAATACTTTTCTATTATCCTCTATTCTATTATGTCCATGAATAAATGATATGTGTACAAAAATTGACACTTGTATAGATTTGTAATACATTGGTTGCACTTCATTTTGAGATTTTAGCATATAGTATACAGAAAAGTCAACAATGGACACAATCATACCCAAGTAAAAAGTGTCCT
This sequence comes from Cupressus sempervirens, assembly GCA_028749045.1. Classification (NCBI taxonomy): domain Eukaryota; kingdom Viridiplantae; phylum Streptophyta; class Pinopsida; order Cupressales; family Cupressaceae; genus Cupressus; species Cupressus sempervirens. The sequence goes on along the minus strand of CM053786.1, from coordinate 610,998,444 downwards.
TACAGAACTTGAATTTCTAATCTAACCATCTAGCTCTATGTGTATGACATATGTAGTCATAAACTATTTTCTCTTGAAAATATTTCATAAAATCAGCTACAAATAAATTACTTTTCACTATTTCACACCTCTTTAATTCTTTTCCATCTTTAACACCATATACAACTGATTTGTGGGTATGTGTAGGATTATGGTCAACCAAACTATGCTCTTAAGTGGCAATAAAAAATAGAAAAATCAGGGTTGTGTCAACTTGACATGCAATTTTATGCTTGTTATTAACTTTATACCAAAAAGTTGAGAGAAAAGAATCTCTAGCAAATTGAATCTAGTTTCTAAACGACTAGGACTTATCTCAAAAATTAAAAATTGATTGGTCAAAATTTTGAATTTTAATGCAATATTACAAAAATTTTAGAACAAAAATAAGAAGTAGGCGTATGTCTGACAACCTTAATCAAAATCAAATAATAATATTTTTTAATAATATTCTAGATATAAGTAGTAGACTCATGCCTAGATGTGACACATATTTTTGTGCATTTTATTCCAAATAATTAATTTTTAACTTTAGTATTTTTGGAATAAAAAAATCTTGTGTCTAACCACCTTAACTAATTCAAAACTCTGCAAAATTCAATTTTTCATTATTTTTTTTAAAGTAGAAGAAAGATAGAATGTGATGCATTTTTTGGATTTAAAAGATGTACCATTTGAAAGTTGTAGTCATTTTTCAAGTAGTGTGTCAGTTAACACTTTATATGTAACGCTATTAGAAAATAAGTAATAATTACTTACTAAACTCATAATTTTACAAACCTTACATTTATGGAAAGATAAGAGCATTATTAAGAAACCTTTTACATTTCATCAAATTTTGGTGAAAAAAAGTCGTCAGCTACATGTTTCAAGTAAAAATCACATAAAAATAGGCTAAACGCACATTTTAAGGATGTTTTTAAAGTTGACCATATAGGTTTGGTATCAAAAGATATAGTAGACCTTATAAAGACATTAATTGTTTTCATTTAGTATTAGGGTGGGTGGGAAAAAAGTTGGAATAGAGTTTGAAATTGTTTGAGATATTTCAGAACTACATATTTTTTTTAGATTGCCACTTTTTGGTACATCATGATCCTATACATACCCTCATACTTTCGAAAAGAAATTGGTGTCTTTCCAATTTCATGTGTTCTATCCAGATGTATGCATCTATGAAACTTTTTTAAAACACCACATTGAATGCAAAAACATTTCAAACAAATGGTCTTATAATAAATGTACCCATCATCTCCTTTACATAGTACACTTTTAATAAATTATCCCGATGACTTATGAGGTAATTCTATGCAAAGTACAACATATATAATAATAAACATCATAATGCATAGAAAAATCAACATGAACCCTACAACAACATGTAGTGCATGTATGATTTATCTTAATGTAGAATGGTTTTTTCATTTGAAAATACCTTTGGCTGATTTTAATTTGAGGAAATCTATGAAGAAACATTTCATAAAATGGTGTTTGAGTCGTATCCAAAAAATGTTCTGCATGTGGCTAATAGTTGTTTTTTCCAACTCATCTTTTGACAATGACTTTTTGGTCTAGTGAAGCCCTTGTATTTTCGTGCCAAAATTTTTCTTTTAATTTTCTTAGTGCATCAACAATAATTGTATCCTTTCATAAGAATCTACCTTGAAATGACCAAAATAAATCACATTATAATTCTCAATTTTCTCTTCCCTCACTAAGGATTTGACTAACATTTTTTCACTAATCCTTAATGATTTACTTGTTTTTCTTACCATACAAGCTTTTTATATTTCCCTTCCCATTATGGTTGATGTGTTAACTCATCGACTTGTATTAACATCTTTAGTACATGCTTTTGAACCAATGGATTTTTATGCATCAAAGAGATTTCTAACAATGCTTCTTCCCCTACTATTTTTAGATGTTCTTAACCCCAAAATTCACATTCTCTCTCTAAATTTTGGATTTTTAATTGTTACAACAAAAAGTTGGCATCTTCCACTTTGATTTAAATTTTCAAAAATAGTTATTTGAAATCTTTTGAAAAAGTCTCCTACAATCACTTCCTCACACTTTATCATGCACTAGCATAAAAATATTTTCATCAATATCAATTAAAAACTTTGGTTATCTACAAATTATTCTACAAGATGTTGATGTATACACATGCTCTATATTTTCATTACTTACATCATGTGCAATCATAATTTCAACTTGAGATGTTGTATTAGGATCATCAAGTGACGTAAGTGTATTTTTTGTAATAATTTCAATTAGGGTATGTTGAATTTTTTTTGTCAAATTAGGTGTATTTGTGAAATCAATATCAATAAGTAGATTTTGATCACTTACATTGGAAGAATTTGATGATGTACCTTCATGTAACCTCCTCATACACTCTTTTATTTTTGCTTTTTTTGCCTCTCATTTTTCAATTATTCCTCTCTTGTTCTTTCCCATGATTGTAGATACAAATTACCCTACAAGCAATAACAAGAATAAAATAAACAATAAGATATTAACATGATTATTTTATTCTTTGTCATAAGATAATAACATAAAAAATATAAAATGTAGCATTTCCAAGCATAAAAAACCTTACACTTGCATATCTGGCATACAAATACATTTGAACAACAGTACAATCTAGTCTAGACCACACTGAAACAACATAATAACTCGATCAAGTTTTTTTCTATTACTATACAAAGGTAGATTGAAGGAGGTAGCGAGTGGTGGAGAGAATAAGAGAGAGGGTGAGGATAGGATAAAGAGATAGAAGGGGATACAAAGAGGGAGAGTGAATGTGTGTGTGTGTGTGTGTGAGAGAGAGAGAGGGGGGGGGGGAGATTAGAGGATATTATAGAAAGATTATGAGAGATATGGAAAGAATGAGAGAGAGGGAGAGAAGGGGATAGGAGAAAGAGAGGGAGGGGATATGTGTGTGTGTGTGTGTGTGTGAGTGAGTGAGAGAGAGAGAGAGAGAGAGAGAGAGAGAGAGAGAGAGAGAGAGATTATGGGTGATTAGAGGATATGATAGAATGAGTGAGTGAGAATGGGATATGATAAAGAGAGATACATAATGTAAGAGAGGGAGGGGATATAAATATGTTTGTGTGTGTGTGTGTGTGTGTGTGTGTGAGAGAGAGAGAGAGAGAGAGAGAGAGAGATTTGGAGAAAAGATAGACAGAGTGAGAGAGAAGGGGATATGAAAAGCTGGAGGGGGATGTGTGTGTGTGTGTGTGTGTGTGTGAGAGAGAGAGAGAGGGTGAAGAGAGGTATTAGGGGATATTATAGACAGAGTGAGAGAGAAGAGGATAGGGGAAAGGGAGATGGGGATAAGATAAAGAGAAAAAATGAGAGAGAGGGAGTGATGTATAGAGAGATGATAGGATGGAGACAAGGATTGGTATATATGGTAGATTTTTTTAATTATAATACATAACCTTATCTCTCTCTCTAACCTTTTGAAGTAGTAATAAAAACTCGATCAACTTCTGAATGCATTTTTTATTTTCATAACCAAATCTTGTTATTTGAATCCAAAAAACCTGATTGGGTTAGGCTTGATCATAGCCTAGACCCAAAGGCTTGGGAGATTGCTTTCCCTCCATTTTTTTCATTTAGACATTTCTTCATCTTCTAAGATAAATTATTGTCTTTGTCTTCATTAGGTACAATGTTGGTGAAGTGGGTATCTCTAAAATCACCACCATAATCTTACACATCTTCTTAGCTTTCTAACCGTATTATTTTTTCCTTTTTTGGAAAAAAAAATTAACATTATAAACTTTAACTACTTTTACCAATGCCTTTACATCACACACACACACACACACACACACACACACACACACACACACACACACACACACACACACATATGTCAGCCATTTTTTTAATAACCAAATTCAAAATAAATTACATATTAATGTCATACACTTGATTATATACACATTTTTTTTAAAAAAAACTTTAGTTTTCAATTATTTTGATACAAGTTATGCTTAGCACAAGAACAGGTACCAAAATATCAGGATGTAGTCTATTCAATAATTCATAACAAATAAAAAATACTTATCATAAAAATCCAAAAAAATACACAACATCTAGATATTACTATTAAGTATCATCCTACTAAAGAGATATTCAAAATACTAAATATAACTATGTTTTTTGTGTTGCACATGAAAACAACTATTTTATGTTCTGTAAAAATATGAGAATGATTTTTTGTTTGCGTAGCCTTTTTCACCCACCTAATCTTGTCCATTTTTAAAATACTTTAGTAGTTTAGAAAGTGATTCAAAGGCTTATGATATATATGTTTTACACATTTTTTTATTTTTAGTGGATGACCCTCAAATGTCTCAACCAAGTTTAGTTTTACCTGATATCAGAAAAAAGGTGTCCACTTATACCCCCCTTTTTGTACACCATCTTGATGCACTTACCCAAAGCAATGTTGACATAATCTAGGCCCTTGGTCTTTAATTGATCTTGGACCTTTATTGTAATTGAACAAGTATAAAAAGCCAAGACCTTCTCATTTTAACCTCATTAGATTACATTATCTATGAAAGAGAAATTTTGAAACTATTGCTAAAATGTTATCAAAGTTGCTAATTCATTGTTGGTCTTCATCGAGGATTAACTGTGTTGCTATGGAGTATTGCATAATTTCTACTTTCCCTCACTTAGATTAGACTTTATTTCATGTTGGTTAGAGGTAGTATTTACTAAATGGTATAGATATTTTGGATGCATCTTTGTGGACTCATTTAGACCAAACCACTAGCTACTAGCTAATTGTAAGTACATCTTGTGTGGTCAAATTACATACTTATGAGCTTTAATTTGATTATTGTTACATGTTGATATACATTGATGGATTGTGTCAATGGAATCTAGTGACAACTTTAGCATCTTACATCTACCATAGGAGATTGCACTAGTTTATTTGATGACATGGCTAATGTGAGACTAGTAGATTCATATAAATATTCACAATTTCTTGCATTCCTTCACTTAGATTAGACCTTCTAAACCCTTTTGATTTGTAATTTGTTTGGTTGGAAGTATTTGAAGCAGTTGATATCCATCCTTTCAACAACACAAGTCTCTTCACAATAATCAAATCACATCATTATAACTGAACTAATTCCATATTAAGAAGGAACCTTGGGGTTGTCTCATTTGATCATGCAATTGATATATATTGTTTAGCATATAAACATCCTTATCCAAGAGAGATGGAGATTTGATGTTTTATCCTGGAATACTAAGTATTTGATTTTGCATGTTATAGTGGCATAAAACTCACATAAATGGGTATGTGCAGGATCATGGTGTGCCAAAAAGTGGCGATCCAAAAAATCTGTAGTTCTGAAATATTTCAAACCATTTCAAAATCTATTCCAACATTTTTTCCACCTACCCTGATACTAAATGAAAACAATTAATATCTTTATAAGGTCTACTATATCTTTTGATACCAAACCTATATGATCAACTTTAAAAATATCTTTAAAATGTGCTTTTTTCTTATTTTTATGTGATTTTTACTTCAAACATGTAGCTGACAACTTTTTTTTTGCCAAAATTTGATAAAATGAAAATGGTTTCTTAATAATGTTCTTATCTTTCCATTAATCTAAAGTTTGTCAAATTATGAGTTTAGTAAGTAATTATTACTTATTTTCTAATGGAGTTATGTATAAAGTGCTCACTAACATAGTACTTGAAAAACAACTATAACTTTCAAATGGTAAAACATTTTTTAAATCCAAAAGATGCATCACATTATATGTTTCTTCTACTATAAAGAAAAAAAAAATGAAAAATTGAATTTTGCAAAGTTTTGAATTAGTTAAGGTGGTCAGACACAAGATTTTTTTTATTTCAAAAATACTAAAGTCAAAAATTAATTATTAATTATTTATTTAGAATAAAAATACCCAAAAATATGAGTCACATCTAGGTATGAGTTTTTTACTTACATCTAGAGTATTATTAAAAAATATTATCATTTGATTTTGATTAAGGTGGTCAGACATTCATCTACTTCTTATTTTTGTTCTAAAATTTTTGTAATATTGCATTAAAATTCAAAATTTTGACCAATCAATTTTTATGCTTTTGAGATAAGTCCTAGTAGTTTAGAAACTAGATTCAATTTGCTAGAGATTATTTTTTCTCAACTTTTTGATATAAAGTGAATAACATGTAAAAAATTGCATGTCAAGTTGACATAACCCTGATTTTTTGATTTTTTATTGCCACTTAAGAGCATAGTTTGGTTGACCATGATCCTACACATACCCAAATAGGTTTGATCACCAAAAGGATCAATAAGTTAGTGTTTAAGGACAACAACAGTAAATGAGAGGTCTTAGGTTTGATCCTTAGCTAGAACATAAAAATTTAAATATAGTATTAAAGTTTTGGTCAGTAGAATTAGACCAAGATAGATCACCCAAGAACCTATAGTGTAGGCTAGTAGTTCAGAGGTAGAGAATCCCATAAGCATGTCGAAAGTTCTAGGTTTGATTCCAAATTCTAACTGATCCATAAAAGTTTAGCATCTATTGCAATATAAAGAGATGTAAATATGTCAACTTAGAAAATAATAATAATGAAATGAACATCCAAGCTACTAATTTTGTAATAGTTAATTCACATTATTGATAAGTGCCAAATCTATAATGAAATCATAATACAATTAGATAGTTCATTGACTACATGGGAATAGAAAGCCATCCTCGAATTATGTCACCATACATAATTATAAGACTAAATCATTTCATAGTATGATACATGAGCATTGATCAATGCCAAATGTCAAAGATAAATATTAAATGTCAATTAATAGTTGAAAAAAATCAAATAAGCCATATCAATGATATCATTCATGTCTATGTTCACAATTCCAATGAAAATCATAACAATTACAAAATTACAAAATTTATTTAATAAAATATGATTCAATGTTCATCAACTACCAAAGGTTGTGAAAATAGACAAGTACCCATAGATGAACTTATACCAAGTGTGTACTTGTACTCAGTTTGGGCCCTGTGGGTGAAAACCTAGTTGCCTAAAATAAAATAAGGGCTCTGATGGAAAATTTCAGTTATAGAATTTGCAAATATTCCTCCTCTTCTAAGAGGTTTGTTATTCCAACTATATTATCAAAGCCAAGCTCATATATATTGATATTTATCCAACAACTTGTCCAAATATTCTTTCACTTTTCCCATCTTGAGAAAGCCAAACCCATAGTCATTTTGAGGCCCCTTACTACATGGAAAAAATTATTGTATGATTCTCCCTTCTTAATAGAAGTAGATGTCAATGAGTGTCATAAGAGTTGTAATCTTTGAATGGAAATTTTTTTCCAATTGCACTAAATATTATTGCTTCTCCTATTTTCCTCTATGAATTATCATAACTTTTCCATATACCTTGGTGCATCACAAGTAATCCTCTTATGGCCAATATTGGAAAATCTTGATGGCAAGAATAAATTTGTTGATAGTTTAAACCACACTAACTAGAGTACCAAATGAAATAACATCTAGATTACATCCATGGAGACTATCAGGTGAACAATCTATGCCTTTACTGATATATTAGCCTCATAAAAAGATATGGGGTCCAACTATATGTCACTGTACCAAAAACAACCTTCTTATAGGCATTTCATCAATATGATAGGTTTCTTGCTAATAATCGCATGTTGTTATGGTTAAGTTGTATGTTGCTCTTACCATGAAATTTTAAATACCATTGGGATGAGGTCCCTCATTTGTGGTCATGCTAGCTTAAAAATTCAGATCTAAGTGTTTACTCCTCTTTTTTTCAAAAAGACACATGCTCAAATTGTTCCTTTTGAATTTGACAAAGGTTGTCAATAAAAAAGGTGTAACTTACTAGAGTTTCTACCCCTACCTTGTAGACTATGTCTCTTGAAAGGAGTTATGTATCCCAGTTACATGTCTTTTAACTCTAGTGAAGTGCAAAAATATATAATATACAAATTTTACCTAGTTAATATGTAACCATGTTCAACTAGACAATTACCACAGTTGAGGCATATTTTTAGGTTTTAATAGGTTCAATTTTGAATGGGGGTAGAAAATATAAGATATGCACTATGTAGAAGAAATTCAATGGAACAAAAGGAGGCTATACAAAAAAATTCTATCTCAATTAATTGCTCTAGTGATGGATCAAAAAATAATCATTATATTGAAATGGTTTCCAGGTATTAGATTAGTTTTTGCTAATATGACTTTTTTCTTTGGACAATTATCTACCCCAAGCCAAAAATGGTAGAAGAATAAATGATTTCATGATAATCTAATTGAAGAATGCAATGGTCCTTGACACTTTTGATTTTGGCTTTATTAAAAGAGTTGGGAAGGAAGCCCTTTGCTTCAATTTCTTTAATAATTTGCACTTTTTTGTGAGAAGTCCCCTCTATTTTTAGCATCTTCACTAGCACATTATAATTCCTTCCATCTGGAACACATTCCCTAGCAAGCATACAATATGTTAACTTCAAAGAACCACTAAGATTGCCTTCTTTGTACAAAAATATATGATATGGTAAGTATGATCATTGAGTATGTGTCCCTTTCTAGTGAACTTATTAAGAAGATCAATAGATGCTTGTCATCTTCCCTCTATTTTGTTAGAAATTTAATGTAGTTGGTCAGTTACCCTTGGAACCAAATGTCCACCAACTCACCTGACAACATTCAACTTAGTAGGTTAGTTTTAATTTGAATTGAGATGGAGAACATTTTTTCTAGAAGATGCAAGGAATGAATTTGATTCATTTGATCAGTTGAAGTTGGAGAGTAGAGAGAGAAGAGAAGTGTATAGAAAAGTACGAAGAAAAAGGAAGTAGATCAATAGATTAGAGTGGAGGAAGAAAGTGGAGAAAGCTTAGAAGATACAAGGAGGTTTCAGTACGTGTTGAATCCTTTCGCTATTCTGTAAGTTCATATTATTTTTTACAATGAAGTAGTGATTTCTCCAAGCATTGTTGAAGTTTGAAGTTTGAGTTTTATTAGTTTGAATTTTTTTAGGGTTTTTTGGTTGAATCCGAATGCTGCAAAATTTTTTAATAGTTTTAACTTAGTTGAATAGAAAACAAGCAAGCAAGTATGCTTGGCTCATTGTTGTCTCCTTTCTAATTGAAATTATATGGTTTTCATTTAAGATATTGATAATTGCAAGTTTTGAAGTTATCCCCTCTATGTTTTAGTGGTATAAATGTCTAGACTATAATTTTCTTAAATAGTTCACTCAGTTTAGTCTTAACTAAATTCTCTCTTATGTTCCTATTAAGTTTACTCAGTATCCATTGTTGACCGAGTTCACTTGGCAACCACTAAGTTGGGTTCCACCTCAGCTTTGGTAACCAAGCTCACATGGACCCTCTTGTGCTAATTTTTACTTAGTGCCAAGCTACTTAGCTTCTTCATGTGCTGAGTTCACTCGACATCTAATGCTTGTTACTCAATGTCCATTGCATGCCGAGCAAACTATCACTAAACACCTTCTTGTGCTGAGCACATTTTTTGAGTTTGTGAATTATTTTTCACATGGTATCAAAGGTTTGAGGCCCCACATCAACAATAAGTTAAGGATTTTATTTTTTGGATTATTTGACATGGTAGGAGATGCAAGAAAGATATGGCAGTAGCCACTATCCTTTAATAGACAGAATTCAGATACATGGGAAAAGAAGATGAAAACAATAATGGTAGCTAATGAATAATGGGTTTAGTGATATTAGAGTCCCAAAAATGTATGCTTCCCTCACAAACACACAAAAGACTTAGTTGAAAGAGTCAATGAGAAAGGATGTAAAGGCATTAAGCTTGACTAAGGCAAAAATGACATAGATAGTCTTTCCCAAGATTGTAGTAGTAATTTATGCAAAGGAAGCATGGGATATCCTTTCGATGAACTTCAAGGGGACCGATAAGGTTAGGTTAGTAAAGCTCCAAATGATCAGAAGGGAGTTTGAGACCATTCAGATGAGGGATAATGAACCTATTGCAGAGTTTAGTTCATAGATCTCCACTTTGATAAACCAACTCAAATCAAATGGCGAAGATTATGAAGAGCACAAGATTAAGGAAAAGATAATGGGGATTTTACCTAAAAAATATGACAACCTTGTGATGACCATAGAGGAAGAAAAGGACCTCACCATATTGACCATGGATGAGGTGATGGAAACTCCTCAAACCCATAATCACTTGATCAACAGATCAACAACTTTCAAAGAGCATTCTTTCAAGGCTCAAGAGAATACAAGAGGCAAGGGGAGAGGAAGAAATGACTCCAATAGAGGCTCAATAAGTAGAGGTAATGGAAGGAATGCTAGTATAGAAAGATTACGATGAACAAGCAACCAAGAAAGAGAAAGCACCTCTCAGAATAGCCCTAGAGGAGAAAAGAAGAACTGCAACTCCAATAAGAGCAACATTGAATTCTACTATTGTGATAAGTATGGGAATTACTCAAGTGAATTTTGGAAGAAGAAAGGTTATCAATCAAAGAAGAATGCTAATGTGGCTGATGGAAACATAGGTAATCCAAAAAATCCCACAGCCTTCATCAGCTATAACATTTGTGAAGAAGGAAGCCTCAAGTTATGGTACCTAGATAGTGGTTGTAGCAACCACATGAGTGGTAATGAGAGTTTATTCTCTTTCATTCATAAGACTTTTAAGTATAAAATTTAGATGGGAAATAATTGAGTCATTCCCATAGTGGGCAAAGGATCTATTATGGTCTACACCAACCAAGATGAGAAGAAGAAGATACAAAATGTGTATTTTTCCCCTAGTATGAAAAACAATTTGATGAGTGTTGGGAAACTCATTCAAAATGGTTACAAGGTGATGATGGAAAAGGACAAGTGTGTCATTGATGAGAAGGATAGGAGTAATATATTATCTTTAGTAGCGCAAATGACAAAGAACTGGATGAACATCCTATTGAAGATAGAGACATGTTTCTCTTCTCAAGGCAGTGCTACCCCTCCCAAGCTTGGATGTATAATAGTGCATCAGTAATCAGCTCTTAGTATAGTGATTGAATACCCCTCCAAGATTTGGCATCTTAGGTACAGACATCTTGGATTTTCTAGTTTAAATTTTTTGTCCAAGAAAATAATGGTAGATGGTTTGCCAAAAATAGTAGATTCATATGACAAGTGTGAGTCTTGCTTCGGTAAGCAACATAGGCTTCCATTTAATTCTAGAAATTCTAGAAGGGCTAGAGCACCATTAGAATTGGTGCATTTGGATTTAGTAGGCCATATGTAAATTACTTCTATTGGGGGAGTACTTATTTTTTGATATTCATAGATGATTCTAGTCATAGTAAATGGGTGTATTTTTTGAAGAACAAATTTGAGGCATTTAACAAATTTGTTGAGTTTAAAGCCCTAGCTGAAAAAGAATATGGACAATATGTTAAGTTCCTTAGATTAGATCGAGGAGGGGATTATACCTCCAATATGTTTGTAAATTTTTTTAGGCAGAATGACATAAAGAAAGAGCTTGAAACCAGTTATACTCCACAACAAAATGGAGTGGCTGAGAAGAAGAATAGGACCATTGTTGAAATGGAAAGAAGTAGGATGAAAGAAAAGGGACTCCCAATAGAGTATTGGGGAGAGGTTGTAGAAAAAACAATATACTTTATCAATAGGTTGCCTACAAAGTTAGTTTGTGACAAGATATCTCTTAAGACATGGTCAAGGAATAGATGGAAATTTGAACTCTTGAGAGTGTTCAGATGTGTAACATATGCATATGTTCCTAAGAAACAAAGGAAAAAGATTGATGACAAAGGTGTGAAGTGTATCTTCACAGTGTATAGCTTTGAATCAAAGGCTTATAGTCTATATGGTCCAATTGATAGGAAGATCATCATCTGAAGTGATGTAGAGTTTATGGAAAATTAGTCATAGGATGGCTCGGTAAATGGAGTAGCAAATATAGATTATAGATAAAGGCAGAAAGGCAAGCAACCCTTAAGATGTCAAGCAACAGCTCCAAGAACTTCAAGACAAACCTAAGCTTGTATACAAAATAGTAGCAATAGTAATACTAAAAATTCAAATCACACTCTCGCATGTGTATTGCCAAGAAAGACTAAAAGTAAAATAGAGATATACCAAGAAGAAACGTATGAGGAAGATTATGATGAGAGTGTAAATTTTGCATTATTTTCTCATAGCGATCTAATTTATTTTGAGAAAGTGAATGAAGAAAAAATGGTGTAATGCCATGGATGAGGAAATCTAGATGCTATTGAAAGAAATGAGACATGGGAGTTAAGTACTTTGCCTCCCAAGAAACAAGTAATTGGAGTGAAATGGGTCTACAAAACCAAGTGCAATCCTCAAAGAAAAATAGATAGGCATAAGCCATTATTAGTGGTTAAGGGTTACAAGTAGCAGTATGATAGAGATTATGATGACACATATACCTCGGTTGCAAGAATGGAAAACGTGTGTGTTGTCATAGTAATTGCAACCTAGCACAAATGGAAGGTATATCAAATGGATGTAAAGTACGCCTTTTGGAATGGTGTATTAAAAGAAGAGGATTATGTGGAGTAACCACCTAGTTATGAAGTTGTAAGTGAAGAACACAAAGTGTATAGATTGAAGAGAGCTCTGTATGAGCTCAAATAAGCACCACAAACATGGTAAAACAAGATTGATTCTTATTTGATAGCAATAGCTTTAGAAAAAATGATGATGAGCCCACTCTCTACATTAGGACAGAAAATCATAAAGCTTTGATTGTTGTCTTATATGTAGATGACTTAAAATTCACTAGAAATGATAGTTTCCTAATTGGTGAGTTCAAAGAGGCCATGAAGAATGAATTTAAAATGATAGATCTAGGTCTCTTGAAGTACTTTCTAGACATATAAGTAAAATAAATGCATGATGGTTGTTGGTTTGATTTTTACAAAATAAAATTCTCCTAGTTCTAAGTATAGAAATCAAAATAAGATCTATTTCTTGCCTGCTAGGGTTTTGGATTTTTGGCTTTGCAATTTACAACCCTAGGAAAAACACTATCAAACCCCAAGTCTTGTGCCTTTTAAATTTAATTTGACTTGAAGCTATTTAAATTTTGAATATTCCTTCAAGATCCATCTAAGTTACCACTTTTCCAAGTGCTTATTACTGATTTTTTTTGCATTGTCTAATCCTTTTAAGATCTATTATAATCATTATGTTGCATAGAAGAAATACAAGGTTTTTAATACATGTGACATAGTGACTACCATGAAATGGAATGGTGGTGTCGTAAAGTGAAAGGTTGGTGCTGGAAATCTTGATTGTTTCAAACTTGTGGTGATGTGATTGATGTTAGAGTTGTTAGAAACTAGAAGGGACAATCTAGATCAAGTTGAAGTTGGTGTCACCAAAGTTCAGTTCTGCTTAGCAAGTTACTATGTCATGATCGTAAATAGAAGGTGCCCTATTGGTAGTGACATAGAACCTTACTAGAGAATATAGGGGTTGCAATTTTTAAAAAGATGGTGATTATAAAATTCTCAATTGATAATATGGATGTCTACCTTTATTTCTTTGTCAGATGGATTTATTATGGTAATTATGAAGGAAACATGGAAGGTCTTCCTAGCACTAAATTTTCAACAATATTGTGAAGGTCGCTATGTTGTGATTGAGAAAATAAAAAACCTCACTGGTAGCAACACGATGACTTGATGAAAAATGGTAATGAGGCAACAATTTAAAGATGGGACCCAATAATTGTCTCATTAGAAATGAGCCACATAATAACTATTGACATGTTGGCATTTTTCAAAGAAATGTGTATGCATCAAGATTTTTGAAAACATGGGAGGTCACTCTGTTGTGACCAGAAAATCTTTGCGCCTTGCCGGTCGCGACATAGTGTCTAACCTAAAAACATGAAAGATGGCATGGCCCAATCATGTGATCTCAAAAAAAGGATTATAATATTAAATTATTTTATAGTTTGATAGGATATTTCCAAGTTATTAGTGACATGGATCCACACCCAAATTAGAAGAGCAGATGAGAGATTGTGATCGTTGGATTAAATCAGATCAACAATCATTGCCAAGTCGCTACAAGGAGTTGTACACTATTTACTCAATGCAACATGGTGACTAAGGTAAGGAATGTATGGACCCACCATAGTTTTATTGAACAATGAATCAAATATGCACCATGAGATTGGGATGGAATCAATGGTTGTCGCTATGTCACATAGACAACATGCTCACTCTTTATGCATAGTGATGTAGTGAAACAAGTGGGTCCAATTTGTATTGCTAGTAGTGAAGGAAAAGCACATGTGGAGAAATTTCATTGGATTGACTTCTAGTGTGGCAAGTGGAAAATGAGTCATCCCTATTTTCAGTCCTAGATCATTGGATTTTCTGATATCAACGGTGCAAGTTTGAAGGTGGAAAGTGGCAACACTCTATTTCACTTACAGTTCATTAATGAAGAATGAAAGATTTACGTGCAAACAAAAAAATAGAGTATATTGTAGAAATTTTTACCACTTCCAACTTATGCAAACAAATTTTTAGGCCTCTAGAGAAGAAGTTATTGAGAATTTGCACTGGGTTTGATTAGAACATGAAACAATTTCCCTTTGTTCACAAAGCATCAAAGAGTTATAGACAAGAATAAGCATAAAATCAACTAAGTCCCTATGCTCCATACTCATCAAAATAATTTAATTTTCTATTTAAATTGTATTCAATATGCCTCCAAAGAAGGTTTTCTCCAAGTAGGAAGACTATTTGGCTAGGAATATCCATGATGGCCTTCTTGAATTACTCCCTATGTCTACAAATGAGACCATTAATGTAAAAGAGTTAACCTCATTAAACCCTAGACTCAAGATTGGAGATGGGCTATATGATAAGGGAAATTTGGTTGGGGATGCCAAGACTTCTCAAACTAGACATTCTTTGTTTAAAAAATGGGTTTTTGAAAGCACTTCATGCAAATATCTAGAACCTTGACTTAGGAAAGCCAGTAGTTCCTAGTGTTTTTATGGATTTTGACCTATTGAAGGATGTTGCAAAAAATTATGATCCAAAAATTAGAGTATTAAGGAGAGTTGATGGTGAGCCTCTAGTCACAATTAGCCCTGAGGAGATTCCAGAGGTGTTTGGTCTAGAGCCACTAATAGAATATCATGTGCCCATTGACCTACAAGAGTTAGAAAAATAATATATATCAAAGAAGGATGCAATTAGGTACGGTGTATTGAGGGCACATATAGGCACAATTGGGAATTATCTAGTGATTATTACATTTTGTAGGGAACCTTTCAAAAAAGAATATTTCACTTCTTGAGCTATGGAGGCATACAAGAATTTATGTCAAGTTTTTGTTGAAGATGAATTAAATGTCATGACCATCAATTTTATGTACATGATCACTTAGATTTCCTCTTTTGGTGTGGATATTATTTTTAATTTTACCTCCTATATAGAAGAAGAAATTCATACTAGCCTAGTAGGGATTACAAAAGGCAAGGTAGATAAAACTTTTGGTCATTATTCTTTGCTGATGCATATGTTTTTGTTGAAAGGAGTATCATATTTTAGTAAAGAAGTGAATTTAAATAGAGAACAGGAGAGAGAAGCACTATTAGTTCATATATGGAGTGCAGATATGACTTGGGATGCTAAAAATGCTAGTATTGTCAGATTTGATAGGTACTTTACTTCAAAATTTAGGTGCATTTTATTGAGTGACAATCCTAGAGTGCCTAAGGCACTAGTAAGTCTTATTAGGCCCATGGATAATCCTATTGGTTTGAAAGTATCATCTAATTGAGGAGACATTATCCCATACTCTGTTTCCACTATTCTTAGGATTTATGGTTTTAAAGGAACCTCTCATGTATTGCCCTACCAGGTGCCATTAAAGGTAGGAGTAGTTGAGTTTTTGTGGTAGCAAGGAGGATTAGAGGAGAGTTATTTGGTGAAAATGGGTAGAGGCTCAATTTTCCCAAGTTGTATTATAGCCCACCAATTTGTGCTCACAAAAGGGGGTTGGCTTTTTTTCTATAAAATACTACATCTGTACAAGATGGCTATCTCTCATCCCCATTTTTGTGACACTGGGGGATTCTATGACTTAGCCTTTAGGCACAAAGCTAAGTTGGGTAAAATAAAACATGAATCATACTTTCCTGAAAACATAATAAAAAATGAGTTCTCCTTGCAAGAATAGGAAACAAAGAAAGAAAAATGAAGGGTTTTATCAAGAGTTTTGGACTTTATTCATTGTTTTGACAGAGATTATAATCCTTTAGGTAATGCCACCACAGAGATAGACGTAATTAATAAACTCATGATTCCTTTCCCTGACATAATGGAAGCTATGAATGAGAAAAACTTATTTTTTTATTAATGCTTATCTAGATATAGGTAAGGAGATAATGAGGAGATTGGGATTCACCCCTAATCTAGGGGTTGGATAAATGATTCTCCAGAAAATGTTAAGCTATAATGTAATTCAAAACAAGAAGTCCACCATGGATAAGAGCAAACAAATAATAATATCTACTAGTGTTGCCTTAGAAGAAAGACTTGATGAGCCCTCCCATGAGAGGCAAAAAATAATGAAAGAATAAGTCCTCACATTGAGGAATATTCACCTACACAATCCCCTTTGTAGATTGGAGAGAAATAATTCACTAGAGAATAGATTGAATAGCTGGGGTCCCAAGGAGGAATTTTTATTACCTAGGTAGACTTAGATGAAGGAAACCCCCAAGAGCCCACTATGCCAAGCCTTTATTTGAGAGTGGTGGATTTGAAGGGATGAGAATAGGACCCTCTGATAGAGCAAGCTAGGCATCAATTTTTTTCAGATGATAGTTTTGTTAATTTCAAAGCCTTCCACTTGTTTGTATGGAGGAAAACATAGGAAAATATGAAGAAAGATGCAATAAATTAAAGGTTAAGAATATAGAAATTGAAGAAGTAGCCATTCAAAAAAAAAAAAAAAAGAAGAAATGATAAAGGAATTTCAAAGCCTAACCCCTGAAGGAGGGAGAAAAATGGTGAGAGCATCAGGTATTCTATTGCTTCACAATTGGGATATAGTAGATGCCCTAATTTTTAATTCTACTTCTAAAAAGTTAGAGACACTAGATCAAAATTAAAAAGGAGATCCCAAGTGATTAAGTTAGTACAGACCAAGATTCTTTGGTTATTTGGTCCATCATAAAAGCATCCAAAACAATGTCTCTACAATTAGATACTACTAGGCTGATTGGAAATTTAATTGTAAAAAGGGTACAGGATAAAAATTTTGTGGATGCTTCTTAGTTGAATGTTGGAACATCCCAATTGACTTTAGCTATTGTAGAAAAATATGAGAATAAGAGATTGGAGTTGCAAGCCAAGTTCGAGAGAGTTTTGGAGGCATATAATAAAGAAATTCATAAAAGAATTGAACTTGAAAATGAGTTAATAGGGAGGTCTTCCAGGCCAAGAATTACATACCCTCACCCTCCAATGGAACTTTTTAAATCTACTCCTCTCATAGAAATACCAAAGACTCCACAAAGGGCACAGTACTAGACAGTTGAAGATTTTGAGGAAGAAAAGAGCAAACTATGGGCATTGCATATAGAGTTGAATGTGCAATATGAAGACAAATTAAGAAAGGCTCTCATACATCTAGTGGACATAATTGAATGTCCATTATTCTATGAGTAGTTGACTAGGGTAATAAATATTTTGGAAGAAATGAAGACCAATGAAGAAACTTTGAAACCCATTGTTAAGAAGTCGGGTAAAAGAAGAAAATAAATTATGTTTTTTAGTTTTTCTATGATAAGGTCTTCTCATGACCATATTGAAAAAACTTTTGATGTTGCCAATTATCTGTTAGAATTCAATGACAGAAGAGTAGGATTACAGAGGAAGGTTGTTGCTTTTGAGTAAGTACAAAAATGAGAAATTTGATTTATTCCTATGTGCTCTAAATAGGAAAAATAAATTAAAGAATAAAGATGAATGGGCCAAGGAATTGGATGAATTGTTCTATTAAGAATGAATAATGTCATCATTGAAGAAGGAAATGCATGGTGGGCCACCACAACAGAGGAATTGGTGAAGGTCCAGTTACTCTTTGATTCTTTAAAACAAGATTTTGTCTGTATTGACAAGGAAGTTGAGTATGTGATTAGGAAGCAACATGATTTATTGCACTTCAATTGGTTAGATGATACACTTTTTGACAAGTACATGGCATATATTACTTCTGGTGAATAGTTGGAAGAGGCTAAAACTGATGATGAGGTCTATGAAGATGAAATACAAGTCATTGATACACTTGCACAAGATCAAAGGGAAGAAGATGATAAAAGAAAGAAACCAATTTTAGTTGCAGGTTCAGAGGCCCAAGATGTTGACATGATAGAGGAAGAATCAAGAATAAAAGTAGTTTTATTAGTCCATGATGAAAATAGTGAAAACCCTTGAGTTGAGATTGATTGGCAAGTACCAAAATGAGATTCATCATTGGCCAGTCTAGTGGTTGCATATAGCATAGATTTTGAATAGTAGTAGCCAATCAAAAAATTAGTAACATGTGAAGATGTAATAGAAATGGGACCTACCAAAGGAATACTTGATATATTAAGTTTTCTGTTACGCTTGTTTTCTTGTCTCTCTTAATCAAAATGTAAATATCTTTTGTCTAGAGGGATAGTTGTATTTTTCTCTTAACCTGAAGCTTGTTGCATCTCACCTTATATAAGTGAGATCCCAAGGCTAGAGAAAAGGGGTCTAAATATTTGAACTTTTAGTTTTATTACTTTTGTCTAGTCCAATACTCTTGATGTATTCTCTGTGATATGTATTTTCTACAAATTTGAAGAGAATACACCAGTTTGGTAGGATCTAGATGTCCTTTTCTGAGTTATTTTGAGTCTTAAGAAATTGTATAGAACATGAATTGTCCTCATTTATGTTCTCTCTTAATATTGTCTCCAATTCTACTATATGGCTATTTTGAAGTTGTAGAAGTAAACTCTTGTCCAATTGAATGAAATTGGGTTTAAATTGTTTGTCAATTCATTATTTCTCTTAATTAAATGAATTAAGTAAATTCTTTAGTGATATTGATGAGATTTCCATAGTAATAGGATGGATGTTGGTAAGAATGAGATCCAGTGAGAGCTATTGATAATATTGGTTGTAATGTAATCAATTAGATCTAGGAATTGAATAGACTCTAAATCCCCAATGGATAGGGCACTAATCTAATTATTTTAATATGCATATGGAAGGTCATAGATAAGCATCAAGTTAAGTTTCAAAATAAATTTTATTTTACTGTTCAAGTTTGTAAATGCTGATCAGCACTCATTTGCATCTGATATCTGAGTCTTAGTTAGCTACTATTGTTAAGAAATATTTGCAAACGTAAGGAGATTTATGACCAAATCTACTATTAAGGGATGTGTGCTTTTTTGAATTGTTATGGTATAAGAAAACTAGTGTGTATGATATTATATTGAGAATTCTTTTGTCCCTTAGGTATACCCACCTTGGTTTTGCAGAGCCTAAAGAGTAGAAAACCATTGTTGGGTTTGTTGAAGTTGGATCCAAATAAGAAACATGCATAATTTTTGAGAGGAAGTAGCTGTCTCTAGGTTTTGTGAGTTTTATTATCTTGGTATTAAGCCTTGTTGCTTAATAGTTGAAAAACACCAACAAAATGATGACTCTACTGGGGAGTTGTTCAACATGTGTGTGAGAACTTTTGCAGTTTCTTTGTTCATGTTGTGTATGTATTTGTCAGACTATTTTAGTACTGTGTGTGCTTATGTTGGACTTGTTTTAGTGACAAACATTGATAATTTAAAAGAAAAGGAAAGCCAAATATCACATGTGTACACTGGCGTATACATCCCTTTCACTTGTCTTATCTGTCAAGCAAGAGTTGCAGTCTTATGATTTTTGTGATTGGTTCCTCTATGTGTCTTATGTGTTTATATTATCTTGTGTCCTTTCCCTAAAGCCAAAAGTTATTTTGTTGTTACTTTTCCCTAAGAATAGGGTGGTAACTTAGTCAAGGTTTTGAAGCTAGTGCTGATTTAATTAATAGTAAATATGGCTGACAAAAGGAAAATTACAAGAGCTTACACAAGATCCAATCCTAATGTACCAATATATATTGACTTACCTCAAAGTGGTAGGAAGAACCTAAATAAGAAAAAAATTAGACCCAAACTCCACCTAGAAACGAAGAGGTAGTGTATCAGTTAATTCTCAATACCAACTAGTGGTAGGGAGAGAGTCTTCTTCACTCAGCTCTGAATCAAAAACCATGAGACTCTTAGGAGGAATATTTAGTACCCCATTACTAGATGAAAGAATCTATCAAGATAAGATTATGTCACCAGTAGGGCATGCATCCCCTAGGCTAGATCTAATAGTCAAGATGAATCATAGGCTAGGGTTTACGGGCACATTTGAAGATTATTTTAATCCTAGACTAGTCCCATACATGGAAACTAATCTTATAGATTTGGATTATCCTATTGATTCAAAAGAAACTTCTATAGATCCTAAAGAAGTATGATTAGAGATAGGAGTTTTGAAGAAATGGGTTGCTGAGGAAGAAGCTAAACATGCTCGTCTAGAAAAGTAAATAGAGCAAGCCACCCTAGACATCATTGTTGAAAGAGATAATTTTCTTAGAAGGATGGCTACCTTCATAGAAAAATACAACAAGTTAGAAGAAAGAACTTCAATCCTTCATGCTGATGTCTTTGGAGATGTAGATAGTTTGAGAACCAAAGTTTAGGAACAAGAAAAGCTTGTAAGCCAAAGACTAGAACCTATTATTTCCCAAGTTCAACCCTACAAGCTTGTCCAAAATAACTAGGTAGAACTTACTATGAAATAGATAGATAAATGAAAAGGCAAAGCTATAGGAATCCTAATAAATGAGCCTCAGATAGTAGCAAGTAAATCTATAAACCTTTCTATGTCAAAACTAGATTTAGATTTGGAAAAATCTAGGAAAGAGAAAGAAAATCTTTAAAAGGAACTCAAAAAGGATGAGAATGAAAGCCTCAGCTGCAAAAGGAGAAAAATTTAGTTCATAAGGTCTAATTCTTTATTGGCTTCATGGCCAAACTTGTCTACTCCAGCTACAAATTCTATACCTACTTACAGACTAGTAATTTCAAATCAAGGAATATTTGAATCCGCCCCTACCTCATCATCCACCATTAGTACTCAAGTTCTTGTCGTCCAACCTTAATAATCTCAAAGTATTGTTCTCAACCAAGCCAATGTAGCAAGAACCTCAAATGTTGCTAGTTTTTAGAAGAAGCCCATCTACATGGAAAAATATAGACAAATGTCATTTGTAGTTATTCCTAGTTCTCCACACCCTATATCTTCTGATTTAAGAGTTAAAGTTGTCAAGTTCTCCGATAATAATGATGTTACTAGTGAAGAGCACTTGAAAATTTTCATAGATATGATTAATGAATTTGATGTTGAACATGAGTATGTGGTGATGAAGTTATTTGTTCATTCACTAATTGAAGATGAAAGGGATTGGTTCAGAAGATTACCTGATGACAACATTAGTTCATTGAGTGGTTTTTAAAGAGTTCAATATGGAGATAATACTAATGTTGGTTTTATGTTGAATGATTTCAATAACATCAAGAAGAATCCTAATGAGTCTACATTTGATTTTAACATGAGATTCCAAAAAGGGATGTACAAATTGTTCTAGGTTATGAGATTGAGTGATGATGTTTTTCTTACAACCTATTTTAATGCCTTTGATAGCAAGATGGCTTACTAGTTAAGGGATAAAGACCCTAAAACTTTGAGAGAGTCTTATAATATTATAGTAAATATTGAAAATAATAGGAAAGCAACTAGCAAGCTTGGTAGGAGAGATGACCCAAAGTTGTTCAATCCCAGGAATAACAATAAAAAGAAGGTAAATAAAACTTCTGTAGGTAACAAACCCAAAGAACCTACAAAAGGTCAGGTATTGGAATTTTTGAAAAAGATGAACCCAGCTACTTTCACTACACATAAGCCTAATTTTGGTGAGAAAGCCCCAATGAACAAAAACAATTTCAATAGACAACGCAGAATGTAGAACTATCCTTATACCACTCAATGCAAGGATGTTAAACAAATTCCTAACTAGGGCCAAAATGTAAAAGATAAGGGTACACTAGATCCTCTGCAAAGAAGCTCTGTTAATATGAATGATGATGTGCCATGGTGTATCATATGTCAATCACCTCACTCTTCAGAGTACTATGTAGTTTCTCAATCCTTTGCTTCGGGTCAAAATGCACAAAATGAGGAGGAAGAACAAAAAAGCCATGATGATGTAAGCTATAATATGGTTAGCATGTGTGACAATTGTATGGATTCTAATTTGGAAGAAACTGAAAGTGATCTTATAAATAAAAGACTTTCCTATTAGTTTCATCATCAAGAAGTTTCCTTAGATGATAAAGGTTGTGATGAAGATCAGGTATGTGTTACATCTTCTGAAGTTGGCCTAATAAACTTGAGAATGCCCTCTAAAGAGGAGATTGATAGGATCACTATAGAGATGATTTTCCCAGTGCATAGAAATTACAATTTGAGAAACTAAATAGTTAGTAATGATGTTGGGAAGCCTTCTAGTATATTCGTAAAGGATGTTATACACAAGATAAAATATGAAGACAAGAAGGCTAATGTAGAGATAGTTAAAGTTAAAGACATCAAAATCAAGAAGTGGGAACCCAACAAGAAGGTTCAATTCTAAACAAATGAGACAACAAAAGCAATTGTGCAAGAAAAGAAATCAAGATTTGATACTGTCAAGCAAATAATAGTGCCTACTATTCGAAAGGTTCCTACTCTAGGTATGATTATGAAGCCCA
Organism: Cupressus sempervirens; assembly: GCA_028749045.1. Taxonomy (NCBI): domain Eukaryota; kingdom Viridiplantae; phylum Streptophyta; class Pinopsida; order Cupressales; family Cupressaceae; genus Cupressus; species Cupressus sempervirens. The sequence goes on along the minus strand of CM053786.1, from coordinate 610,975,396 downwards.
CTATATCTAATTCTAATGACATGATATCCATGTTGTTACAAATTACTATTAAAGTACCTTTATCTGAACTATTTAGAATTGAAGAGCATAAAATCAAATCCTTTTCATGGTTGGGAGGGATAGGAAATGATGAAAATATTGTAGAGCAGAATGTCATTTAGCAAACCCCATTGGTTGTAGAAGATAGTGGTATTATATCTCAAATTTGCCAAATGTTCTTGGATGATTCATTAATAGCATATATAGAAGATATTGATGCTTTCTTTCTCAGTTTTATTATAAATGGAAAAAAAGCTTAAAAAATTGCATGATAAATTCAGGAGCCTCTAACACCATCATGCCCTTTAAAGTAATGGAAGCCCTAGGGTTGAAAGTAGACACTGGACAAGGTAGATGTAGAGGTACAAATGCTAGAGAAGTTCTAGTTATAGGTACTATCAAGGCTTTACCATTTAAGCTAGCTCCATACCCTGAGGTAGAATTGACTACGTCAGTCCTTGTAGTTGATATTCCTCAACATTATGGAATGTTTCTCTCTAGAAAATGGAGTTCTACTATGGGAGGTAGCCTACAATGTGACCTAACCTATGCAACTTTACACATAGGAGATAAGGCTATTAAAGTAGACAAAGAGCCAAGGGTCAGTGATATTTTGGGGGAAGAAATTGACAAAGATTCTATTTGTTTCTAAGACACAGGTGTGAATGCATTTAGAGCTAAGTTAATTACCCAAGAAGTTGAGAAGTTGCCTATTGTGATTGAGCATGAACTTGAGTGTTGTATGGATTCACCAGTATAATGGAATATGTTCTTTGATGGGGCTAGCTCTAAAGAAGTTTTAGGGGTACGGGTGGTCTTTGTTTCTCTTGAAAAGAATACTTTTAGATACTTTGTCACCCTAAATTTTTCATGCACAAACAATATAGCTGAATATGAACCTTTTCTATTAGGATTGAAAGTTGCTACCCACCATGGAACTAAAATGTTGCATGTTATAGGTGATTCTGAATTGGTTATCTCATAGATAAAGGGGACTTATCATTCAAAAAATAAAGGATTAAAATAGTATATAGAAATGTTGTCTGGGATGAGATAGAATTTTTTGATGCATTCGGTATTTTATGGAGAGACAAAACTAAAAATAAGATGGCTGACTTATTATCAAATGTAGAAACTAAAACACAAGAGGTAACATTTATAGGAGTTTCATAGATTGAGGTCCAGAATAGACCCTCAATACCTAACAATATTGAACATTGGCAAGTATTCAAAGATGACAAAGACATTGTAAATTTCTTATTGAATGAAGATAAATACCATGGTCATGAATCAAACTATAGTGACTTTGTTGAAACTATAGATGGTAAGGAAACAATTTTTGGTCAAGACGTCATGCAATTAAAGACTAATAAAATACCTATGGGTCTAGTTGTTTTGGAGAATAAGTTTGACAATCAAGATGGGGTAAGACCTGGGGCTATAGATTATAAACCTCAAGAGCTAGAAGAAATAAACCTTGGAACTAATGAGGCTCCCAAGAAAGTTTATATTGATCAAAATTTATCAGCTAAAATCAAAAAGCCTTTGAGTAAACTATTGAGAAAATATAGACATGTTTTTGTATGGTTGTATGAGGATCTCAAGGCCTATAGAGAAGAGCTTTTCCAACATATTGTACCAATAAAAGAACATGTGAAACCTTTTAGGCAGAAGCAGAGACCAATAAATCCCAACTTAGCACTCAAAATGCAAGAATAATTGATGAAATTAAGATATGGATGGATAGTTAAACCTATCAGACATTCCGGTTGAGTCTCAAATCTAGTACCTATCAAGAAAAATAATGGAGACATCAAACTGTGTATGGATTTCATAAATCTAAACATTACTTCCCTAAAAGATAATTATGGGTTGCCAAACATGAAGGCTATGTTGTAGTAGGTAACTAGTTTTGAACTTATGTACATGATGGATGGGTTCTTAGGGTATAACCAAGTCCTAGTGAAAGACAAAGAACACTTTAAGATAGCATTTACAACTCCATGGGGAATTTATGTATATGTGAGAATGCCATTGGATTGATTAATGCTGGTACCACTTTTCAAAGGGCTATGGATGTAGCTTTTCATGAGTACATCAATAAGTTTTTGGTTGTATATGAAGATGACCTTATAGCTTATTCCAAAAGGGTTTAAGACCATGGTAGACATTTGGAGAAATTTTTTATTAAAGCCTTGGAATATGGAGTGTCATTTAACCCAAAGAAATATACATTTAGAGTAACTGAAGGAAAAATATTGGAACATATAGTACCAAAGGATGGAGTAAAGATAGATCCTCAAAGAGTGGTAGCTATTGATAAGGTTCCTAAGGAAAAGAATGTGAAGGGAGTACAATCTTTCTTCAGGCAAGTTAATTTTTTGAGGATGTTTGTTACTAAATTTTTTGAGATTAGTAGACCTATCTTAAAAATGCTTAAGAAAGGAGCTACTATCAACTGGAATGGTCAACCTTCATAGGCATTTTAGGATATTAAAACTACCATAAAGAATTCTCTAGTCCTTAGAACTCTAGACTACAAAAAACCAATGCCCAAATTCTCTTTTGCATCTTTCCATATTGTAGCTACAGTCTTGTTGCAGAAGAATGAGGAAGGATACAAACACCCAATTGCAGTCTTCAGCAAATCATTGCAGCTTGTTGAATTAAAATATGGAATCAATGAGAAACAAGCTTATGCCTTGGTAAAAGTTGTTAAGGCTTTTAGATGCTACATGATAGGTGCCATTTTCATTTCATTAATACTCAGTGTTGTTGTAAAAGACACATTTTCTCAACAAGAAGTATCAGGTAGAAGATGCAAATGGGTAAATGGGATCTAAGATTTTAACATTGACATATAGATAACAAATTAGTGAGAGGCCAGGGATTAGCTAAGCTTATGGGGATATGGACCACCATGAAAGGTATACTAATGGTGTCTACTATCTACAATACATGGAAGATCCTCCTCATCTGACTAAAAATAAAAAGAGAAGCACCAAGTTACAATCCATCAAATATATTATTGTTCAGAATAGCCTATGGTCGAGAAATTTTGAAGGAATACTACTAAAGTGTGTTGATCAGAAGAAGTCAACACACATATTGAATGAGATGCATACTGGAGTTTGTAGAGGATATTATATGGCCAAGACCATTGCACATAAGGTAATGAGAGCTAGATTTTGGTGGCTATCCCTTTTTAAAGATGCTCAAGTAATGGCTTGAAAGTGTGATGCCTATCAAAGGTTTGCAAGTAAATTAAAATTTTTGGGGAATACTCTACTAAAGCTAGTTGAAGTGCAAGTACCATTTCAACAATGGGGAATGGATTTTATATGTGAGAATTCTCCCAAGTCTAGTAATGGCTATTCCTAGATATTAGTTGCTACTTATTACTTTACAAAGTGGGTGGAGGCAATCTATAAAAGAAATGCAACTAGTAAGGTTGTTAACAATTTTTTTGATAAATAACATTATATCAAGATTTGGTTGTTCTTAGAGAATTCTAACAAACAATTCAATGTGCTTCAGATATGAGGAATTTATAAAAAAATTTAATAAGTATGGGATAAAAAGATCAACATCTTCTCCTTATCATTCATAAGGGAATGGACAAGCTAAGTCCACAAATAAAAGTTTGTTAAAAATAATAAAAAGAACATTGCATGATAATAAGAAAGCTTGGGATTCTAAGTTGCAATTAGCAATATGGGCTGATAGGGTGACTATAAAGAAGGCAATAGGAGTAGCACCCTTTAATATTGTGTATGGAATTATGTCAAGGATGCCTCAAAATAACCTAGTAGGACTTTATAATTACATCTAGTTATATGATGAAGATATTTTCGATGATATACAATAAAGGTTGGATGATATTGTAGGATTAGCAAAAACAAGGAGAGAAGCATCTCTTAGAAACCAAAAGTTGCAACTACAAGTCAAGGCATTATATGATAGAGGAATAGTGACTAAGAAGTTTGAATCTAAAGATCTAGTCCTGATCTGGAATGCAAGAATTGAAGAAAAAGGAAAATATGGTAAATTTGACCCTAAATGGTTGGGTCCCTATCTAATTGAAGTTTTATTGGGAGAAGATTCCTATTTACCGAAGGATCTATCAGGTAACATTCTTAAGCTGCCAGTCCATGGATAGTTCTTGAAGAAGTATTTTTGCTGAAATGCTTATTTTATCCATCAACAATAGTTTTTAGGTTTTCTATACATTTTGTATATACTTTAATCTTTGTATAGTTTCCTATGCATAGTTTTTCTTGTTATTGTTGCTCTCTTAGAGTTGTTATTTTTCAAGGAAAGCCAAATATGTGGTCTACTTCTCCTAGGGATTATAAGCCCTCAATTGAATCTAGTGTTTTCAATGTCCCCAGATAGAGCCACGGTTGGATTGATTTTTTACAAAATACAATTCTCTTAGTTCTATGTATAAAAATCAAAATAAGATCTACTACTTGCCTTCTAGGGTTTTGGTTTTTTGGCTTTACAATTTTAAAACCCTAGGAAAAACCCTATCAAACCCTAAATCTTGTGCTTTTTAAATTTAATTGGGCATGAAGCTATCTAAATTTCAAATATTCCTTTGAGATTCATCTCAGTTACCACTTTTCCAAGTGCTTATTACCAAATTTGTTTGCACTATCTAATCTTTTTAAGATCTATGATAATCATTATGTCACATAGAGGAAATACAAGGTTTTTACTCCATGTGACATAGTGACTACCATGAAATGGAATGGCAGTGTCAGAAAGTGAAAGGTCAGTGTTAGAAATCTTGATTGTTTCAAATTTGTGGTGATGTGATTTATGTCAATGTTGTCAAAAACTAGAAGGGACTAGCTAGAGAAATTTGAAAATGGCATCACCAAAGTTTGGTTCTACTCAGTGAGTCCTTATGTTGCAATCAAAAAATAGAATGCACCCTACTAGTAGTGACATAGTGACTTACTAGAGAATATAAAGGGTGGCAATTTTTGAGAAAGATTTTGACTATAAAATTCTCAGTTGATAATATGGATGTGTGCCTTTATTTCTTTGTCAGAGGCATTATTTAAGGTAATTATGAGAGAAACTTGGAATATCTTTCTGGCATTGGATTTTCAACAGTATTGCAAAGGTTGTTATGTCACAATCGAGAAAATAAAGAACATCACTAGTAGCAATACAATGACTTAATAAAAAATGGCAATGTGGAAACAATTTAAAAGGTGGGTCCCAATAATCATCTCGTTAGAAATGAGCCACGTAATAACTATTGAAATGTTGGAATTTTTCAAAGAAACATGTATGCACTAGGATTTTCAAAAACACGAGAGTTCACTACATCATGGCTGGAAAATCTTTACGCCTTCCCGGTAGTGACATAGTGCCTAACTTGAAAAGATGAAACACAATGGGGACCAATCATGTGATGTCACAAAAGGGATTAGAATATAAAATTATTTTCTAGTTTGGCATGACATTTCCAAGTCATCAATGACATGGACCCACACCCAAGTCAAAAGAGTAGATGATAGATTGTGATGATTGAGTTAAATTAGATCAATGATCGTCGCCAAGTTGCTATGGGGAATTGCATGCTATTTACTCAACATGAAATGGTGACTAAGGTAGGAAATGCATGAACCCACTATAGTTGTAGAAATTTCATGTAGATTCCTCACTGTCAGATCAAGCTCAGATCAACGATCGTCACTTCATCTCTACGGGGAGTTGCTCAATTTTTAAGGATAGCAACATAGTGAACAAAGGGAATATAGGTATGACCCACCATAGTTGTATTAAATAAAGAATCAAATGTCTATCATCATATCTGACTGGAATCAATCGGTATCACTATGTACCTATACAACATGCTCATTTTTTATGCATAGCGATGTAGTGACTTGGTGACACATGTCCTCGAGGACTAGTGGGTCTGATTTGTATCACCTATAGTGATGAAAAGAATATGTAAAGAAATTTCATTGGATTGAATTTCAATGTGGTGAGTAGAAAATGAGTCATCCCTACTTTTACTCCTAGATCATGAGATTTTCTGAGATGAACGATGCAAGTTTAAATGTAGAACTTAGCACCACTTTGTTTCACTTATAGTTCATTAATGAGGAATGGAAGCTTTGCGTGTGAGAAAAAAATAGAGTATATTGCAAAAAAAAATTTTACTTTCATTTTATGGAAACAAATTGTTAGGCCTCTAGAGAAGAATTTGTTGAGAATTTGTGGTAGTTTTGATTAAAATATGAAACAATTTTCCTTTGTTTGAAAATAATCATAGAGTTACAAAGAAGAATAAACATAAACTCAAGTAAGTCCCTATGTTCCATACTCTTCAAAGTAATTTAGTTTTCTACAAACTATATTCAAGATGCCTCCAAAGAAGGTTTTCTCTAGGCAAGAAGATGATTTGGCTAGGAATATCTGTGATGACCTTCTTGAATTATTCACTAAGTCTAAAAATAAGACTATTAAAGTAAAAAAGTTAACCTCATTAAACACTAAACTCAAGATTGCAGATGGGCTATATGATAATAGGAATTGAGTTAGGAATGCCAAGACTTCTCAAAATGGACTCTCTTTGTTTAAAAAATGATTTTTTGAAGGAATTTATTTGCCCTTCATGCAAATATCTGGAACCTTGACTTAGGAAAGCTAGTAGTTTCTAGTGTTTTTATGGATTATAACCTGTTGAAGGTTGTTGCAAAAAATTATGATCTAGCAATCAAAGTAGTAAGGAGAGTTGATGGTGAGCCTCTGGTCACAATTAGCCCTGAGGAGATTTGAGAGGTATTTGGCCTAGAGCCACTGACAAAATATCATGTGTCCATTGACCTACAAGAGTTAGAAAAAGAATATATCAAAGAAGGATGCAATTAGGTAGGATGCACTCAGAGAACATATAGGAACAATTGGTAATTTGTCAGTGATTACTACATCCTCTAGGGAACCTTTCAAAAAGGAATATTTCACTTCTTGGGCTGCAGAGGCATAAATGACATTTTATCAAGTTTTTGGTGAAGATGAATAGAATGTCATGCCCATCAGTTTTATGTGCATGATCACTCAGATTTTCTCTTTTGGTCTAGATGTTATATTTGATTTTGCCTCCTATATAGTAGAAGAAATTCATACTGGCCTAGTGGGCATTACAAAATGCAAGGTAGATAAAACTGTTGGTCATTATTCTTTGCTGATGCACATGTTTTCGTTCAAAGGAGTATCATATTTTGTTAAAGAAATGAAATTAAATAGAGAATAGGAGGGAGAAGCACTGTCAATTTATTTATCGAGTTTAGATATGACCCTGGATATTGAAAATGCTATTTTTTTTAGATTTGATAGGTAGTTTTCTTCAAAATTAAGGTGCCTTTTATTAACTAACAATCCCAGAGTGACTAAGGCACTGGTAAGTCTTATCAAGGCCATGGATAGTCCTATTAGTTTAAAAGTATAACATAATTGGGGAGACATTATCCCGTACTCTGTTTCCACTATTCTTAGGATTTATGGTTTTAAAGGAACCACTCATGTATTTCCCTACCGTGTGCCATTAAAGGTAGGGGTAGCTAAGTTTTTGTGGTAATTAGGAGGATTAGAGGAGGGTTATCTGGTGAAAAAGGGTAGAGGCTTAATTTTCCAAAATTGTACTGCAACCCACAAATTTGTGCTCACAAAAGGGGGTTGGATTTTTCTTTATAAAATACTATATTAGTACAAGATGGTTGTCTCTAATCCCCATTTTTGTGATAATGAGGGATTCTATGACTTAGCCTTTAGGCACAAAGCTAAGCTAGGTATATTAAAACATGAGTCATACTTTCCTAAAGACATAATAAGAAATAAGTTCTCCTTGCAAGAATAGGAAACCAAGAAAGAAAAATGGAGGGTTTCCTCAAGAGTTTTGGATCTTATTCATTGTTTTGACAAATATTATAATCCTTTAGGTAATGCCACTATAGAGGCAGAAAAAATTAATAAACTCATGATTGCTTTCCCTAGCATAATGGAAACTATGAAAGAGAAAAAAACAAAATTTTATTAATTCTTATCTAGATGGCTAAGGAGGTAATAAGGAGATTGGGATTCACCCCCAATCTAGGGGTAGGAAAATTGATTATCCAAAAAATGTAAGGTTATAATGTATTTCAAAATAAGAAGGCCACTATGGATAAGAGAAAACAAATAATAACATCTACTAGTATTGCCTTAGAAGAAAGACCTGATGAGCCCTCTGCTAAAAGGAAAAAATAATGAAAGAACAAGGTCCTCACATTGAGTAATATTCACCAACACAATCTCCTTTGTGGATTGGAGAGGAACAATTCAGGGGACAATAGATTGAACAGTTGGGGTCACAAGGAGAAATTTTTATTACCTAGGGAAAATTAAATGAGGGAAACCCCCAAGAGCCCCCTATGCCAAGCCTTGATTTGAAAATGGCATATTTTAAGGGAAGAGAACTAGACCCTATGATAGTGTAGGCCAGTGATCAATTTTTGTCAGATGATAGTTTTGTTAATTCCAAAGCCTTCCACCAATTTGCATGGAGGACAAAAATAGGAAAATATGAAGAAAGATGTACTAATTTGAAGGTTGAGAATCTAGAGATTGAAGATGTAGCCATTCAAAACCAAATAAAAGATGAAATGACAAAGGAATTTAAAAGCCTAACCCTGAAGAAGGGAGAGAAATGGTTAGAACATTAGGTGTTCTATTGTGTCCCAATTGTGATATAGCAGATGCCCTAATTTTTAATTTTGTTTCCAATAAATTAGATACATTGGACCAAAATAAAAAGGAGATCTCAGGTGCTAAATTTAGTACAAACCAAGTTTCTTTGGTTATTTGGTCCATCAGAAAGCATCCAGAACAATGTCTCTACAATCAGATAGTACTAGGCTGATTGGAAATTTAAATGTAAAAAGGGTAGAGAATACAAATTTTGTGGAGGTTGCCCATTTGAATGTTGGAACATCCCAATTGACTTTGGCTATTGCAAAAAAAAGTTAAGAATAAGATATTGGAGTTGCAAGCCAAGTATGAGAGATTTTTGGAGGCATATAATAAAGAAGTTCAGAAATGGATTGAACTTGAAAATAAGGTAATGGGGAGCTCTTCCACCCCAAGAATTACATATCCTCACCCTCTAGTGGAACCTTTTAAATCCACTCCTCTTATAGAAATACCAAAGACTCCACAAAGGCCACAATACTACACAACTAAGGATTTTGAGGAAGAGAAAAGAAAACTATGGGCATTCATGTAGAGCTGGATGTGCAATATGAAGATATTTTAAGAAAGGCTCTCATGTATCTAGGGGAAAAAAATTAATGGCCAATATTCTATGAGCAATAAACTAAGGAAATAAATATTTGGGAAGAAATGTAGGAAAATGAAGAAACTTTGAAACCCATTGTTAATAAGTTGGGTAAAAGAAGAAAATAAATTACATTTTTTGTTTTTTTCTATCATGATGTCTTTCTATGACCATATTGAAAAAAAATTGATGTTGCCAATGATTTTTTAGAACTTGATCATAGAAGAGTGGGATTATAGAGAAAGGTTGTTGCTTACTTGAGTAAGTACAAAAATGAGAAATTTGATTTATTCCCACATGCTCTAGATAGGAAAAATAAATTAAAGAATAAAGATGAATGGGCCAAGGAATTGGATGACTTGTTGTGTTTAAGAATGAATAAAGTCATCATTGAAAAAGGACATGCATGGTGGGCCACCACAAAAGAGGAATTGGTGAAGGTCTTGTTATTCTTTGATTCTTTGAAACAAGATTTAGTTAGTATTGACAAGGAGGCTGAGTATGTGATTAGGAAGAAACATGATATATTGCACTTTAATTGGCCAGATGATCCACTTTTTGACAAGTGGATGGCAGATATTGCTTCTTGCGAATAGTTGGAAGAAGATGAAACTAATGATGAGGTGCATGAGGATGAAATATAGGTTATTGATAAACTTGCACAAGATCAAATGGAAGAAGAAGATAAAAGCAAGAAACCAATTTCAGTTGTAGGTTTAGAGGCCGAGGGCATTGAAATGACAAAGGAAGAAACAAGAATAAAAGTATTTTTATCAGTCCATGATGAAAATAGTGAAAACCTTCAGGTTGAGATTGATTTGCAAGTAACATAATGAGATTCATCATTGGCCAGTCTAGTAGCTGCATATATCGAAGATTTAAAATAGCAGTGGCCAATAAAAAGATCAATAACATGTGAAAATGTAATAGAAATGGGACCTACCAAAGAAATACTTGATGTATTAAGTTTTATGTTACACTTTTTTTTGTCTCTTTTAAGAAAAATGTAAATATCTTTGGTCTAGAGGGATAGTTGTCCTTTTCTCTTAGCCTAAAGCTTATTGCATCTCACCCTATATAAGTGAGATCCTAGGGCTAGAGAAAAGGGGTCCAAATATTTGAACTTTTAGTTTTATTAAGCTTTTCTAGTCCAATACTCTTGATGTATTTTCTGTGATATGTCTTTTCTACAAATTTGACGAGAGTACACCATTATGGTAGGATCTAGACGTCCTTTTTTTATTTATTTTGAGTCTTAAGAAATTGTATACAATTTTCAAAGAAATTTAATGAAGAACAAGAACTATCCCCATTTATGTTCTCTCTAAATCTTGTCTCCAATTCTACTACATGGCTATTTTGAAGTTGTAGAAGCAAAAGCTTGTCCAATTGAATGCAATTAAGTTTAAATGTATGCCAATTCATTAATTCTTTTAATTCAATTAATTAATTAAATGCTTTAATGATATTGATGAGATTTTCATAGTAATACAATGGATGTTAGTAAGAATGAGATCCAGTGAGAGCTATCAATAATATTGGTTGTATTGCAATCAATTAGATCTAGGAATTGAATAGACTCTAAATCCCTCGGATAGGGCATTGATTTGATTATTTTAATCTACGTATGGAAGGTCATAGATAAGAATCAAGTTCATCTTCAAAATCAATTTTATTTTACTATTCATGATTGTAAATGTTGGTTAGCACTTGTTTGCATCTGGTCTCTGAGTCTTACTTAGCTACTATTTTCAAGAAATATTTGCAAAACTGAGGAGAATTATGACCAAATATACTATTAAGGGATGTGTGTTGTTGTGAATTATTATGGGATAAGAAAACTAGTGTGTATGATATTATATTGACAATTCTTACATCCCTTAGGTATACCCACCTTGATTCTGCAGAGCCTAAAGAATAGAAAACCATTCTTAGGTTTATTGAAGTTGGATCTAGATAAGAAACATGCATAATTATTGAGGGGAAGTAGCTAATCTCTAGATTTTGTGAGTTTTATTATCTTGTATTAATTCTTTTTTCTTAGTAATTGAAAAACACCAACAATGACATCTTCATCTCTTAAGAAAAATATGCAAGGCAAACCTTTGAGAGATTCAAAATGTACAAGAACTAGAAAACCCCAACACTAACAGTAATAGGTCTAAAGTTAAGGAAGGAAGATTGCAAAAAAAGTGTGAATCCAACATTATACAAGAGTATGGTTGGAATTTTGATGTATTTGACTACAAATCAAGTAGACATGATGCATGAAGTAAGTTTGATTTCTAGATTTATGGAAACACCAAAGGATTCCCACTAGCAAGTAGGAAATAGGACCCTAGGGTATGTGAATGGTACCAAGGGATTTGGGATTTTGTATACTACTGATAATGATTTCAATTTGGTTGGTTACATGGATAGTAATTGGGGAGGAAGCTTATATGATAGGAAGAGAACTTCTAGATATATGTTCCATATGGTACCAGGTACAATTTCATGGGAATCCAAGAATCAAGCTATTGTTTCTCAATCAATAATAAAAGCCAAATACAATGCAGTTAATGCACCAGCATGTCAAGCTATTTGGTTAAGGAGGATCATGACATATTTGAATTAAAAGAAAGAGGATGGAACCATAATCTTTTGTGACAACATCTCCTCAATTGTATTTTCTAAGAATCATGTCTTCTATGGGAGAAGAAAACATATAGAGATTAGATATCACTTCATCAAAATTTTGGTGGAGAATTGGGATATCAAGATGGAATTTTGTAAGTTTGATCAGCAGTTAGTGCACAAATTTACTAAACTCTTAGGCATTGGAATTGTGCAACTAAGAGAGAGTCTTGGTATAGTTGATTTGGATCAAGAGTGATCCTTGTTTTGTTTGGTTAGATGGAATTTTCAACATGTGTTGAATCCTTTTGTTATTCTATAAGTTCATATTGTCTTGTCCTATGAAGAAATGATTTCTCTGGGCATTTTTGAATGCAACCATTAGTGTTCTAATTTTAAAGTTTAAGTTTTATCAGTTTGAATTTTTTTAAGGTTTTCTAGTTGAAGTCGAATTCTCCCAAATTTTGTAATATTTTTAACTTAGTTGAATACAAAAAAAGAAATTAGACATAGATGGCTTATTGTTGTCTCCCTTCTATTTGATATTACATGTTTTGCATTTAAGATATTCATACTTGCAAGTTTTGAAGTTATCCCCTCTATGTTTAATGGAAAAAATGTCTAGGCAATTAGTTTATTAAACAAATTACTCGATTTAATCTTAACTGAGTTCTCTCTTCTGCTCCTACTAAGTTCACTCAATATTCTTTGTTGATTAGGTTAACTCAAGAACCACTAAGCTAGGTTCCACCATGCCTTTGATAACCAAGCTCACTTGTCACCATCTTGTACTGAGTTTCCCTTAATGCTAATATATCCAGCTCCTTCATGTGTTGAGTTCACTTGGCACCTACTATCTATCACTTGGCATCCATTGTATACTGAGAAAACTATCACTCAGAACCTTCTTGTGTCGAGCAATTTTTTTTTTTTTTTGATTTATTTTTCACATGTTTTCATTGCACGGAGCATAGTATTATATGTGAACATATCACAGCCATTTCATTGAGAAGATTTCTTGCCTCTTTGATGTTACCCCCAATGTAAATACCTAAAAGTAGAGTATTATATGTAACACCATTAGGTTTAATGTGCTCTCTCTCCATTTCCTCAAGTAGGTATATTTCCTTGTCTAGTTGTTTTGTTGTGCACAACCCCCTGATTATTATAGTATAAGTCATGATATCTAGAGAAATTCCATGTATGAACATTTCCTCCAGAAGTTTACAAGCATCCACTATTCTTCCTTCATTGCAAAAAGTATTTATGATGGCATTGAACATCACTATATCTGGATTAACCCCACATCCAAGCATGCTCTCCAATAGTTCAATAGCCTCTGTCATTTTCAGTTCCTTTCATAGATTATTGATTAATGAAGAAAAAGCCTCACAATTTGCATATAGTCCATTTTCAAAAATCTCCTTTAGATTTTTGGCAACCTCATCCACCCAACCTTGCTTGTAGAACCCACTAATTATTACACTAAAAGTCACAACATTGGGGCAGAACCCCTTTCCACACAACTACTACTGAAGTTTGGAAACCTCATTCATCTTGTCTTGACTGTAGAATTCGTGGATTAGTGTGGTGTTATTCTTAACAGTAAGAGAGAACCCATTTGATTCTATGTCATTCAATAACTCCAAGGCCTCTTCTATCCTATCTTTCTAGAAAAACCCAACCATAAGAGTAGAATATGTTACTTCATCGGGGACCATACCAAAGTCAGATGACATTTGTTTCAAAAAATTCAATATGGAAATCATGTTCCTAGCTTTACATGGACCTTGATCAATGTATGGAAGGTTTAAACATCTAGTTTAATTCCAACAAACTTCATTTGTGAATACAATGATTCCACCATTGCAAACTTGTTTTCATACACGAGAAAAAATAGCAAAATATTGTAAATTTTGGTTGTGGGTGGGAATCAATTTACCTCCATTTCATCAAGGAATCTAAGGCTTGCTTGGCCATGTGTGCTTTGTCGTAATCCTTTATGATTTTGCAAAAGGCTCCCTATGTTGGTTCACTCATTAAGCTTAAAACATCCCATGTCTTCTCTAAATGCCCTGCGTAACCTAGTGGATAAATGAGTAAATCGCAGAGTGAAGGGTGGGGAGTGTACCCAAGTTGGGCGATGACCTATTTAGGGATTTTGAGAGCCCTCAATACATCCTTCTCTTTCTTTATGGTGTAATACAACTTGATTGGGGTGTATTTTGTGAGCACCTAGCGAAGTGCATTGTCGTTGGAATTGTTGGTTACACTGATTGAGGGTTGAGTTCACATATATAGATATTTACATAATTTTTCAATAATGTCCAAAGGAATGTGTGATGTCAGATTTTTTTTGGTGCAAGGATGAATAAATGGCATGGCACCAACAACCTTGGCTCTAGAAAGGCTTGCACTCTTTCTTTCTTCCACACTCTAGCTACTAGGTGCACCTAAAACTCCTAGTGTGCTAAGACACCTGAGATATGATTATCTATGGGAATAGACACATTAAATTTGTTGACACAAGTCATTTCTATACTTCCTAGTGTGAAGTGGTTGATAAGTGTCTCACATGCCATTTCTAGAAAATGCTTAAACTTTGTTATGTTCACTTCTCAATAGTTGCTCACCTAATAAAAAAGTGTTTTTCTACAAATGGGCCAATTACCAATCAAGAAAGATAAAAAAATGATCAACTATTAGTTCATGTGTGATTGGTTATTAGTACATGTGTTATTATTTTTTGGGGCTTCCTAAAAAGTAGTAATTGAGGGTATCTATAATGATGTCATCTTGGTCATTGGACCCTTGGTGACTATTGGGTCTCTTCCCCTATTCGAGTTTTAAATTTTATTTTCTTTCTTTAATATGTTGAGTTTTTCTTATTGAAAATAAATTAAAATTACAATATAATAAACAAGAGACATAAAGTGTTAGTTATGCTGAATTAGTGGATTAATGTGTTACCAATTAAGTTTGAATGCACAATGAAAATATTTTGATAGAAAAATGTGCTCAATAGAATTATGCTTGACAATTTTTCAAGTTTTTCTAAATCTAAGCCATATAAATTTCCACTAAAAACAAATAAGCATTTTGCATTTTCCCAACATTTATAGTTTTTCTACCAAATGAAGCTAACAATTTCATTAGGTTGGTTGATCTTTTTCTTACAAAATTTTGCATTTTTATGTCCTAGACCATCTAATATAATTTCCAACATCTAAGAAACTATCATTATTTCAAAAAGCATTTCATGATGTACAAAATCTTAATCTTTTTAGGATTAATTGTAGAAAAGGAGAATGAATGCAAGGCATGTAGTTGGATAGACAGAGAACAAATTATAATGGGTCTCAAAATGATGTGTATATCATACATTTATGAAAAAGATCTCTAATGTGTTGTACAATTGAATATCAAAAGGGCTTGGAAGAAAGAATTGGTCATGACATGTAAAAATATAATTGTAGTACTATTTTTGTCAAGAATGGCGTCAAGAGATAGTAGCAATGGTTTCTTCCAGCAACACTTCTATCACTCACATGCATTACCTTATTTCATCACATGGATTAGGTATTGTAATTGGTTGTTTTCTATGACTTTATTTCCTCTTTATGATCTCGATGAAATGTGATATGAAATTTTCATCTAAAAAACATTGGTAGGTTATCCTTTATTCCAAAGGCATACTATGTTACTTAACCTTAAGAAGTTGAACAATACAAAAAATTATTGCTGCACCATTGAACTTGCAAATATCTATGATGAAAACTAATAATTTACCATTGTATCAAAAATGTAGTAAGGATGTTACAATTTTAGGTGATAGTATATCTAGTACTATACAACACAATACATTATATTGAGGAAATATTTTTAGGTCTCAAATCAAGTTTTTACCAAGTCTTTTATTAATATTGCTAAAGTAGTTTCTCAAATACTAGTGCATGACAACACTCTATAACTATGATCTTTGAAAGGAATTATGACATAATTAATGAAAATAAAGGTAATGGAGGACAAGATAACATTCCTCTCACATGCGTAAACTCTTTTCTCACATTTTTGCATGATTCTCTACTCTTGCCAATGTTGAGGAAATATGGGTGGATGTATGTAGACCATCTATTATTGCATTAAAAGCAGTATTTTTTGTTGTTCTTGTTTTAGCCCAAATCTAATGTTTATATGTGCTTGCTTGTTTTGAATCTTGGGGCTCTTTATTAATGGCCGCATGTGAGCTTGATGGAAAGATTATGCATTTACAAGATAAATGAAATTGATGAAATCGCAGAAGTCTTTTCTATTGCTTAGTTTTTCAGATAGAAATTATTTTTTTTCCTAAAATAGGGAAGAAGTTAAAGCTTAAGCCTAACACATTTCTATTGCTTAAGCTTACATTTTTAGATATATATAATGGTAGAAATAAAATATTATAGTAAATAATATTAGAAAGATAGCCCTAAATGGTTTGAATCATAAGACATTAAGATAAGTTCAAGTTTTAATTATGTAAAAATCATGTTATGATCCTTCACTAGTTTTGGCTAATTACTCTATTTTTTCAGAGATGGATGTGGATTGAAATTTAGGTGCAAAGGTTCTAGTATTTACAATGAGTTTGCTAATGATTGTGACTTTAGATTTGGGGTTTTTAATTAGATTTTAAATTGAAGCCTATATGAGAAGCTTTGGATTTAATTTTATTTCTAAGTTTCATATTATTTTTTGTTAAGGGAAGTATAAAAATTCCATTTTAAAGCACAATGGGAATAAGGATAGTTAATTAAACTTTATATTGGTCCCCAAAAAAGATGCATGCTTCCACTTGGTTAAAAAAAAATGCAACTTTAGGATGCATTTTGCATTATAGTAGTTGAAACTAGTTTCCCTTAAGGAACTAGCCATTTCTTTATCCATAGTAAGGAATTTTTGTAGTGTTTTAATTTTTGTATTATAGGTATTAGTCTATAAAAAATCAATATTAATCACAATTCAATGTCTTTCATTTATAAGGAAAGAAATGATTTTGTAAAGGAGGAGACAACAATGAAATCAAATAGGCTATAGGAAATCAATAGTCGGCAACACATCAGATCCCACATGCAAACATATGTCAAATTAGAGTATTCAGTATTTAAAAGAAATCTTTTGAAGAGTGGTTTCTCATCCCTCCATATAAAATCCCAACTGTAGTTAAGTAAGATTGACAATCTACTATTTCATCTTAATTCCAATTTTTATTTTAACAATTGCATAGTTTTTTATTTTTTGTATTGCAAGTCCTAATGTTGATCAATCATTATTATAAAAATATTGATGCTTATAGGCCTACATTTTTACTACACATATATAATTTGATGGAAATCAATGAGATGATTTAGTTCAACTATTGGGATGATTTAGTTCATCTATTCAAGGAGTTTTGCAAACTATAAGGTGATACATGTGATTCTTTAACCACTCCTATGTTAGGATTAAACCATGAATAGAAATAACAATTACATGCAAATATAAACAATGTCAAAAAATAATAGATTGTGCAAAAAAGAACACAAGACATCAAGATTTAATGTGGTTCACCCAAACTATAGGCTACATCTAGCAAAAAGAAACTCCAATATTTATATGATCCAATGATTACAACCTAATTACAATATGTAATCCCTTATAGCTCAATACTTCTATAAGAACCAATTTTCTCATCACCTTATTGAAACAATCCCTAAACCTAATCCCTCTTATACAAGTATTTTTACCATTTTAGGGTTATAATTAATAATTACATGTTGGTCCAAAATCTTGATAAAATAGGGCCCAAAATTATTTTCAAATCCCTAAAGAATTTATGAAGTATGTACAGTACTTCTCTGATCAATCACAACAAACTAACAATCTCCCACTTGGAGACTAGTCCTATAGCAATATTGCTACCACATGGGGCTCCCATTTCATCAAACCATCCTAGACTGTGTTGTTCTTGTATGCCTGTTTAGTCTAGAAGACCAACTAAAGATGAAGAGGAATTCAACTTCTCCCTTGTCACTACCTTGGTAAACATACCCGCTTGATTGTCATTTGGATGTGTCTTGTCTAGCTTTAATTTTCCATCATCCAAAACAAATCGAATGAAATGTTACTGCAACTATATGTGTTTTGACTTTGAATGCAAAGCCAATTTTTTTGGAAGATGAGTGACACTCTAACTATCTATAAACAAATAATTATTTTTCTAAGGATGTCCCAATTCTTCCAAGAAGAACTCAAGCCATATCATCTCCTTAGCTACCTCTATAGTAGCAACATGCTTTGCCTCTATAGTAGATAATGCATTAACCTTCTATAACCTAGAAACCTAACTCATGTTGCCCCACCAATAGTAAATATATAGCTTGTAGTACTTCACTTGGTATTAATATCCCTTTCCAAATCTAACTCAACATAGCCCTATAAATCATTAGTAGAGCCCCAAAGTGTAAACACTTATTAGATGTTCCTCTTAAATATTTAAGAATCCATTTGACTACATTGCAATGCTTAATTCCTAGATGACTCATATACCTGCTAACAACTCTCATTGCATGTGCAATATCTAGCCTAGTACATACCATACCATACATCAAGCTTCCTATAGCTAAAGCATAGGGTACCTTGGACATCTTCTCCTCCCCTTCTTGTGTCTTTGGACACATTTCCTTAGTCAACTTCAAACGACCAAGTAAAGGTGTGTTGACAGCTTTAGCATTATCGATAGAGAAATGTTGCAACACCTTATCAACATAATTTTCCTAAGATAGTGTCAATTTCTTGTTCTTCCCATATTTGCAAATCTTCATACCAAGAATTTTTTTTCTTCCCCCAAATCCTTCATAGAAAATGCATGTGCTAATTGGCATTTCAACCCCTTAATGTGATCCATGTTAGAACCAACTACAAACATATCATCAATATATAAACATAAAATAATTTAGCTATCATCATCCAACCTCTTAGAGTAAACACAATGATCTGAATGACCCCTATTGTATCCATGCTCATACATAAACTTGTTAAATTTTAGATACCATTGCTAAGTTGCTTGCTTCAAGCCATATAAACTTTTCTTCAATTTGCACACTAAGTTCTCCTTACCTTTTACCTCAAATCCCTATGGTTGAGCCATATATATCTCTTTATCCAAATCACCATGAAGGAAGGCTATTGTAACATTAGGTTTCTCCAAATACAAGTCTTCAGTGGCCATAATACTTAAAATAGTATGGATAGAAGTCATTTTCATAATAGGAGAAAATATCTTATCAAAATCAATACCTTTTTTCTATGCAAATCCTTTTACAACTAACCTAGCTTGAAATATTTTCTTACCTCCTCTTCTTTCAACTTGTAAAACCACTTATTATATAAAGCCCTTTTACCTACAGGGAACTTGCATAAATCCCATGTCTTATTTTTTAGCAAAGAGTCCATTTCATCTTTTATCCCAAACTCCCAGTGAATCTTAGTATCTACCTGCACTACTTTATTATAACATTGAGGTTCACCAGCATCTATTAGTAAAATAGATACAAAGAGGGAGAAAATCTTGTTGGATGTCTACTTATCCTTGTTGACCATCTAACATTTACTGGTGTGTGTGGTATTTTTTGTTGTGATTAAGAAATTTTTGGAACATCATATTTTGTAGTATCATTTGGAACTACAAAATCATGTTCTTTCTTCTCATGTTGCTGCAATAGATTTTTGTACAACACTTTCTCATTAAATATGACATCCTTGCTTCTTAAAATTTTATGATTTTAAAAATCCAAAGCCTATAACCAGATTCATTAATGCCATATCCAAAAAATACACATTTTTGTGACTTAGCTTCTAGCTTGGTTCTATTTTCAAAATCTATATGAGCAAATGTTTCACAACCAAAGATTCTAAGAAAAGAATAAATCACCTTCTTACCAATTCATGCTTCCTCTAGAATAACACAACCCAAAGGAGAACAGTGACCTCTATTTATCAAATATACAACAATATTTACAGTCTCTACTCACACATATAAGAGCAACCACATATGCAACTTCATGCTCCTTGCATGTTGCATTATAGTCTTGTTCATGTGTTCGGCCACTTCATTTTCATGTGGAGTTCTTGGAACATTTTTTTGTCTACGAATACCATTAGTAGATCAATAATTTTTAAATTTATGACTATAATATTCACCACCATTATCAGATCTGAGACATTTTAATTTCTTACAGGTCTCATTTTCAACCAAGCATTTCCATTTCTTAAAATTTTGAAATACATCATATTTCTTTCTAAGGAAATAAACTCATACCTTTCTAGTTGCATCATTAATAAATGTAACATAATAATAAGAGACTCCAAGGGAAGATGCCTGAGCCAGTCCCCATACAATGGTATGAACAAGCTCTAATTTCTCCTTTTTATTTTCCTTCCTAGTCTTCACAAAACTCACTCTCTTTTGTTTTCCATACACACAACTTTCACATAAATCCATATTAACACAGTTCATACTTGGTAGAACATTCATTGAATGAATTAATTTAATACCTTTCTCACTCATGTGCCCAAGTCTATTATTCCACAATGCTATATTAGAATTTATAGTAGCTATTTGTTCTCCCTAGTCAATTGTAGCAATTGTTCCTGAATATTCATTTTTCTCTAAAAAAATTAAAGTGAGAGTAAATATGACCTATACAAAGATATAAGTTGCCTAATTTCACACCTTTTGCTACTACAAGGCAACCTTCTGAAACCTTCCAATTTTTATCATTAAAAGTAACTACATAACCCTCATCACCGAGTTTCCCTACTAAAATTAAATTTTTACTCATCATTGGAACACGTCTTACCTCATGTAGTAGCCAATGATTCTCATTCTGCAACTTAATCTTAACTTTTCCCTTTCCAAAAAATTGAAAGGGTTCATTATCCCCCAAATAAACAAGTTCAAAATCCCCTTGGACATAATCAATGAAATAACCTCTATAAGGTGTAGCAAAAAATGAAGCACTAGAATCTAAAACCCAAGAATTATCAACACTTTCTAAAAATAGAAGCTAAGCATCCTCTTTGAATTTGTTACTTATCACATCTACCTCCTTGTCTCCATCTAGTTTATCTCTTTTATTTTTCTTTTATGTCTAAGAGTCTTTCTTTTTATGCCTTATTTTACCACATATCCAGCAAACATTTGGTCCTCTCAATTGAGACCTCCCCTCCTTTGACTTTCCTCTTGATTTCCCATGATTTCCAGAATTACTTCCTCCCTTAGTCATTCTACCTCTACTTCGTGCATTCAAATCAATTCCTAATGTAGATGCACCTAAGGTTTTCCTATGAGTTTCCTCACTCAAACTAACACCAATCACATCATCATATTTTTAGGGTACTAGATCTAGAAATACAATTACTCATAGCAATTACCATGGCATTCCATCTTTTAGGCAAAAAATACAAACTCAAGATAACCCTAATTTCTTCATCAAAATTAATTCCCATAGAAGATAACTAACTATTAATAGTATTAAACTCATTTAAATAATTTGCAATAGATCCATCTTCTGCCATTTTCATATTAAATAATTGCTTCATGAGAAATACCTTGTTTTAAGTGGAGGGATTTTCATACAATTTCTTTTGAGTTGCCATCGATTCTTCTGTCATTTTTTCTTTTGTAATATTAAATACCACCGATGGTTCCAAGCATAATTGAATGCTTCCAAGTGCCTTTCTATCTAAAAGATCCTAGTGGTCATTTGACAAGATCCCTAATTCTTGGTTTTTCCTCCAACAACTTCCATAAATCCTTCTGATAAGGATAGTCCTCTATTTTCATTTTCCATAACTAAAAGTTCTACCCATTAAACTTGTCAAACCTCAACCTACCCTTTTCTTCCATCACTTCCACTCAACTATGAGGGTCCCACTCAACCATGAGACTTTCCTACGGAGGATAAGTGAAAAATAAACCTCGCTCTGATACCACTTGTTAGGATTAAACCATAGATAGGAATAAAAATTACATGCAAATATAAACAATATCAAAAAATAATAGATCACATAGAAAAGAACAAAAGACACCAAGATTTAACATGGTTCACCCAAACACTGGGCTATGTCCACCAAACAACAACTCCAATATTTATACGATCCAATGATTACAACCTGATTACAATTTGTAATCCCTTATAGGTCAATACCATCACAAGAGCCAATTTTTACATTACTTTAATGAAAAAAATCCCTAACCCTAAGCCTTTTTATACAAGAATTTTTACCTCTTTAGGGTTATAATTAATAATTACATGTCGGCCCAAAATCTCGATAAAATAGGGACCAAATTTTTTTTGTAAAGAATTTATGAAGTATGTACAATACTTCTCTTATCAATCACCACAAACTAACATCCTAAATATTAATTGCAAGTTGGTTTACCTACCCTTAAGACTCTGTAATTTTAAATCCATCTTTCAAAAAAAGTTGTTATTCTTTAATCAATTTTGTTGCTGGAAATGTGTTGGAAATGTTGATAGGCTACTTTATGTTTTTTTCCCTAAACTACTAGCATCATTTATTTAATTTTCTAAATATTTTTCTCAGGAGAATTATACAAAAGACAACCCATTGTCATAGGAGAATTTCTATAGTGAGCTTCAAAAGAACTAATCCACTCTTTGTTTTATGGAATAAATATCTGTAGAACTAAGTCAATCTTAATCTGAAGACTTGTTAGTTCCACCCCAAGTCAGGAAATGCGTGTTGAGGCTCAAACATTATATCATGATTAATCTAAAAAAAATTCAAGAGTAATACATGAATCAATGAAGCCAAATTTTTCTATGTGCATTGATCAAACTGATCAAAATAATTGTCATGAAATGCGTTCTTCCAACAAGTGTAGCTTAAGAGAATTTGATCATGGTTAAAGCAATACTAAGAAATAATTATGCAACATAATTAATTTGATGTTTCTATCTTGAGAAATAACCATTAGCTTCTCCTTCATAGATTCTTCTTCCTTATTTCCTTTGTAATGTCCCCACTTTAGAAGTTGTCCAATTGTGTGAGCATTAGAATTTTCCTTTATTTTATTTTATTTTATTTATCTAACATTGTTTGTGAATGGTGGTCAACCGTATGAAGTAGGAATAAAAGGAGAGCTTGTGGCTATTGTTAGGTAGGTTGGATATGAGAAGAAAATAGATGTGTGAGTTATAGATCTATTTTGGTCATTAGAGGACATCTATCCTCTTTGGTTACATTCTAGACATCATTCTCTTGGGGTTTGGCCTTTGGAATTCATTGCTATCAACTTCATTAATAGGCAGTGTGGGCACATTTCTAGCTATAAGAAAATTTCCTTGTCTGATACTTATGCCATTGTGGAGGGATGATTTTATGAGGGTCTTCCACTAATTGCAAGAAGTTTCTACAATAGCAACACTATAGTGCAGCATTATTCATATTACTATAATAGCAAGATGGGAAGTCATTACAAGAATATCATGTTATTATGTTGGATAGTTAGTGAATTTGCTATGTATTTAATTTTAGTAGTTTGAAAAAAAGATTTATTTAAACAGTAGTTCAATCTTTAGTTTACATAACTTCCTTCATGTTCATGTTATGTGGTTTCAAAATCTATGCAAAAATATTAAAATCTTTATTAATAGTTGGTTTAGTTCTTAGGCATTTCTAGAGTGCCCATTTGAGTGGTATCAAAGCTATAAGTCTTGCCATCCTATAGAGGTCTTATAGGGAATTTGGAATAGCCAAATAGAAGGAAAAGTGTTTGATAAAATTTGAAAACACTAAAAATATAAATTAAAAAGGCTAAGAATTTAGGTTTGAGCATGCGACAGGGGCTTTATAATTTCCATAATGCTAGATCAAGACAAAGTTAGAGTTTAGACTTGCAAAGTGAAAAGTCTAGTTTGTCCATGTAGAGGGACATAAAATCCAATCATTTAGACATAGAAGAGATATTCTTTGAACAAGATAGAATTATGGGTGACTAAGATTACCCGAATATATGATTAGGTGGAGGCACGAATATCGGTCCAGATTAGGAGGAAGTAATATTTAGATAGTTACTAGCTATGTTAGAGGAGGGCCAACATATGCAATAGGAGCATAATAGGTGAATGGATATGATGTTGCAACTTATGGCTAGACAAATGGGTGTCAATATTAATCCAGGTGATGCCAACAATGGAAACAATAACAATGGGGAAAATGATAACAATAGGGGCAATGATAATAATGGAGGCTGAAGCAACAATAATGATCCTAGGAATAACATTAATGGTAATAATGGACATGGAAAAAAGGGGAATGAGACTGATAGATTTAGACATGTTGCATGCCCATCTCAAACAATGAGCTCAAGACCTCTTCTATTGACCTTCCTACTGAGAGATCCAGCTCAACTAGTTAATGAACTACAGATGACTTAGTTACAAAATTAGTTGAAGAGGGACTAGAAGGCTAGTGGATTAGAGTTTCAAGTAGATATTTCCCTTAGAGATTATATGGACTTGAGGATGAGACACATTCCTAGATGAGGAGGGAGAAATTCAAAGTTTGAGCTGAGAAAGAAAGTTCAAAAACTTTTTTTTACCTTATAATGATGCTTCAAGGAAGATGACTACACGAGCTTGGGTGTAGAAGGTACATACATACTTCTAGCTAAATCCTATGCCTAAGCAGAAGGCTATCAAGTATGTGGCTATTCATTGGATGGTCTAGTGCATGAGTGGTGGCACCATGACGTGGTAATCTTGGGACATAATCAAATAATATCTTATAAGGAGTTCATTGAGGGACTCATAAAGAGATTTGGTACCAAACATTTAGAGTTATAGTTTAAGGAATTGGCACAAAAGAAGTGGTGGGGATCAGTTGAGACATATTTTAGTGAATTTTAGAGGTTAGGTGTGTTGGTGATAGATATTTTAGAGAGGAGGTTAGTAGTATTTTTCTTCGATGGAGTCTCAAATCCCTTGAGGGATTGGGTCAAGGCACATGATCTAGCTACATTATAGGAGGCCACTAAAAAGGTTCATGACTTGGCATCTTCTTCTTTTAGGAGTAGATTTCAACACAGTGATTCATACATGAAAAAGGACAAGGAGAAGGACAAAAGAAATCTTTTCACAAGGATGCTTAGCTAAAAGGGGATAATAAGTTGAATAATGACACCCTAAATGATTTAAGGAGGAAGAAGCCATGTTTTTACTATAGAGAGCATTGGGACTTATCTTATAATTATCCTCTCAAGGAAAAGGAAAATCAAATGGATTATTTATTAGTAAAGGAGTCACAGTCAGAGAGGGAGGATCAACACTCTAATTCAAATGGGGATAGTACTACAGAGGAGAGTAGCATTCCTAAGGATGAGAAGTCATTAGCATGATTAAAAGGGGCTCATAAGGAAATCTCATTTAAGGTTAGGGGTACTATCTAGGGGGAAAAGGTGATCTCACTCATTGACACTAGGGCTACCCATAATTTATAGATGGGCGATTGGCAATCAAGGGAGGTTTACAAACCAAGGAGCATGCTGATTTTAGAGTCATGGTAGCTAATGGTGATAAATAATTATGCAATCAGGAGATATTTAATCTTTACATCAGGTTTGGAGATGGCCATGAGTTGGAGGATTAGTTCTATGTAGTAGACATGGGATACTATGATGTCATCCTTAGCCTAACATGGATGGCCTCCCTAGTCAAGTTCACACTCAACCTATAAATATTGAAGATGAGGTTTTAGCATGAGGTAAGAACTATTATACTTAGAGGATTTTTAGATGGGAGTTTTAGAGTAATCTCCTTGAGGAGATTGTAAAGACTATTTTGGTTTGATGATGTAGAATGGGCAACATAATGTTTTACTATGCCAACCTTATAGGAACTAGAGGTGAACAATAATCCACTAGATATATAGGAGATACTTGATAGACATGCTAAATCTTTTGGTGAGATTTTGCATGGGGTTCCTTCTGATAGAGGGATGGAGCATGTTATTAAACTCAAGCAGGGAGCCAAACCTATTATGATTACTCCCTATAGTCACCCTAAGAAACACAAGGATGGGGTAGAAAAGGTGATTAAGGATTTATTGGAGATGGGGCATATAAGGCCTAGTAAGATCCCCCTTTTCTTCAATAGTATTTTTGGTAAATAAGAAGAATGGGATGATATGTGTGTGCATCGACTATAGGACATTAAATAAGAAGACCATTAAGAACACATATCCTATCCCATAGATAGATCAGCTAATTGATGAGTTGCATGGTGCATTTTTTTAATGAAGATTGATTTATGGTTAGGGTATCATTAGATCAAGCTGAGGGAGGAGGACATTAAGAAGATAACTTTTCGGTGTCACTATGGCCACTTTGAATTTTTAGTTATTCCATTTGGGCTAACCAATGCCCCTCTATGTTCCAAAGTTGCATGAATCAAGTATTTAGTGGGAAGCTTAGGAGATTTTTCATGATTTTATTTAATGATATTTTGGTCTTCAGTAAGACTTGGAGGAGGATTTACAACATCTTGAGATGGTGTTGTCCATTTTAGAGAAAGAGTCACTATATGCCAAGGAATCTAAGTGCAAGTTTTAGTTGACTAAGTTACTATACCTTGGGCATATCATCAATGCAGATGGAGTTTAAGTAGATCCCAAAAATATTTTAGCTATTTTTGATTGGCCTACTCCTATGATTCGTACATAGCTTAAGGGGTTCTTTGGTCTCTATGAGTTTTATAAGAATTTTTTTAGGGATTTTCATAGATCATTGCACCCTTGACAGACCTTACTAGGAAAGAGGCCTTCACATGGATAGGGGCAGCTCAGAGAGGCTTTGATCATTTCAATAAGGTGATGTCATCATGTCTAGTGTTAGCACTACTAGATTTCATGAAGACATTTGAGCTCCACTATGATGCATGAGGTGATGGGATTGGGAATATGGTTTACTTGAGGTTACAACCATACAGACAGTCATCACTCAAGAAAAAACTAGCATAGAAGTTGAAGCCTAGGTTTTATGGTCCCTACAAAGTGATTCACATGGTGGGTGACATTGCTGATGAGATTGAGCTTCTAGAGGGTAGTCACGTGCATAATGTGTTTCATGTGTCAAGGATTTAGAAAGCCATTGGTCAAAGAGTTGTGCCTTTTATAGATTTTCCACCATTAGATGAGGAGGGGAAGCTCATATTGACTCTTGAGCCTATTTTGGGTAACAAGGAGAGGACTCTATGGAATAGGGTGATTAAAGAATATATAGTCAGATGGAGGGACCTACCAGAGGAAGATACTACTTGTGAGAGTGACAGAGTGTTATAGAAAATAAGACTAAGATTGCTTGAGAACAAGCAATTTCAAGAGTGTGGACTATAATGTCCCCACTTTAGTAGTTGTCCAGTTGTGTGATCGTTAGCCTTTTCCTTTATTTTATTAATCCCACATTGCTTATGAAAAGTTGTCTACCCTATGAAGTAGGAAAAATAGGAGAGCTTGTGGCTATTGTTAGGCAAATCAGATATGAGAAGAAAATAGATGTGTGAGTTACATATCTATTTTGGGAATTATTGGACATCTATCCACTCTTGTGATATTCTAGATGTTATTCCCTTTGGGTTTGGCCCTTGGAATTCATTGCTATCAGCTTCATTAATGGGCAGTGTGGGCACATTTCTAGCTACAAGCAGATTGGGTGTCATTGTGGAGGAATGATTTTATGAGGGTCTTGGATTGATTGAAGGTATTTTTTACTATAGCAACACTATAGCATAGTACTATTCATATTAATATAGTAGCAAGATGGGAAGTCATTAGTGGAATATCATGTTATAATTCTAGAGTAATTAGAGTGTTTTTTATTAGTTTGAAAACTAATACTATTTTAGATGTAGTTCAACCTTCAGTTTGTATAAATTCCTTCTTGTTCATGTTATGTGGTTTCAAAATCTATGCAAAAATATTAAAATCTTTATCAGCAATTGGTTTAGTTCTTGGGCATTTCTAGGGTGCCCATTTCATCCTTCAATTAATACTTATCCTTCTTAGCTCCTCCTACTCATTTCATTAAAAACTATGTAATAGATAGCTTTTAATTTACAAATTTTTGTCATTCCTTTCTCAAAATGTTAATGTCTTCTTTAGTTGGTTGAAACTTCTTATTTACAAATTTCTAACATTCCTTTCTCTAAATGTCTTTGTCTTTAGTTGATTGAAATTTAAAACCAAAACTATTTAAACATTGAGAAACACTTATGCAACATGATTAACCAAATCATAACTATTATGCAACATTATTAATTTGATGTTTCCACATTGAAAAATAACCATTAGCTTCTCCTTCTTAGCTTCTTCCTTACTACCTTCACTTTGTGTACTTGGTAAGAACTATGATACATTACAGCTCATGGTTTACATAGGGTATGTAAGTAGTAGGTGTTTGTCCTTACCATAAGACACATACCTGCATAGAATTTAATTCTTCCACTATGAGAATAATTAAAGTAATATGTATAGATATTTCACATACCAATCTAGCCCTCTACATCTTCTATTCTATAGAGTTTGTTTGATTGAATATTTTTTATCAGAAGATGATGTATTTTTCAATTTTCTCTTGCAAATAAATTTGACCCCTTTCCATAACAAATGAGACTTCTTTTTTCTATAAATTTCCACTTTTGGGCCTTTTTACTATAATAAATATGGAAGAAACTAGTCATGATGGATTGAGATGTTTGGTATTTATTTCAAATATAGATAATATGAACTAAAAAGAATAAATATATCTATATAAATAATATTTTTAAAATAATTTTAAAATAACATTTTTGTTATAGAAAATAATTGAAAAGTACAAGATTACTTTATTATGTATGGTTTAGAATATTGAAATCATAAAAACACTCAAACACTATTTTTATATAGTTGAATATCATTTTTTTTTAATTAACTAAGTATTTTTTATATCATAAGAAAAATTATTCGTTATTTCATTAAAGTTATACTATTTTTCATAATGGTATAAATAGTGATTAAATATTACATTTTCAGAGTTGATAGTATTTCATATTAGTAATTTCTAAATTTAGAATGTAAAAAAATTCAACATCATCAATAGTTGTTGACATAAATAATTATTATATTGAAAATTTCAATTTTGAATTTTCAGCCATTTATAATGTGACAATATCATTTCAGCCCTTTATAATGTGTCAATATCATTCACTACTCAATTATGGATGTTCAATTTTAGCTTTGTCTAAAATCTTGTTAAAAATATTTTATAATTTATTTTTGAAGCAATTTTTTTATATACAACTCTACCAACCACCTCATACTATTATTAAATTTAAAAAGATTATTGTATATTATTTTTGTATATAATTCTAGATTGCCAAATTAAAATCAACTGTAGCTGATTCTCCTCTATTTGAGGTCAATTTATCCTTCTTCCATTCTTCCAATAATTATTTTTGACACCTCATTTCATTGTTGAGGAGTCTCTATTTCTAGGAAATAAAGATGTGATCTTACATGTGTTTGAAATAGAAGCCAAATGAAGTAGTTTGACACAAAGCCCATAATGAGAATTGATTATCTCCTTTTGTAAATTGTAATAACATCCAATATGTAGTGTCTAGTAAATCTTTCATAGTCTTGTCTTCGATATCTTCAACTATTATAGTTAAGGAATTATAGGTTCTATAGTGAGAAGAGAATTTTGAAACCTCTAAGGGTAAGTGCACAAAGATCAATCTCAATTCTATAGAATTCCACAGATTGAGATCATGCTCTTCTAGAAGTGAGCACCCATTTTTTTAAAAATGGGCACCTGTATTAGGCTTGGAAGCTTGATCCAAATTTCAAAAAATGGGCACCTATATTAGGCTCGAAAGCCTGATCCAAATTTCAAAAAATGGGCACCTATTTTTTTAAATATCAGGTGTTGATTTTTGAAAAAAATAAAAAATTGGGATTCAAAATGCATTTTAAATGTTCAAAATACTTATTCGAAATGGGTGCCCATTTCTTACAACATAGGGCGATATTTTTTTCTCCTGACTTGAACTATGGTTCAAGATAGGCTTGGTGAAACAAAGCCTATGCCTTGACCTCTCAAGATTTGGCTAAGGCATTGAACTGATAAATTCATGTATTGCCACAATTTGTAGAGGGTCTTCTCGAAACAGAAACCCATTAGAGTTCTCACTGTCTTGATTTCAGAAATATAAATTTTATACTATTATTGTTTTATTTACTATTTTTGCATTATTTTTTAATCAAAGGTGGTATCTAAATGTAAAATAGTGAGGCTTACTAAAACTTTAATAACTTTTTTATTTTATGATTTTTCTTAAATTAATTTATATGTCATCAATCTATATACAATTCTTTTGAAGTTTTTATTTTCTTTTAAAGTAAAATTTTGATCAAATTATGGTGTTCATACATGAGAGGTTTTAAAATTTACCTTTATAGACAATTAATAATTAATAATAAAAAATTATTTAATTAAAAATTAAGGAAACATATTTTCATCAATCTTTGGTGTTTCTGGTAACTTCCTTTAAAATGCTTTTAAAAAAATCATTTATTTGTGTCAAATTATAGTGTCCATACACATATGTGGTATGGTCCTGAAACATGCATTTTAAAAAAGTGGGTTTTAAAGATCCATACCAAAAAAAGGATCTATCATATGGGTACACAAATAAATTACATATTCAAAAAGTAGATTCTAAGCTCTTGTTTTCTATGTACATCAAATCAAAATTTTATAATCATCTTTACATTTATATATTTTTATTTTTTAATTTAATTTCTCTCAGAACTTATTTTACACCTATTTGGAGCTAGGGACTCAAGCTCAATAGAGCTCTTCTTTTCTTTAAGATCTATTTCAAGGATTTCAAGTTTAGAGGAATTTTTACTTTGATGGTTGATGCTTCAAGTTTTCCTATCTACTCTCTTGCATGATACTCTCTAGTGGGAGTATTAGAAAATCCATATTTAGGTAACACCCAATATATTACAATTTTAGTAAGGTTCCTTTGTTTACACACTTTGTAGAACCTAGTCCTATATTGAATTCTTGGGTAGATGTAATAAATCATGTAGGCTTAATTTCTCACTTTACTATAGTCAAATTTGAAGATGTATACAACCAAAAAAAGATTAACATATGCATATATATATATATATATATATATATATTACATCTATATATATATATATATATTACATCTATATTCACTAATGAAACCTACTATTCACCCATGTCAAAAAAAGAGTCATTGTGTATGTATTTGTGTGCATGCACATGCATGAAGGCGTTGTGATATCAAAGATCTTCATAAGATACATGATACAATATGTACAAGAAAACATGAAAACACACTTATATTCTAATATTCACCAATTTGAGTAACACTAGTAAAAAATTCAAAACTCATCTATCGAAGACATTAAAATTTGATATTATTTCCAAAGTTACTATTGTGGTTTCACAACACACACCCTATCTTGAGTGAAAAAATGGGGACCCCCTAGTTTGAATTTTCCTTATGAGGCATCTAGTTTGAAGCCTCGGCCATTTTGGAGCTTCTCCTAGGTCTAGGTTAGACCTTGAGGCTCTAATTGGGAAGGGTTGAGCAATTAGATAGGAGAAAAGGTGTTAATTTTAAAGACTTTCATGTACTTTTAAAGTGTGCACATGCATGGTAGCGCACATGTGTGCCTTGACAAAGTGCAAAACTACCCACTTCACTTCATTCCAAGGATGATCACATGCACATGTGTAAACCTTACAGGTGTACACCTACAGAGCTAGTCACTTAAGACCCCTGCCACCCCCTCTCACTTACACAAAGTGCACAGATGCACATGTGTGCAGTTACGCACATGCACACCATGTGCACCTTATCAAGGTGTGTATGTGCACTAGTGCACAATAAAACACTTTTTCAATTTTGTAGGGAAAATTAGTGCACTAGCACACCTTCTAGGGTGTGCTAGTGCATAAAATCTTCCTATTAGAGGCATTAAATAGGTTTTTTGAGTGTTTTGGCTAGGTTTTACATTTTGGGGTAGGTTTTTTTCTCAGTTAGGGTTTGTTTTGGGTTATAGTTTCAACTCTTAGGACTAATATTTGCTTCTTTGTGTAGGTAAAAAGGCATCCTTAACTTGTCAATGTCATAACTTTTGACCTGGAGCTCGAAATTCAAAATTATTTACACCATTTGAAAAAAGAATTAAAAATATAATTTTTGTCTCTAAAATAGCTAGCATTTGACTATCCATTTTTAGAGACCAAAAAAAGTTTCAACTTGAAATTTTGAGCTGAAGAACTCTGAGAAAGCAAGTTAAAAATGGCTAGAAAAGATTGTTAGAAAATATATTAAAAGTTTCAAACATTTCATTGTCTTGGATAATCTGGATCACCTAGTCTCTAATCAAGAAGGATCAAGGAGTTCAAATAGAAGAAGCAAAAGGAGTTTAGGTCTATGAAATTTTTTAGTGATAGAGAAGGTATAAACCATCAAAAGTGTCAAAGTAAGTACACAAAACTGATCTAAAACCCCATTTGAGAAAAAATCTAGAAACCATTTTCAAAACTAAGAACTTTGATTTTTTGGTGAATTGAGCACCTTGCACAAATTTTACTAAGGTGCACAATTTTTGGAGGTGTGCTAGGTGTGTTGCTTCCTAGGTGTGCTAGATGCACAAGGTGTGCTTCTTTCGAGCTGTGCTTCTCCAGAGCTACGCTGACAGTTAACTGCCAATTCCACATTCATAGCTTTCCATGCATCAAAAATACATTTTGATGGTAGTTTAACTCCTACAAAGATCCAGTGAAGGTTGAACTTTTATTTTTTGCACCTCTAGAGACTCCCAAACTATCTAATGGCTTTCTTTTTCTTATTTTCTCATGCTTTCTCTATTTTAAGACATGTAAAGGCTCATGCATCCATTAAATGATATAAATAAGGATGGAGTCCTACTTGGCATTAGTTAGAGAGTTAGTTTGTACATAAATTGATTTTTTTATTAGTTTAGAAGCATATGTTTGCATAAAGAGATCTCTCACTCTCAACATAAATCGAGGAGATGATTTCTTATAAATTCAGGAATGCAATATGTATTCTAAGCCTTTATTTAGATACTATAATCTATGCTATTGGTGCTCTCATTTAGAGTGTATCTATTATTTCATAAGTGTGTTATATTTTGTGAATATATGTTCATGGAGTGTAATGGAACCAATATTTTTATTGTTTTATTTTGATTGAGTGATCTTTTAATTCTAGTGTTTGCCATGTGTTTACAAATTTTGTTGATGTACTTAGTTCAAGAAGAGATCACCTTATTATTCCAACATAGTTTTTTGTCTCACATGAGTGCACCTTTAGTGGCCTCGTAATCTAATGAAAAGTTAAACATCTTACGGTTACTAAAATCCCATTGATGACTGCATCAATGGAATTAAGAAAATGTTGCTTCTATTTTCATTGGTTACCTACTAATCTTTTCAAAAGCTTAACATGAGGCTTATGTTTGTTAGGGATTTATTTTTCAAGTCATTTGCTTAAATTTCTTCTTACCCTATCCTTGTTATTTTGTTTTACAAACACTTGGTTAATTTAGGAATTCATATAGTTGCATAGTTAAAACTGCATTTGTTTAAAAATGAAAAAAACAATACAAAATATTTTTCTTTTGTGTGGTTACTTTTTTGAGATAGCAAGAAACTTCAACATTTTATATGAAATCATTTAGAACCAGAAAAGGCCTCCTCATGAACACTGACATTTATCTTCTACTGAGTGGATTCTAGTAAGTCACAAGATCACCTAGAACCTTGGAGTTGACCTCAGATTAACTTTTAAAGAGAGGAGGTCGAAAGGATTCCTACTATTAAGCATCATAAAAAATGAAATCTCAATAGAAGTGGTGCTAGAAGGAGGACCTAAAAACCATTCAGCTTAGAAAATCCAACATGTTGTTTGAAAATTCTACAATTTTTCAAAAAAAAAGTTCCAAGTCTGTGAACATTCATAAGGTGCGCAAGTTGCAAAGGTGTTTTGTTTTGAGAAAGTGTGCTTCTTCAGAGGGGCACATTTTCAAAATAAACACAAGTTCCTAGAACTCAGTCACTTTCACAAGCATCATAGTGATAAAGGGGTACCAAGGACTCAATCGATTCACATTACATATTCCATCATCATCATATTCTTTGCATTGTACTTCACTCATTCCCATCATTATGCACCATACCTTTCTTCGATGTCCAAAGTTCACCTTTGAACCTAACTAGGCCATTACATGACTTGCCAAAAAATCCTAAAAAAATTTCCCCATGGTTCATCTAAAATGTAATATAGGAGTATCTTGGGTTTTCCAGCAATCCTAGATGTTTGGAAGGATTTTGGTTTAAGTGTTGTGGAGCTTGGCAGTTACTGGTGTTCAACATACACTGGGAACTCGGCATGGTATTTGGTTGCTCGACATGATCTAGGAACTTAGCATGGTCTTTGGTTTCTTGGTATGGTCTAGAAATTTTTCCTGGTCTTTGGTTTCTAAGCATGGTCTGGGAACTTGGCATTGTCTTTGGTTGCTCGGCATGGTCTATGGAGCTCAACCTTGCTTAGGAATTAGATATGTTTCCTACTTCTTGTTGCAAGCTATGTAACTAACTTTCCACAATGAGTTAGAGGATAAAAATATTAGAGCTTGAAGAGGGCCTAGATTACTAACTACCTTTTGAATCTTGAGTTCTAAGTCAATCGGAGTTGGTTGATATCATGATTTTACTCAGGTATCAATTTTTAGGTATTTAATTATTGTTGGAGGCTAACTTTTAGCATTTAATTTATGTATGGGTATTTAATTTGTGTTATGGGTCAACTTGTGGCTTAGATGGGTATAATTAGGGATTGTGGTGAAGTCTTTAGGCATTAGTCATCCATCTTGGAGAAGAGAAGGAGGTAGAGGAACAAATTTTGAAGAGAGCTAGTAGCAGATGCTTGGGAAACAAGGAGATTACTTGGATGCTTATGAGCACAAGTTGAGATTTTCTTGTTTGTTTCTACTAGAGTGTGGATCTGGACTATCTAGGGTTTACATTGGCTCTTAAGGGATCTTGCAATACTATTACTTTCTTTGTATTTGGTTATAACTGGGAAGGCCTTACAGCTCGACACATTGCATGTAATCAGTTATTTTATGAATAAAGAGTTGTGATTTGATATGAGATCTTGTATTATTGTTGTGTGGTTATTTGTTGGGGGCTAGGAAATTGTTGGAATATTCAAATATGGAAAGAGTACTTATGAGAGGGGGGGGTGAATCATAAGTATCAAACTTTAGCCAATAAAACTTTTAACTGAAAGTAAATTGCATGCATGTAAATACATCAAACAGATATGAAACTAAACACATGCATCAACAACTCATAACACTAGAATTTGGTAACCCAAAAACCCTCCAAGAATAAGAAGGTAAAAATGGGGCGAGGATGGTACCCACAAAAATTACTGCAACAATATTGTTCAACCACTTCTGATGGTCTACCCTATTAAAGGCCTATCCTGTTAAAGGCTTTACACTGTGTCAATAGTGACCTGGTTAAAGGATTTCAAACACTTAACATGAAGTTTCACCATGTTAAAGGATTTTAATCATCTAGTTAAAGGATCTACAAAATAACTGTTAAGCTAACCTATCACCATAGGATTTTCATTCTAATACAATTGCTAGAAAGTATTAGGTATAATGAACCTGATAGATTACAATCCTTGATTGTTGAATGCAGGCACCTTTTCTACTTTCTTTGATCTTGATCCTTTTGTGATCTGGTAACCCTCGCTTCTGAAAGTATTTCCCTATGCACCCTTGTATGCCTTCTCATATATCTTTTCAATGAAATTTCATCTTCCTTATAAAGACTTCAAATACTTAGGGTTAGATATGGATCTACAATCCACATTGAATCTCAATTTCCCGCTCAATACTTGTCTTTTTCTGATTGGTTGCATGCCTTCATCATTTTTCTTATTGGCTGCATGTAGATTGCATAGGAAAAATGAAAGATTCGATCTCATCATTAAATCCTTCGAGATTTACCTTATGTCGGCTGTAAAAACTATTTGCATCATAGTTTGTGCAATTACAAACTCTTATGCTGATATACTGAGTTACTCAGCTCCTGAAGTATTGCTAATGCTCAGCACATACTATTTCCTGGATAGCTTTGCACCTAAGCAAAACTGTATCACTCAACACCTACTGTTACTTGGCACTTGTTAATCACTCGGCACTTGTTAACACTCGAC
This sequence comes from Cupressus sempervirens, assembly GCA_028749045.1. Taxonomy (NCBI): domain Eukaryota; kingdom Viridiplantae; phylum Streptophyta; class Pinopsida; order Cupressales; family Cupressaceae; genus Cupressus; species Cupressus sempervirens. The sequence continues at coordinate 610,939,015 of CM053786.1, read as the reverse complement.
ACTTGTTAACACTCAACACTTGTTAACACTCAGCACTTGTTAACACTTAGCACCTACTATTACTTGGCACTTGCTATAGGTCGGCACTTCATATTACTTGGCACCTACTCTTTGGTCAGCATTTGTTTAGCAGAAAAATGGTTAAGTGTATTGACACTCAGTTGTCAAAATTATTCTTTAAACTAACAATCTCCCCCTTTGACATGAGTGGCAAAATTTTTTAACGAAGATCCTTATGACTCCTTACTAGTTGATCTTGTATGTACACTCAGTGAGTTCTGTCCTGTGATCCTATTTGTACACTCAGTGAGTTCTATCCTATTTCTACATACTTACTCCCAAAATTTTCTATCTCCCCCTTTTATCATACTTATCGCTTCATTCCTGTACTTAACTCCCCCATACTTAATCTCTTCTTATCACTCCCCCATACTTATTTATCTCCCCCTTTTTGACACTTATGTCAAGGGTCTTACAAAGAAATGCCATACTTGGCCAAAAATGTACTATTTACTTCAAGGAGTGCCTTCAAAGCTGCATCCCAATTTTCTCGTGTGACATCCAATGTCTTATGCTAGATGGCAATCTCTGTTGCTAGGTGTACAAGTCCATTAGATGAAGAAAGATTGGGGTCTTTCTTGAGGATTGTCTCTACATTTATCTAATCCAAGTGAAGTAGTTCCAAATGAGGAGTTATTAATGATTGAATTTTCATCAATTTAGCTTTTGTGGTTGCCTCCTCTACTGCTAAGACAGCTAACTCTCTTTGTGTGTGAAGCGATTGGGCAAAATGCTTCTCACTTTGAGCTGGATTTGTGGGGAGTTGAATGCTAGAAATCTTCAAATTGTTTTCCAAGCTCAGTATTTTCTGGCTAGTGTCCTATGTGAATGTGGAAAAATCACACAATTTGTTGTACAGGGAAAAGATGTTTCCTAGTACAGTTTTAACTATTTTAATTTTCTTTTCCAGTTCTTCTTGTGACAGTGCTATATCACTGGATATTTTACTATTTAGCTTGCCTTGGAACTTCCTTTCTAACCATTCGAGCAATCTGGCATTTGTTTCCTGGTCTTCACTAGTCACCTGGTCAACTATATCAGATAGTTTCTCTAGAATTGGTCTTGACTCATCTGGAGACTATAAGCAAAAGGCTTCTGTGAATATGTCTTTGATTTCATTCAAGGTAAGCTTATGCTTGTGTTCTTTTCTTAGTGCTTCTTGTCTCCTTCTTCTGTCCAATGCACTCTGAATTTCATTGATCTTTTCTTTAGTAAGAGTGCTAGATTCATAATATGGGATCTTTATTTCTTCGTCAAGCTCAGGAACTCCATAGTGAAGTTTCTTGACTTCCTTTGATGAGCTCGAGCCTGGTGTCCTTATTTGTAGCTGTAACCCATCTGTGCTTGGTTGCTGAAGAGTCTGTGTTGGAGTACCAGATTTTGGTAATGCAACTAGTGTTTGTATTGCAGTCTCCTTCTTCTTTGTCTCATCTTTTTCTTCAGCTTGAGTATCCCTTTTATGATCGCTAGGTGGGGTTGAACTTTTTGGTTGTTCAGATGTTTCTTTTCACTCTCCTGCTACTATACTCGGCATTTGAAGTGTATAAGTGACTACAATTGGTGGAGATGGTGGTGGAAGAAATAAAATACCAGTAGTTTGTATGGTCGAAGGTGGCACTTGTGCTTTTACCTTGACTATCTTTTTTTTAACTTCTGGATTTTGTAATTCATCAACACTAACCAATACAGGATTTGAACTTAATTTTGCTACTAGTGATGATTGGTCAAGGATTTCTAAATCCTCTGTAGTTAATGGATTGATGTTTGGATTCGAAGTGTCTATAACATCTTTTATTTTTATAATATTTGTAGGTGTGATGGTGGCATGAGGAGGACTAGGAGGAGATACCTATGTGTCTTGCATACTTTGATCTTGTGGCTCAACTGTATCTTTCTCTTCCTCTTTCTCCTCTGTATGTGCCTTTTCTTCCTTTTCTTCTTCACTTTTCTTCTCCACTTGTTCCTTCTCTTTTTCTTTGGTTCCTGACACCTTCTTTTCCCTTGTCTGGGCACTTGCCTCTGCCTTATATTCTTCATTATGCACATCTTCTATTTTCTTGTAAACTATTTTCCACAATCTTGTGGATTTTGTAACTACCTCTTCAATTTTATTCTGTAATATGTTGAATGTTCTATGCTTAGGAGTGAATCTATTATTATGCCTTTTTACTGCATTTTTTACTTGATCTTTAGTCAAATTAGGAAACAATCTAGCTAATGTTGACTCCCTTATCTCCTTTTCCATTTGTAAACAAAAATGCCATTTATCCTCTACAATTTTATACAATTCTTTTGGCATAGATTCATCTAATTCTAGAGGTGTGTGCTTATATTCAGCCATCATAGCATATAGAGATTCCTCTAATTTATTTTGCTCTTCTTTGGTGAGCTTAGAAAAATTCAGGTTCTTTAAACCTTTCAAATCATCATTCCTAATTTTTGAACATAAGTTATCAACAGTAGTCTGAGGTTTGTGTCTTACCACTTGAAATTGATTATTGTCCTCTGACTCTGTCTTCTCCTGATCTGTTTCAGGCTGGGGAATAAATTTTATTTTCTTAGACTTGGCAGCAATCTTCTTAAAGTCTTTCTTCTCTCCTTTTGCCTCCTCTTGGGCTTTTTGTGCTACAACCCTTGTGGTAGGTCTCTTTGGTGTAGGAACAACTACTTTCTTCCCCTTGGATTGAGGAGTAGGAGGAGTTGTGGCTTTTCTTTTAACTAGTGCTTCCTCGACTTCTTCTTCCTCAGCACTTTCCTCTTTATCTTCTCCTAACCCTTGAGTCAAACCTTGAGGTTTATCTCCCTCTTCTTCAATGTCTTCTCCTTCTTCTTCTGCTGTTCCTTCTTCTTCAACACCGAATTTTCTCTTGATTTGTCTCACCATTTTCTCTTTCTTCTTTACTGTAGAAGCAGTCTTCAAACCTGTTATCACCCTTGATTTAAAAACATCATAGCTTCCAAAATTTTTTGCATTTTTATCAGCTTCTTCTACAAGTAGGGCTATTATCACTGCAGAAGCTTGATCAATATCATGTTCATAACCTAGTGGCCTAAGCCATCTTACTCTAGGTATAACTGCTTGTATATAGGTATAATCTATATCTACAAGAAAAAAAATGTCCTTTTCATATTTCTTTGTCAATGAGACTGGAATCCTCATTCTTTGTTTCATGGAATTTTTGAAGTCCTCAAAGTAACTAGTCATTTGGGCATCAAAATTTTCACCCATATGTTCAATGTATTCATTGATTTGTTCAACAATTGTTTTGTCTGGACTCCATCTTGCCTTACCCACAGAAGGGAATTCTTTCATCAGATAGAAAAATATGCACATCAAAACTGATCCAAATTTACACTGAGCTCCCTTGCTCTTCCTTATAGCTCCGAGATTTTCATTAATCTGTTGAAACATGAGCTCTGCTAGATCATAAGTGTGATCCTTTTTTATTATCTTGTATGCAACATCAACTGCTATGCAAGGTACACTGTTTAATCTACTTGATTGATAAAATTTGTGTGAAATTATTATCATAGCAAAATCTAGTAGAGGATCTATAACTGTGTCGATAGTCATTCCTCCATTGTTCCATTTAGCACTTGTATTTTTCTCTATTACTTCCCTTTTGTCACTTCGCAGGGTCTTTGGCCGATCTAGGGTTGGAATACCAGTAACCCTATGAATAGTTTTCTTGGTGAATTTTACTGGCCCTGACTCTAACCAAAAAGCTCCATTGTGTATTCTGCTCAAAACTATCCGTACCCATTCAGTTTTGAAAATAATTGAGAATTCTAGGGTTTTAGTTAATCCTTTTCTTTCTATTATTGAGAACTCATCTTTCAGTCTTTTGTTCTCACATAGTTTGTCATATGCATTATAGATTTCTAAATCTCCTATGGCTCCAATTTTGTAGTTATAACATCTACGAACATCTTGGACCATAACAACTTTATCCAGAATAATTGATAATGCACCTATGAGATCATTCTTGTATGCTACTTCTGGAATTGGCTTAAATTTAGGTTGTTTAACTTCATTGCTGACTAGCTATATCTCATGACTCTCTCCACCCTTAGTGATTCCTGATCTAGATGCCATTGTTTTCCAAACTAGGGTTTATGATTTAAACAAATTTATAAATCCTACGTAGCTCGGCACTTAAGTAAAATACCTCAAATCGATGAAACTTGTCCTGAATCGCTGTTGAAATCTTCACAAATGGCTTCTGAGCTGATCTTGATCTTCTCTGCTCTTTTCGACTTTGCTTTTTGTTTGAATGGTGGGAAAATGATCAAAAATTGAATTTATGTACCCTTCAAAATAGAGTAATTAATGCTTAGTGCGTTGCTAACTGTCTACTCAACACCTAAAGGGTTTCAACATGACTCGGCTCCTATTGATATTTCACAGCTCGACATCATCTATCAACTCAGTCGCTGTTAGCAACTCGGCACATGAAGACAACTTTGACAAATCTTGCAAAGTTCTCAATTTGACTTATCATCTTTGCTTATGCTGATTTCTTCTTTGCAGTTCTTCTATGTCTTGGGACTGATTTATGATGTAACTTGGTTTATCAATCCCACACACTTATTCTTGCTTAATTTGATGAAGTGTGATCACTTGACCTATTAGGTGAAGTGATCCCTACACTTGATGTGCTATGCTCATCTTTCTTCTTCCATGTCTTATTCATTTCACTTCTAATATGTCCAACATCTATCTTTGCCTTTTCATTGCTGAACTCTAAACTTGATGCCTTTGACCTTGTTGGGCAATTCCTGCTGACATGACCAATTTTTAAGCAACTAAAACATGTAGTTTGACTCAACCATCTTTTGTAGTTCCCTCTAAAATGTGTTCTTATGCAGTTCTGTGGTATATGTCCATATTCTTGACAATAGTGACAATTGTACCTAGTGTTGTAATCCCAAAATTCATGGTTTGATGGCTTTACTAGTTGATTTAATGTCCACATAGGCTTTGATCTACATTCAAAAGCTCTATGTCCATACTTTTTGCAATTATAACAATGTACATCAAATCTTGATGTCTTAGTAGTTTTGGTTTTGCATTCATACGCTTGATGACCTTGCTTCTTGCATTTATGACAATGGTTTATACTTTTAGGTTTATCATGCTTATGGGCATTCTTGCTTCTACATACATTAGATGTATGTCCTTTCTTTCCACAGAAATGACATGTAGGTTTAACATCTTTACCTTTATCACTTCTTTGTTCTGCACTCTTTGATGATTCTCCAACTTTAGTGCTATTGTATCCAAGTCCTGATGTATCATGGGTTGATCTTAGGGATTTTAGTAATTGCTCAAAATATTTGATGGCTTCACTTGACTTGTTGAGATTCTCTGCCACCTCTTTTCTCTATTTAATTCATTCTGCATTTGTTCATTTTGTATTTTCAAAGTAGAGATCTCAATATCTTTCATATTGAGTTCATGATGAAGGTTCATCATTTGGACAAGTGTATCCATCTGCATGTTTGAGATCCTTGTCAATTGAGTACATTTTTCTTCAAGTCTGTTTGCAAGATTTCTTTTGTCATTTTCTATCATGACCTTGTCATCAATTGCTCTTTTCTTTTGTTCAGTAATTTCACATATCATTATGGCCTGTGATTCATGTTCCATCTTGAGAGATCTTATCTCCTCTATTTGAGCTTTGTTTTTCTCCATCAATTCTTCTATTGCTGCATCAAACTCTTTAGTGTCTCTATTGGAAAATATGTTGGTGGTATCAATCTCTTTGTAGTTTATCTCATTTTCGGCTATGGCTAGATCCTTTCTTTCTTTTAATGAATTTCTCAACTTGTTTCTAAATTCCTCCAAGCTATGCAGAGCAAGTTGTACATCTATCACTTGATTTTCAATGATCTTTCCAAGTTTGAAAGCTTCCATCTTTAGATCTTTTCCTCCAAGCTGTTAGGCTTTTCCTTGCGAGAACCTAGATTAGCTCTGATACCAATTTTTGAAATATTCAAATATGGAAAGAGTACTTATGAGAGGGGGGGTGAATCATAAGTATCACACTTTAGCCAATAAAAATTTTAACTGAAAGTAAATTGCATGCATGTAAATACATCAAACAGATATGAAACTAAACACATGCATCAACAACTCATAACACTGGAATTTGGTAACCCATAAACCCTCTAGGAATAAGAAGGTAAAACTGGGGTGGGGATGGTACCCACAAAAATTACTACAGCAATATTGTTCAACCACTTCTGATGGTCTGCCCTGTTAAAGGCCTGCCCTGTTAAAGGCTTTACACTATGTCAATAGTGACTTGGTTAAAGGATTTCAAACACTTAACATGAAGTGTCACCCTGTTAAAGGATTTTAATCACCTAATTAAAGGATCTACGAAATAGTTGTTAAGCTAACCTATCACCATAGGATTTTCATTCTAATACAATTGCTAGAAAGTATTAGGTATAATGAACCTAATAGATTACAATCCTTGATTTCTGAATGCAGGCACCTTTTCCACTTTCTTTGATCTTGATCCTTTTGTGATCTAATAACCCTCGCTTCTAAAAGTATTTCCCTATGCACCCTTGTATGGCTTCTCATATATCTTTTCAATGAAATTTCTTCTTCCTTATAAATACTTCAAAGACTTAGGGCTAGATATGGATCTACGATCCACATTGAATCTCAATTTCCCACTCAATACTTGTCTTTTGCTGATTGGTTGCATGCCTTCATCATTTTTCTTATTGGCTACATGTAGATTGCATAGGAAAAATAAAAGATTCGATCTCATCATTAAATCCTTCGAGATTTACCTTATGTCGGCTGTAAAAATTGTTTGCATCATAGTTTGTGCAATTACAAACTCTTATGTTGATATACTAAGTTACTCAGCTACTGAAGTATTCTTGATGCTCGGCACATGCTATTTCCTGGATAGGTCGCCACCTAAGAAAAATTGTATCACTTGGCACCTACTGTTACTCGACACTTGTTAATCACTCGGCACTTGTTAACACTCGGCACTTGTTAACACTCGGCACTTGTTAACACTCGACACCTATTAACACTCGACACCTAGTGTTACTCGGCACTTGATATAGCTTGGCACTTCATATTACTCGACACCTACTCTTTGTTTGATATTTGTTTAGTGGAAAAATGGTTAAGTGTATTGACACTCAGTTGTCAAAATTATTCTTTAAACTAACAGGAAATATCCTTTGAGAATTTTCCTACCTGTGCGCTACATCAAGTGGTATCAAAGTGAAGGTTTTTCTTGAATGTGTAGATCAACCATCTTAGATCTTGAATAGAGTAGGTTAAAGCCACTTTTAGATCTAAGATGGCATTGATGAAGAGTGATATAATCTCTAAGATCATAAGTACTATAGGTGGTTTACCTCATCATATGGGAGCTGAAGATGGTTATGAGGAAGTTGTCAAAGACTTAGAATTTTTTGGATTGAGTGGTGAGGCTAGAACTAATTGTTTGGAGATCCCTTTGGAAAATAGGGTTGGTCAATTTGTTAGAATAGAATCTCGATTGAAGTTGAAGCATAAGATAGAGGTCTCTAATTTCTAAGGTACTTTGAATCCTAAAGACCTAATTGATTAGATTGGTGAGTTGAAAGAATGCTTTGAGCTTGAGAATATTGGAGTTCTGCTCAGAGTAAGGTTGGTACAAAGTAAGTAGAAGGGACATGTTTTTTTGTGGAAGGAACTACAAAGGGATAAAGAAGAAGAAGATGAAATGATGATCACTAGGTGGATATAATGGTGAAAATTGAAGGCTAAGTTCATTCCTACCGATTATTAACTTGAGTTGTTTAAAAGGTTATAGAATATGAAACAAAAGGATATGACTAAGAAGGATTGTACCGAGGAGTTCTACAAGTTGACTATTTGGTCTAGGCATAGAGAATTGTCAAAGGAAAAGGTAGTATAGTACCTTATAGGTATGAGATTAAATATTTAGGATGAGCTTGGTATGCTAAATATTTCTTTAGTTAAGGATGCTTACCAGTATGCTTTGAGAGAAAAGGAGAAGCTAAAGAGGAAGAATCAAGGTAATTCCTAAGGGAAGGAGAAGTAGGATATAGAAACACAAGTTATACTAAATGTAGAAGGTGAGTAGAAAAGAAGGATAGGTGGTGGTTGGATCTGAGGTAATTGTTTCAAGTGTGGCCAAGAAGGGCATAGATCTTTTGAATATTCAATTACAAGGAAAAATATGGTTGTAAATGAGGATGTAGTCCTGAATAGTTCATCTAAGTAAGGAGAGATTTTGTTGGCTCAATGAGTATTGATTGGTAAGAGGATTTTGGATTCTTGTTAGAGGACTAGTTTGTTCAAAACTCATTGTAAGTCTCGTGGTAAAGTCTACAAAGTGATTATAGATGGTGGTAGTACTGATAACGTCATTGGTGATGAGATGGTTCAAAAACTTGGTTTGAAGAGAGTGAGACATCCTTATCCTTATAGGATTGGCTGGTTGCAAGATGAGCATGCTATAGAAGTGAGGGAGCAATGCCTTGTTGATTTCTAGACTAGGCAGTATAGGGATTAATTGTTGTGTGATTATTTTGACATGAACAATTGTCATGTGTTTCTTGGTAGATCTTGGTAGTATGATTGCAATACTACACATGATTGTGTCAAGAAAGTGTTTACAATTAAGAATGGCGAAAGGAAGAATTCCCTGATTCCTTTATAGAATGAAGAGGTCAGTAGAAGGAACCTAAGAATTGGTAGTCGAGTTGAGTTGGCATATTTTGAGAAGGTTAGAGATCATCATGGAAAGTAGACCTATGGAACACCTATAGTGGATGTGAAGAAGAAGGAAAAAAACAAAGGAGAGAATGTACAAATTGAATACTTGGAGTAAATGTATGTGAAGAACCAATTTAGGATTTATGTGTTGAATCCTAGAAGATGTTCTTCCAATTACTAGAACATCTTTTTGAATGTGGGGTGTATGATGTAGGAGCATCTTGGGATTTCTTCCAATCCTACATATTTGGAGGTATTTTGGTCAAGTGTTGTGGAGCTTGGTGAATACTGGTGTTTGGCATACACTGGGAACTTGGCATGGTCTTTGATTGCTCAACATGGTCTAGGAACTCGACATGGTCTTTGGTTTCTCGGTATGGTCTAGGAGCTTGACATGGTCTTTGGTTGCTCAACATGGTCTAGGAATTTGGCATGGTCTTTGGTTCCCTAGCATGGTTTGGGAACTCGGCATGGTCTTTGGTTTCTCATCATGGTCTATGGAGCTAGGCCTTGCTTAGGAATTAGATATGTTTTCTTGTGCCTATTGTAGGCCATGTAACTAATATTTCACAATGATTTAGAGGATGTAAATTTCAGGGATTGAAAAGGGCCTAGATTAATAACTACCATTTGAAGCATGAATTCTAATTCAATCAAAGCTAGGAGATATCGCAATTTTACTCAGGTGTCAAGTTTTAAGTATTTAATTGTTGTTGGAGGCCAAATTTTGGCATTTACTTTATGTATGGGTATTTAATTTGTGTTCTAGGCCAACTGGTGGGTTAGATGGGTAGGTATAGGTAGGGGTTGTGGTGAATTCTTTAGTCATCATTCATCCATCTTGGAGAAGAGGAGGATGTAGAGGAGAGAATTTTGAAGAGAGCTAGTAGTTGAGGCTTGGGAAATAGGAGATTTCTTGGAGGCTTGCGAGCACAAGTTGATATTTCCATGGTGGTTTGTACTAGAGTGTGGATCTAGACTAGCTAGGATTTGGATTAGATATTGAGGGATATTGTAGGACTATTACTTTCCTTGTATTTGGTCATAATTGGGAAGACATTACAACCCATCACATTGCATGTAATTAATTATTTTATGAATAAAGAATTGTGATTTGATATTAGATCTCGCATTATTGTTGTGTTTCCACTGTGTGTTTATTTGCTAGGGGCTAGGAGATCTCCTTTGTGGATTCTCCTGGCTTGCACTCTATCACAAAGAATCACAAACAATAGAAGATCATATTAAAATTTTCAAGGAGATGTGTAATTGAAACTAGATTTAGCATATGGACATGGTATGCCACCTTTTTCCTTACACTTTGGGGAAATTAAATTCAACTAGTACCTCAATCTGCCATCATTGTCAATAAGGGATTCAAAATATTTTTATAGCAAGTTTCTAGAACAATTCAAGATCTATATTGGTCCAACTATCCTACATCATCAATTCATCTCAATTAAGCGGGATCACCATGAGACTATTTCATATTTTAATCATCACTTCTATAGGATGTATCAAAGAATTCAATTTACATACATTGTACTACAAGAGGTTGTCATTGAGATCTATTTTGGAACAATGGAATCATTAACTTCATCTTTTTAGGAAGGCTCCCACCAAGAGACATTCATACCATTAAAAAGGTATTCAAAGAGGTTGTTACATTCACAAAGCAGGTTATAGCTGATCCAATGCCAACAACTACATACTCTGGGTAAGAGCCCAAAAGGACTAAATTCTTTGAGTAAAAGAATTTTCCACCTACTAAACTTGAGAACAATATGGCTAGAGAATTTAAGTTCATGAAGGAGATGATTTCTCTTTTATCCAATGAATTCATCAAAATAAAGCTGAATTCCTTAAGAAATCAAGGCAATCATTTAAGACGACTTGTTTCCCAAAATAATTATTCTCAAAATCAGAGTAAGAATTTTGGCCTTTATAGTAACATCAAGAATGAGAATAATGGTATTATAGATATGATTCCAAGTGAAAATGGGTATGGGCACAATGATGTTTTAGATCAGCCTCCCCAAATCATAGAGGAAAAATCTTTGTAGTTTAGTGTAATGGTGTTTGAATCATGTGATAAATCTACAGGAGGACAAAATGATGAAGATGATCAAGAGGATTTTGTGTTCCCATTTGATGAAGAAATTCTTCCAAGTTTTGATGTTTCAATAAGTGTGGATATGCCGAAAAAATTGATGACGTAGAAAATTTTGAAGTTCCAAAACTCCATGGAGTTGCAAAAGCTCTCAAAGTTGCTAAAAAAGACAAGAATGCAGATCCCAAGTTTGGTGAGATTTTTGAATCAGGAATTCATCAAGAAGAAGATACCATTTCTTCCTACTTTGATATTGATTCCCCATTGCATAACAATAAGATACCTCCCTCAAAACAAGATTTGTCATTAGAAGAGATGGGTAGAGTGCTCAATTTGGTCTCAAGCTTGACTGAGGAAATGTCTATTTGTGGGTATTCTACACATATATCAAACCATGCAATAAATCAGTCATGTAGAATCCATCCATTTGGGTTCCATTCAGAAGAAATTTTTCTTGATTTCTTGTTAGCTTGGGAGATTGCAATGGAGGGAAAGTATGATTCTAAATAGGCTTCTTTGGGATATGAGGAAGAAAACATCTTGATTGACGATATTAATCAATCCTATAATTCGAAAGGAGTGATGATGATTGATTTCTCTAGTTTGAAGGAACCTAAATTTTTTCCATGTGCATGTCAAGTTTTGTACCATGAGACAAGACCACCAGAAGGAGAGATTACAATGTGTGAGTGTACCCCTATGGTGGGAAACTCACTAGATTAGGTAATATATCCATTATCGCTCTCAATTTGATTGTTTTCAATTTGATTATGATGATATTTAGGTAAGAGAACTTATTTTTGGATTAATCATGGTCATGGAGAGTTACCAAAACTTCTAATTTTGTGTGATTTATGCCTAGAATTTGAACCAAGATTGCCCAAATTTTACTTTTCTATGTTTTTTTTTAGAACAATATGGAGTGGTTCATTACTATTGCACATAATGAGAAATCTACTAACAACCATCCCACATTCTTATTATTAAATTTTTTCTATATATAAGTTTTTGTTTTTGTTTTTTTTTTCTTAGTCTTTTTAAGGCTTTCTAGTTAGGTGTTAGTCTTCATTGAGTTGAGTTGAGTCTTTTTGTTTGGGTTTCATTTCTTTTTGTTTCTTTTTATTTTTTAGTTGTGTTAGTTCGTGGGTTAGGTACAATCAAGACCCATTGTTGACATATTTGATAAATCAATCCTTGTAGTTTTGACTTTTAGGAAGAGGTGTTTCTTTCCAAACATTGAGATTGTTGTGTTCTTGTACCAATTAGAGAATGAATGTTACTTGCAGTTATACAGGACTTATAGTCTTGAAATTAGAGTTGTAGATCAGTAGTTCTCAATACTTTACAAATCTAAAGATGGACTATCTTGGTGTTTTCGAATCAAGGTTAATGGCAGTGAGGGATAGTCTAAAGATATTGGTTTAAACAAAAGGTCTTTTCAAGGTATCGCTAAGGTCATTGTTTGGCATTATAGTTTCCATGAATTTCTTAAAAGAGGAATGCAATAGGTTATCAACTAAAGAAAGAATCTGAGAAATGACACCAATGTCTTGGCCACACAATCTAAGTGTGGTCAAGGTATATAATGAAAACTAAAAGGGAATGATGGTGTTAAGAATGAAATATTTGAAAAGGTCTAAGAAAGAGAATCCAACAACAAGGATATGCCCTTGAACATGGCTATCCAGTAATTATACAAATTACTCCATGGAAGCATCAAATGGAAATATACATGCTTTGTGAAGTGGGATTCAAAATATTACTTAGGACCCCAAATGAGAAAAATGATAGCCCATTAAGATCCCTCTAAAGAGATTCTCTCATCTAGTTAGATAAGTGATTGATAAACATATTTTGCAAAGATTCCTAATGAATGGATCAACAGGGTGAAAGATTGTCTCCAAAGTTGCTAGATACTCATGATAGACTACACCTCAAGAAGTCAAAGGAAATGAATACATTGTGCACACATTGAGCTTGAAGATTCAAGATTCTAAAGTTATTACTATCAAGGAACTTGAAAGCTACTTGAAGTGTTCATAATTTAGTTCTTATTTTACAAATGTCAGATTAATGCTTGTTGATGAAGAAATTCCTTTGTCATTTCTTCTTTTTTGTTGGGGCTATTTGATGTGGTTTCATAAGGCATGCCCCATTTTGAGACACAAAATGGTGAACCCCTAGTTTGAAGTTTCTCTATGAGGCATCTAGTCTAAAGCCTCTATCATTTTGGACCTTCTACTTGGTCTAGGTCAAACCCCCAGGCTCTAATTGAGAAGGGCCAGGCAATCAAATAGGAGAAAAAGTGTCAATTTTAAAGACTTTCATGTGATTTTAAAGTGTACACATGTGCACTAGTGCACATCCACACCTTGACAAGGTGCGCAAGTGTACCAAGTGTGCAAGTGCATACTTCATCTTGTTTTGGGGATGCATACATGCACATGTGTGCACCCTCGAAGGTGTGTACCTACAAAGGTGCACACTTAAGATTCCCGCCCCCCTCTCCCCCTTGTAAAAAGTGCATAGTTTAACATTTGCACACCATGCACACCTTGTCCAGGTGCGCTAGAGTGCACAACTGTGCACTTTGCCAATTTTGCAAGGCAAATTAGCACACTAGTGCACCTTCCAAGGTGCACTAGGTGTGCTAGTATGCTAAAAACTGCCTATTAGAGGTAGTAAATAGGGTTTTTAGTATTTTGGCTGGGTTTTACATTCTAGAGTTAGGTTTTTTTTGTCAGTTAAAATTTATTTTGGGTTAAATTTTTAACTCTTCAAACTAATGTTTTCTTCTTTGTGTAGGTAAAAAGGCATCTTTAACTTGTCAAGGTCATAACTTTTGACCTGGAGCTCAGAATTCAAAACCATTTACACCGTTGGAAAGAAGAACTAAAATTCTAATTTTAGACTCTTAAAAAATGGGCTTTTAGCTACCTAATTTAGTGACCAATGAAAGTTTCAACTTGGAATTTTGATCAAAAGACCTCAAGAAAAGCTAGTTAAAAATGCCTAGAAAATATTGTTAAAAAAATATATGAAAAGCTTCAAATATTTGATCATTTTGGATAATTAGGATCACCTAGTCTTTGATCAGAAGGGATTGGGGAGTTCAAATAGAAGAAGTAGAAGGAGTTCAGGTCTATGAAATTTTTGGGCTATAAAGAGGGTATAAATCATCAAAAGGATTAAAGTAAGTACACAAAAATGATCTAAAATTTGATTTGAGAAAAACCTAAAAACTATTTTCAAAACTGAGAACTTTGATATTTTGGTGAATTGAGCTCCTTGCACAAATTTCACCGAGCTGCACTAGGTGTGCAAGGTGCACTTCTTATGAGGTGCGCTAGGTGCACTTCTTTTGAGGTGTGCTTCTCTAGAGGTACGTTCATAGTTAATTGCTAGTTCCAAATTTAGAGCTTTTCGTGCATTAGAAATGCATTCTAATGATAGTTTAACTCCTAAAAACATCTAGTGAAGGTTGAGCTTCTATTTTTGGCACATCCAAAGACTCATACACCATCAAATGGCTTTCTTCTTCTTATTTTCTCATGTTTTCTTTGTTTTAAGACATGCAAAGGCTCATGCATCCATGAAATGATATAAATAAGGACAGAGTCCTACTTCGCACTAGCTAGAGAGTTAGTTTGTACATAAATAGATTTTTATTTTTATTACTTTAGAAGCATATGTTTTCATAAAGAGATCTCTCACTCTCAAAACAAATTGAGGAAATGATTTCTTATAATTTCAGGAATGTAATACATATTCTTGGCCATTATTTTGGTGCAATAATATATGTTATTGGTGCTTTCATTCGGAGTGTAGCTATTCTTTCTTGAGTGTGTTTTATTTTATGAATGTATGTTCATTGAGTGTAATGGAACCAATAGTTTTATTGTGTTATTTTTATTGAGAGATCTTTTAATTCTAGTGTTTTCCACATGTTTAAAAATTTCATTGACATATTTATTTTGAGAAGAGATTGCCATATTTTTTCTACATAGCCTTTTATCTTGCATGAGTGCACTTTCCATCACCTTGTGATCGAATGAAAAGTGAAACATCTTATGGTTACTGAATTCCTATTGATGATTGCATCAATGGAATTAAGTAAGCATTGCTCCTATTTTCATTAGTTACCTATAGATCTTTTCAAAATCTTAACTTCTAGATGTGTTGTTTTTGTGGCTTATGTCTAATAGAGATTTATTTTTCAGGTCATTTTCTTAAACTTCTTGTTACCCTATCTATATTATTTTCTTTTACAAACACTTGGTTAATTTAGGAATTCATATAGTTGCCTAGTTAAAACTACATTTACTAAAAATGGAAAATACAATAATATATTTCTTTTTGTGTGGTTACTTTTTTGAGATATCAAGTAGATTCAACATTTTATCTAAAATCAGTCATAACTAGAAAAGGCCTCCTCATGAACACTCATATTTATCTTCTATTGAGTGGATTCCAGTAGGTTCCAATATCACCCAAAACCTTGGAGTTGATCTCAAATTAACTTTTCAAGAGAGGAGTTTGAAAGGATTCCTATCATTAAGCATTGTGCAAAATAAAAACTCATTAGTTACCAAATAAAATAAATATTCATGTGCATAAACTTATCAATCTAGTCAATAACTAGACGTTTTAACTAGTTTTTCAATTATTAAGTCATTCAACTATTGATCAAACAATACACCAATCAAAGCATCTGAACATATCTCTCTCTCTCTCTCTCTCTCTCTCTCTCTCTCTCTCTCTCTCTCTCTCTCTCTCTCACACACACACACACACACACACACACACACATGCGCGTGCGCGAGCACGCGCACACATGTACACGTTTGCATAGACACAAACACTTCATTTGACATGTGTGAATAGTCAGTTTGTCTTTATTTATATATGTATATACATTTAGTACATATTTAATTCAAGGAACAAAGTGTTTGACCTAAATATAGATATGATGAAAATATAGATATGTATATAGTTTTTTTAATGGAGGAAAGAGTGAGGAACAAATGCTCTCATCCTCATGCAAATATATATGTAAGAAAAAAATAAAATTTCATAAGTGTAAAGACAACACTAGGCTAGCACATCCACCATCATAATTATTCTTTGATTCTATGCCCTAGACATCCAACTACTATGAACTCCTAGGACACAAATTTGACATCTTAAAATGTCCCATTTAAGTGATTATACCAATTACAACAAAAATTATAACCCCAATAACAATCAATGATAATATTAAAGCATTAGGAATTGATAGATCTAAAACAATATGAGAATAAATAGTTAAATGTAGAAACAAAAGAAGAAAACCATAAGAACACAGATAACACACAAATTTAATGTGATTCACTCAAAACCTAGGCTACGTCCACCTACACAACCATCCAACCTTTCTTATTATCTAGTGATTACAATACAAACCCTTACAGCTAGATACCGCCACAAGAACAACCTATCTCATTATACATTTTTTTGATACCTAACCCTAAGCTATCTTATATGATATATCCTACTTTGGGTTTATAATACACCTATCTAAATAAGGTGCGATCAAATAGGAGGAAAAAAAAATTTAGGCTTATAATACACCTATCTAAATAAGGTGTGATCAAATAGGAGAAAAATTTTTTTTTGGCACAATGCCTTGAACCCCAAAGAATTATAAAGTATGCATATTACTTCTCTAATTAGTCACCACAAACTAACATAAAGAGTTTGACCATCCCACAACAAACAAAATAAAAAAATATGATAAATTGCGATGATAGCCTAGCAAAACATGTTTGATACTAACCCCAATGTAAAGCACCCAAAAAGTGTGTTGATTTCACCCCATACTCGAAACATAACAAAAATCCACCAGACACCCATAAAAAAACTAACATTATGGTATTATCTACAATCACCCCCATCGCATAAAAATGATGTCCTACCATTGGGGACTAAATATGCATTGTACACATGGAATAAACTCATGATATCATCTCATTGGAAATTGAGTTCAAAAAGAGGAACATCTAATAGTATGTGATCTTGACAAGCCAACCTAATTTGAGAGGCCTCTCAGATGCACAAGCCCTAATTTAGATCAACACCTAAATTGGCTAGTCATTTTGCAACACTAGTGGTTTCATGGTTGAAATGCACAATTTTTTAATCTTGGAACTTGGGGGAGGGGGGAGTTTCTATACCTCACTCAAACATATTGAAGTTCCCATCTAATAACCATATTTGCAATGAGAGTTGGGGTTATTAATTGAGACTCCCCCTAATATGGATATATAAAAATCCAAGAGAATATGCTAATCTAACCCCGTCTAATAAAGCATTTTCCTTAGCCATATTGTTTGATTCATCAAGAAGTCATCCATGCATTGCCTTGATAATGTGATAACCATGGTTTCATATTAGAAAAACAATCCCAGATCTACAAGGGTTAGCTATTGAAGCCCCATTAAAATTAAGTTTCATAAATGGCATATCTAGCATCTCCCATCTCACATGTCTTCTTAACTTAGATTTGGAAACCTTCCCATCTAAGACTCCCTTTACTATTATTTTGATTTATTTCTAACTGTTCAGAATGCCATTGTTTGAATAGGAGAAAATGAAAGAGAGAGACTTTGATCTCATAAGGTGAGGATTTATTGATTTTGAAAATAAGGACTTAATCCTATCACAAACCCACTAAGTAGTTGAGACTTACTTTTTGAAGATCCTTTTTTTTCTTTGCTACCATATGGCCTATGTCATAGTTGATAGAATAATTTGCTAAATTTCTAAAAACAAATTGAACATCTAACTAAAAGGGTCCAACCAACTAAAACCTAAGAAAGGGATGATGGAAGAGGACCTTTTCAATCAAGCTTTTTGGCCACCCCTTTCTAATAGCACTAAGAGGAGTCACACTTTAGTAAGAGGTGATGAAAGTCTTCATTGATATTTTCACATAATGCACATGAGAAAGTTTCTACAATACCCAGTCTCTTAAGCATGTCACTAGTAAGAATCATTTGCTAGAGTACCAACCAAAGAAAAGCCCCCACCTTAGGTAATATTGCATCATGAAAATGCAAACCTATGTCACCCTTTTGTAAAGGAAAAGGCTAACAAAAGCATTGCTCTTTAACTTCAATGACATAACATTGGTATTATTATTTAGAATTTGAAAATAAAGTAAACTAATGACATGTGTAGAAATGGATAAAATTTACGATTATAATTTTTAATAATTATTTTGAATAATAATTGATATATTTTCCTAATTTTTATAGATAATTTTTTAGTTTCTAAAAAATGTTGAAAATTAAGGGTCCAATTCCCACCACAAAACTATATGGAAATAAAATCATTTCTATTTGAACTCAGGCTACATTATATGTAACATATATAGCTAGAACAATCAAAAATAAAACTTGACTTTAGACATATATTTTCTTTGTTTTAATGATTCAAATTTCAACTCAACTGAAATAGATAGTTTTCATCTCCCACACTCACCTGAAATAGATAGTTTTCATCTCCCACCACATTTTTCAAAACAAATCTATTCTAACCAGAAGAAAAATAATACATTTTGGAAGAGGACTCTCTCCTCTAGTTTGTCATATAATTTTTTTAATTTTTTGATATGATTTAATGTTTTTTCTTTCTCAAAATTGACATCTTTTTGAGTGTTAAAATACATGCTTGTAGAATTTTTTAATTACAATACACTATATATCTAATTAAAACACTATAAGTTATACATGAGAATATTCTTGACTTTGACCTCTATAAAATGGTGTTTATATGTTACTAAAATAATATCATAAAAAATTGTAAGAGTTATTGAAATGCTATCTTTCTAAAATAGTTTAATTTATTCAGTAATTGGATACAAACTAGCATAAACATGCATTTAATTACATTTTTAATTGGAAAAGTGTGATAATATATATAACTTAGCTAGAATAAATTTATCTAGATCAAATGTTTGAACAAAATCAATTTTTGGATAGAAATACTCAAATTCAGTCATTCTGATAAGTTAGCCTAAAAGGTGACACATCTTTGTACTTTGACCCATTATAATTGCATCATGCCAATAAAATGTATATACTCTATTGGACTTGTTTGAGTCTCCATGAGTAAGATATCTATAACCATCCTTGAAAATTTGTTTTCCACTCGAGGATTTAGTCCAAAAGAGGTTGTCATTGTCTCGTGAAAAGTTAATTCTTATTTGATTAAGGATGGGAATGAGCTCCAATTTCTCATTCACTTGTATGGAAATGTTAGATGGATATTTCTATTCTCCACTTGAAGCTTTTCCTATCATTTCATTTAAAAACAATCACTAAATCTTGTTGCCCATCTCTAATCTAGAATATCACAATCTTTAGATAAAGTGTAGAATATTGAAATTGGGGGTCGATAATTTCATGAATTAGCCTAAAATAGTCCATGATTACCAAATTTAATAACCTGACATAGGTGGGAAAATATGACACCTCTACTTATCATCGTTGTGAAGCTCCTCTAGGGATTCCTCATTTTGTGAATTCTCTCCATACTATTACTATCAAGAGGTTATTTTACTCTGGTGATCTTTTCCCATAGCATCGAATGATTTTCAATGCATTTTGCAATAATTTGGCCCCTAAGCTAATATTTCTTTCATGTATATTTTGAATCTCCATACCCCCATCCTCTCTTGATAGACTTAGTTTATCCCAAGAAACTAGCGAAGGTTTCTTCGAACTTTCCATGTTGTCATTCCATATAAACTCACTCAAGATATTTTTTAGGGAAAACAATGCGGATTTTGGGGCCAAACTAATCAACATCACATAATTTGGAGTGGAACTAAGAAAATATTTAACAAATAATATATTCCTAGACAAGAATAGCCATATTACTTTCTAACCAAAAATCATTTCCCTAATTTATTAAATAATGAAAGCCTAATGAGCAATTTTATCTCACCTTGAAAGAAAAGAATGCCTAGATATTTGTTAGGTAGTTTAGTAACCTCAAATTTTAAAATCTTCTCAATATCCCACTTTACCTATTAACACATATTGTAAAAAAGGAAATATATTACATATTTTTGAAGACATACAAGATTTTTTCTAAGGCTATTTCATTGTTGATTGACAATCTTAAGCAGAAGCTGTGAAGAAGGGAACAAAAAAAGAGAACTGTGAAGAGTGATTGCTTGATGAAATGCCAAGCATATCAATGATGGAGATCTCTATTTGAAAAGTGAGTTGTACTTTATAGATTAAAACTATTGATACATTCTAACCATTATATTAGTCAAAATCCTTTCAGCTAACCTTGTTGATTTTTTTGGATGACGTAAATTAACAAACATTGTTTGTAATTTCTACATGTTTCAAATTACATTCTCAAGACATATGTATATGATATTTAAGAGACATGTCATCATAGAGACATGTCTCTTCAACTCTGATTAGTTATCAATAACATATATTTACTTTGATTAAGAATGTGTTAATAACTCATAAATGCTATGTAGAGTTCTCAACACTACAATGTTGTATAGAGTGCTCAACAGAAAAGTTTTGTGCAAAGTGATGTGTACTCTAGTGTACATGATCTGATGTCATGTCATAGAATGCTCAAAATAAAGGCCTCTATGAAATCCTCTCTACAACACTATGTAAAGGAATCCCTTATGTATCTATGATGTATGAATATGCTTATAAAAATTCATCTATAAGATACAAGGCCATCTCCATATATTTGTGCTCTCTAGTGAGGTCTTGTATATCTCTTGGGGTAGGAGTATGTGAAACTCTATAGATCTCATTGATGGATCAGTGGGTAGCATAGTACTTGATGACATTTGAGAAGATGATCTACACTAACTAGGTCTTCTCAAAAGATATATGCTCATAGTGTTAGATGTAATGCTCCTAGTAGCAGATGTAATGTGTTCTATCTGATAAACTACTTCCCTTTGAGAATCAATGACAACTCTATCCATAGTAGAAACCATCATTGGAGTCATTGTTGGGGTCCTAGATCCCACTAATGCATGATGACAAGGAATAGCACAAGTCACCTCACAATATACAAAATATCCTTGAATATCTAAATATTTGACGTGCTGCCCTAAACAAAACTCCACATACAACGGCTAGGAAAAATATAATGGAATTTGGTCATTATTAGGATAATGACCATGTGCTACTAGGAATCAAGGGTATATCATACAAGGAATCTATGGCACAGCACATCTAGTAACCTGATATGCCCTAACCTTGATCTTCCCCTCATAAAATGGGAAGACCTCTCGTTTGATAATCTCCGTAGAATCTAGGCTTTGAACCTAGTCTAAGGATATACCAACTGAGATCTCTTCGCTAAGCTTAGCAAAAATCCTATCTATAGACTATGGTGTAAATGTATACTTTGATCTAAGTCCATCAGTGAGCTCTTTAAGATTAGTCAAAATTTTCTGACGTATGCCTCTGTATAGATGATCCTAAGATCTCTTAGTAGTTGATCATAGTTTAGCTATCTTCGTAGTCAAAAACTAGATTATAGTTGACATATTAGGAACACAAGGGTGAATAGATGATACATCAATAGGTGGTCCCTATCTTTGTGTTTAATCTTATCCATGTTATTGAGCATGAGCCTGAGCCTTTCCCTATCCCTGTCACTATCCATTTGCTTAATCCTGAAATGTCCCTAACCATGTTCATGTCCTTGACCCTCTCCTTGTCCATGATCCTAAGGTTGATCATAGGATGCCATCTACAAGTATGACATGAAAACTAAATGTTGACAAAATATTACAAGAAGATAAGGGGAACTTAATGTTAACTTAATATTACGAAAGTGATGAGACAGAAAGTGTGAGGAGAGAGAAAGTGTTGAGAGAGAAGTGATGAGAGAGAGTTCAAGGAGATAGAAGTTTGAGGAGAGTGAAAATGGTGAGAGATAAAGTAAGGAGAGAGAAGTGAGGGGAGATAGAAAGTGAGAAGAGAGAAAAAGTGATGAGAGAGAAAGTAAGAAGAGAGAAGTGAGAGTAGACAAAAAGTCAGAAGAGATAGACAATGATGAGGGAGAAAGTAAGAAGAGGGAAAAAGTGTAAGGAGAGGAAAATTGATGATAGAGAAAGTGATGAGAGTGAAAGAAAGTAGAGAGAGAGTGAAGAGAGAGAGTTCAAGGAGAGAAAGTAAAGAAAGAGACAGAGAGAGTTCAAGAAGAGACAAAGTGTGAGGATGGAAAGTAAGAAGAGGGAGAGAGTGTGAGGGGAGAGAAAGTGATTAGATAGAAAGAAAGGAGAGAGAAGTGATGATAAGATAGAGAAAGTGATGAGAGAGAGAGATTTGAAAGGAGAGATAAAGTGTGAGGAGAGAGAAAGTGAAGAGAGAGTTCAAGGAGAGAGAAAGTGATGAGTGAAATGGTGATGAAAGAGATGTGATGAGAGAGAAAGAAAGGAGCAAGAAAGTGAAGAGAGAGTTAAAGAAGAGAGAAAGTGTGAAGAGAGAGAGAAAATGAAGAGAGAGAGTGATAGAGATAAAGACAGAGAGAGACAATATGAGGAGAGAAAGTAAGATGAGAGTGAGAGTGTGAGTAGAGAGAAAGTGATGACACAAAAAGAAATGAGATAGAAGTGATGAGAGAGAGAAAGGATAGATAAAGTGAATAGAGAGAGTTCAAACAGAGAAAAAGTGTGAGAAGAGAGAAAATGATGTGAGTGGGAGTGAGTTTAAGGAGAGAGAAAGTGTGAGGAGAGAGAAAGTGATGAGAGAGAAAGAAAGGAGAGAGAAGATTTGAGGAGAGAGAAAGTGATGAGAGAGAGAGCTCTAGGAGAGATAAAGTGTGAGGAGAAAAATCAAGAAGGGGGAAAGAGTGTAAGGAGATTGAAAGTGATGAGAGAAAAAGAAAGGAGAAAGAAGTAATAATGAGAGAGAGAGTTCAAGGAGAGAGAAAGTGTGAGGAGAGAAAATAAGAAGAGGGAGAGAGTGTGAGGAGAGAGAGAAAGTAATGAGAGAGAAAGAAATGATAGAGAAGTGATGAGAGAGAAAGGAGAGAGAAAATGAAGAGAGAGAGTTCAAGGAGGGAGCTTGAAAGTGTGAGGAGAGAAAGAAAGGAGAGAGAGTGCATAGAGAGAGAGAGAGAGATAGATAGAGAGAGAGAGAGAGATGAGAGAGAAGTGATGTGTGTGTGTGAAAGAGAAAGGAGAAAGTAAAGAGAGAGTTCAAGCAGAGAGAAAGTGTGAGGAGAGAAAGTTCAAGGAGAGAGAAAGTTCAAGGAGAGAAAGAAAGAAAAGGGAGAGAGCATAAGGAGAGAGAGAAACTATAAGGAGAGAGAAAGTGATGAAACAAAAAGTAAGAAGAGGGAGAGATTGTGAGGAGAGAGAAATTGATGAGGAGAGAGAAAGTGGTTGTAAGGAAGCTCATATGAAGAAACAACTTCTTACACTAATCCCTTAAGGAAAGTATTGTGAAAATTTCTATTAAATCCTTATAATTTCATATTTGATATTATGTAAACAATAATATTATAGTCAACCATGAATACAAAAAATAGATAGATAAAGAAAACACATAAACACAAAGACATGTCGGTGGGGAAAAACCTTTTGGTAAAACAACCCCGCCCCTCAAAACCTGTACAATGTATTATCTTCTGTTGGAAATATTCAAGATATGGAAGGTTACTGAGAGGGGAGGGGTGAATCAGTAACTTCAAAACTTTAAAACAATTCAACACTTTAATCATATTGGTTATTTACCATTCATTCATCAAATCTTTTGCATGTATGAGAGATCAAACATTCATAACACATGTACACAGTGATTTGGTGACCCAGAAACATTCCAAATAGAAAGTAAAACTTGGGTGAGGTTGATACCCACAAAACTTCAATACTACAGTATAAATTTGGCCTGTTAAGGCTTACATTGACCACTTCTGGTGATCTTCCCTATTAGGAGCACAAAGGACTACTAGGTCCACCTTGTTAGAGGATTTACAAACATACAATGAAGTATGCACTTGGTTAAGAGATTTACAAAAGACTATTAAGTCTACCTTGTCCAAGGATTTAGAGACTAGTTCACCTATTAGGATGAAATAGTAGATTTGACTTACAACTTGATTTCTGATTAGATCTTTGAAGTACAGATCACCTCTTTTGATTGATGAATCTTTTCTTTTCCTTGTTGACCTTGTTGAATATTTTTCTCTAATGCTGATTCACATTTACTCTTCAAAACATTACATGTCTATTCCTTAATATTCTCATCCATGCATTGTAAATGATATAATACATTACATATATATCATTCCAATAATTATAACTGCAAGGTTGGCTAAAATACAAGTGAAAAAAACATTACTAAGTCGGCCCAATAGTAAATAACTTTGGTTCACTGAACTGACTTGGTGACCTTCTGATACTTGGCATCCGCTACATTACTCGGCATCATGATGCACTTGGTAGAAGTGAAGGCTCAGTCCATACTAATCACTTGATGTAGTTCTGAACTCAGTGACCACTGGTGACTCAGTAGATGTAGTGTTACTCAGTAGATACTGCATGCTAAGTTTACCTTGCTTTACTCAGTGAACATTATAACTTCGATGCTCAGTTTACACTGAATTCTCATGACATAGTTTGACTACTTGGTAGACACTAAGATGCTCAATAGATACTGAGATGCTTGGTGGATACTAAGATGCTCGGTGGATACTATGATGCTCGGTGGATACTGTGATGCTCGGTGTAAATTGTGATGCTCGCTGTAAACTACTGAACACTTCTAAGCTCGGTGAGTGTAGTAAACTGAGCGCTGAGCTCAGTAGCTATACTGATATAGATAAGTGTTATCACTAATGGCAATAATAACTTAATACCAACAATCTCCCCCTTTGGCATTAGTGAGAAAACACTTATAAGCCAAAACATATGTACATAACCTGACTCACTGAATTTTGGTTTTTAAAAATTGATCTTTGTAGAACTGCTTCATATACATTTTTACATATATCTTCTTGATGACTTATTATGTATATACAAAGATACTTATGTACACATGCTAGCTCTATTGAGTGCTAACTCCTCCTTTCACTTATACTGATAACTCTCCCCATTTATTATGCTAAATCTCTCTCGCTTTTTGACAATAATACCAAAGGACTACATATATAGTTTATATGGTTACACCAAAGTGAGATAGAAAATCTTGATGTACCTTAAGGATGGTGGCAAAAGTATTATCCCAAGTCTACTGCAAAATGTGATAGGTGGAGAGAGCAATTTGAACTTCTACTAATAATTGGATCATGTGATCAGCCACTAAGAAGTTCTGATCTTGGACCAATGTTTTGCAATGAGTAATATGTTTCTGCATTGTATCTATGATAGGAAGGATCATGTTCTGGATGTCTATAAGTGTAGACTGGATCCTTGCTTCCTCTCTCAATAGTTTTGTCTACACATTTGCCAGATATCTGATTTTGGTGTGATGGGAGATTGTGGAGGAGTCCACCTTTAGCTTGGATGCACTTGATTGCATATCAACATTAATCTTATTTAGCTTATCCTTTATTTCTTTAGTAAAACTAGAAATGTCACAAAGTTTGGCAAAAAGTGATGCTGCATTATTAAAAGAATTTTCAAAATTACCCAAAAAAATGTGGACAATTCAAATTGCTTGATTGCTATCTGTTGAGCTATATGCTCTAGCACCTTGTTATCAAATTTCCTTTCAACCTTTTCAATTAGTTTCTCTTCTCCAAAAGGATCTTCATTAAATTTCTATATTTCCTCTTCTAACTAAATCAAAATGTGTTGAGTGGAATCTACTTCAACACCTATAGCTTCTATAATTATATCCTTGGCATTCTCAATTATTCTATACTCCTTATCCCTTTCAGACCTTAACTACTTCTGCCTAGCTTTCATCTCTATGAGATGACTAGCTAACCTCATCTCTTCAATGGTAGTAGTATCATAGTCAATCTTTGGTATTACTACCTCTGTGTCTAAGTCAATGCCTTCTTCAATTTCCTTTCCAGTGATTAGAAGTTTTAATGGACGCTTTTTTTTGACTTCATTGATTACTAGTTTGACCTTTGGAATAGACACAATAGTGGAGATAGAAGGGCTAGCAGTGAAAAATGGGATAGGACTCAAGGATTGAATGCCAATAGAAGTACTTATCAGATTAAAAATTGAAACACTTCCCAAAAATGGTGTCACACTCGGTAGAGTGCCCATAGCAATATCTGAACTGATTGGAGTTGAAATGGATATAGATAATGTTGGCAAAAACAAAACCATAGAACTTACTAGGAATTAATGAAGACAAAATTGTAGAGCTTACTATTGCAGTAACTAATGGTGAGGGAGCTAAGGAGGCTAACTCAATAGCTGAAGAAGTGACAGGCAACTCGGTAGATAAAGTGCTTGGCACTTCTGTTTTAAATACCTGGAGCTCGGGGGTGGCTGGTGAAGATTGAGCAATTGAAGTGGTTGTTGTGCTCACAATTTCACTTGCAGAAGCTATCTCCATATTAGATTCAACTGTCTTTGGTGGAGAGTGAGGAAGAGATGCAATAACCAGTACTACAATTCTTTCTAGGTCATCTTCATCTTTTTCTTCCTCAAATGCTTCCTCCTCCTTGTCTTCTTCCTTGTTTTCTTTCATTAGTGGATGTAGCTCTCCTAGAGTAACTGTGATAGATGGAGTGTTATCAAAATCATCATTTCTGCTGCTATCATCATCCTTAATTTCAACAGGATCAACTGATGGCTTCCTAAGATGATATGCATCATTCCAAAAATTTGTAGCATTTTTGACAACTAATTCAATGTCTTTTAATAATATAAGACAAGAATTGAATCTCTTATTCATTCTTCCTTCATGATCTTTCAATGCCTTTTTGACTTCTGCATCCATAAGATTGGGTACTAATTCCTTTTGCTTTTGCTCAAATATTTCTTTGATAGTTTGTACTGCGTTCTCCCATTTGACTTTTATTTTGTCAAGAAGTACTATTGGAATTTGAGATGCAAATTGATCAGGAGAGAATTTCCAAGTTCCTAACTTCTCCATTACCAATTCTTCAATCTCCTTCTGTTATGTAGGAGTTCGAGTTTCATATTTGAGAGCTTTAAAATTATTCATGCCTACTCCAATCCTTAACTATTTTAGCCTTTCCTCAAATGTGAGTGGAGGCCTAATAGGTACAATTTCCTTCTTGCCTTTCTTGGTCTTCCTAGTGAATACCACAGTTTGTTGTTTTTGAGGTTTCGTGATAAACACCTTTCCTTTCTTCTTTTGCGGTTCCTCTTCTTTTTTAAATTCATTTTTTTTGCCTTCTTCTTCCTCTCCTTTACCTTTAGTAAGCATTAGAGGGCCAGTTGCAATTTTCAATTTTGATATCTTTCTCTTGTCTTTTCTTATAGCCTGGGGTAGCTTGATTTCAAGCTCAATTCTAGCCTTTGCTTCATCATAAGTGCCAAAGGCAGGAAGCTTAGGATCTATAGGCTCATTCACTAGTACTTCAATAATATCCCTGGCTTCATCAATATTGACCTCATAAGGAAGAGGTTTCACCCATGCAAATCGAGGTTTGACTGCCTGAATGTATACTCTATCATAGTCAACCATGAAGCATACATCATCTTTGTAGTCTTCAACCAATTTTGGTGGAATTCATAACCTATTATTCATTCTTTCCTTGAAATCTTCAAAATAATTATCCATAACCTTCTCAAAGTTTTCACCCACCTCAGAAATAAACTCATTAATCTAATATAGAATTGGGGTATCTTTTCTCCATACAACTGAGCCCTTTGATGGAAAGAATCTTTGAACATAGAAAAATAAACAAGTTAACAGGGAGCCAAATTTATAGGGATTATTCTTTGAGGTCCTTATGTTGCTCATGTTCTTGTTCAATTGTTTCGACAATAATTCTGACAGATCAAATTCTAGATTTCTCTTCACAACCTTGAGTGTCAAATCCATGACCTCACAGGGCACACTGTTCAAATGACTAGAGCTATAAATCTTGTGAGAAATGATGTGAATGCCAAACCTTAATTCAGCATCAGAAACAATGCTAACATTCAAACCTCTACCGTCCCATTCAGCTAGGGTTTTCTTTTGAAGTTCGTCTTGCCCTAGGGTTTTGGTAGTTTTGGCTTTGCTAAGTATGGGGAGACTAGTAATCTTATGAATCATCTTCTTGGTGATTAATACTAGTTGCTCTAACCATAGTTGACCATTGTGAACATGACTGAGTATGTACCCGATCCACTTAATCTAGAAACTTCTTGGCATATGTGAGATATGGGTTAATCCTTTTGTCTCTAGATGCTTATGCTCGAGTTTCAAAGAGCCATCACCACTCATTTCTCCTAGGGCATTGTCCATTTCTAGGTTTCCAATCTCTTGAATAGAACATTTAAAATGTGTACGAATATCATTTATGAGGAGTACCTTTGGTGGAATTTGGGATTGAGCTCCATTAGGGTCAAGTGACTCTGTAATGGCCGAAACAATTTTGAAGTTAGGTGCTTTTTATTCTACACCCTTTACGAGCATCTCTAACCCCTTATTTGCCTTGCTATTATTGCTACTCCCGAATGCCATTGCTGCTCAGTAGGTGTAAGAAATTTTTTTGAACAAATTCTTTGCTAGAAAATCACTTGAAATCGCTTGGAATTTGCTTGAGTGTACCTAGAATCTCTTAGCTCTGAAATCATGGTGAAGAATGAAATCAAATTTTGTCTTTTTGACAAAATGTTTTCCATTAATGATTAGTACGAAAGTAGCTGAGATGACATAGTGCTTGATAGGCTATCATTCATTCACTTTCTCGGTAGAATCTTACAACTTGGTGATTGAACAAAACTTTTGTTACTCCTGACCTAGCTCAGCAAGCTCTTCAACTGAATTTCCTTGATAGATCCAACTTGACAAAAGATACGGTTTCTTCAATCCTTGTGTATCTAGAATACTAATTTGATCATTTTTCTTTCTTTCATTTGAAACTGCTTGAGATATCACTTGAAGATGTAGTTCCATATCCTTGTTTATGAATCTAACTAGAAATGGTGGAGTCACCCACTTCTTGAGTGACATGGCCATCATTTGAACTGTTCTGCTCGGTAAATTTAGGAATCCACTATTGTCTCATCTGCTTCCAAATGTTATCAGCTTTAGCTTTCTTTTCATCTTCAATTCTTCCTATATTCATGCAATTTTTAGTTATATGACCAAGTTCTATGCATGTATAGCACCTTACAGTAGTGTCCTTCTTCCTTAGGTGATGTCTTGCATAGTTTATACCAATGTGTCCATATTCTTCACAATAATGACATTTGCACCAGGTATTTGGATCTATATTGGAATGACTTGTGACCATGCTTCTTGCATTTGTGACAATTACCTTCAAATTTTGGTTTCTCCTTGCATTCATTAGCTTTATGACCATGTTGACTACAATTGTAGCATTTACCATTGAATTTACTTCTTCCATTGCTCCAACATTTTTTTGATGTATGACCTAACTTACCATAGTGATTGCAAGTAGGTCTTTGACTCCTTTGGGCACCTTTCTTGGAGGTTTCACCTTCTTCCTTATATCCAAGAACAACTTTACCTTTTTGTCTATGAAAATTCTACTCACTTTGTTGATTTAATTGAGTCATGTCTGCTTGAGATTTCATTATCCTTTCATTGACTTGTTTTTTAATGATTAAGTCATTTTCCAAACTTTCATTGATTTGTCTTTCAGATCTCAAGTCACTTTGTAAGCTTTCATTGATTTGTCTTTCAGTGATTAAATCATTCCTCGGGCTTTCATTTTCAAATCTCAAATTCATAATTTCTTCATTTGCATTAGATAGTTGATCCATGAGGTTTTCATGCTAAAGGGATTGATTATTTATTGCCTCTAAGTCTTCATTTTCCTTGTTTCTCTATTCCAAAACTTCACAAAGCCTGATTGATTGGATTTCTTTTTCTCTTTTAAGCTTTCTTACTTCTTCCTGCAGAGACCCATTCTTTGCTAGGAGTTCCTTGATTGCCTCATTAGCTTCATCTGAACTACTTGTTGGTAAAAGGTCTTCAATATTTTCTTCCACATATTGATGGTCATTCATTTGTCTTGAAAGTTCCTTCCTTCTTTTCAAGGACTAGGAAAGATGCTCCTTTGTTTCTTTGAGTTGAGCCATGGCCATTTCCAGATCTAGCTTTTCATTTTCAATAGCTTTGTCAAGTCTGAATATCTCCATTGTCCTTGATCTTTGCTCAAGCTGTCAAACTTTATCCTAAGAACCACAAAAGCTCTAATACTAATTGTTGGAAATATTCAAGATATGATAGGTTACTAAGAGGGGAGGGGTGAATCAGTAACTTCAAAACTTTAAAACAATTTAGCACTTTAATCATATATGCTATTCACCATTCATTCATCTAATCTACTACATGTATGAGAGATCAAACATTCATAACACATGTACATAGTGATTTGGTGACCCAAAAACCTTCCAAATAGAAAGCAAAACTGGGGTGGGGATGATACCCACAAAACATCAATATTGCACTATAAAGTTGGCCTGTTAAGGCTTACATTGACCACTTCTGGTGATCTACCCTGTTAGGAGCACAAAGGACTTCTAGGTCCACCTTGTTAGAGGATTTACAAACATACAATGAAGTATGCACTCGGTTAAGAGATTTACAAAAGACTGTTAAGTCTACCTTGTTAAAGGATTTAGAGATTGGTTCACCTATAAGGATTAAATAGTAGATTTGACTTACAACTTGATTGCTGATTAGATCTTTGAAGTACAGATCACCTCTTGTGATTGATGAATCTTTTATGTTCCTTGTTGACCTTGCTGAATATTTTGCTCTACTACTAATTTGCATTTACTCTTCAAAACATTACATGTCTATTCCTTAATATTCTCATTCATGCATTGTAAATGATATAATACATTACATATATATCATTCCAATAATTATAACTGCAAGGTTGGCTAAAATACAAGTGAACAAAACATTACTGAGTTGGCCTAGTAGTAAATAACTCAGGTTCACTAAACTGACTCGGTGACCTTTTGATACTTGGCATCCACTGCATTACTCAAAATCGTCATGCACTTGGTAGAAGTGAAGGCTTAGTCCATTCTAATCACTCAACATAGTTCTAAACTTTGTGACCACTTGTGACTGGGTAGATGTAGTGTTACTCGGTAGATACTGCACACTAAGTTTACCTTGCTTTACTCAATGAACATTATAACTTCCATGCTTGGTTTACACTAAATTCCCATGACATAGTCTAACTACTCGGTAGACACTGAGATGCTTAGTAGATACTGAGATGCTCGATGGATATTGAGATGCTCGGTGGATACTGTGATGCTCGGTGGATACTCTGATGCTCGGTGTAAACTATGATGCTCAGTGTAAATTGCAATGCTCAATGTAAATTTCTAAACACTTTTAAGCTCGGTGAGTGTAAGAAACTAAGTGCTGAGCTCGGTAGCTATACTAATATAGATAAGTGTTGTCACTGTTGGTGTTTTAAAAAAATACTAAAACTAATAAGCGACAAAATGCTTAATACCAAAATGACAATACATACACAATCTAAAGACTAGCCTATTCTTATTAACAATTGCATATGTAAGGTATTTGGACCCAACTTCAACAAAACCATAGATGTTTTTCTACTCTTTTGGCTCTGCAAAACCAGGGTGGGCGTACCTAGGGATGGTTCAAAACTAGAACAATTGTATGAGGATTATTCTTAGTTTCATTCTGATTCTCATTTCAAGATCCTCAAACATATACATAATTTTCACTAACTTGGTAAATACATCCCATAAAATAGATATGGCCAAGAATTCTTCTAAAGATCTGCAGATGTTTTTAACAACAATGGCTAACTGAAGCTAAAACATTCCTTGCAGACAAGTGCTAGCCAACTTTGAAGATCTATAGGAAATAAAAGTAAAATTTGATTTGATGATGCATTTGAATAACCATTTATAATATATTTCTCCTTCAGCTGAAATAACTTGATCAGTGCCTAATCCATTGGGGTTCAGAGTCTACAGCAAATTCTTAGATCTAATTTGTTGCTTTAAAACAAATTCTATCAACAATTCTTATCAGAATTTATCATTCAAAATCCTTTTCAATACTTAAGAAATCTCATCACATTCATCAAAGGCTTTATTTAATCCATTGAATTAACAGCAATGATAAATGGATATACAACCTAACTATATTGCATTCAATTGTACAAGCTTTTACTCATACAACATCAAGGTAGCTAAGTATTTAAAAGGAGACAAAATTTAGAAAGAACTGATATGGGGATAGTTCATAATTTTTATTCATTTCCTTTGAAAATGGTATATCCTTTACAATAGACTCAAAATGGCCTTCAGGAAGAAACACAGCTCATTCTATATTCATGTATTCTCAAGGAATTGACAGAAAAATACATTACAAACTTGCTTTCAAAATTTGGACCAAAAACCAGACTAAGCATAATACTTAGAAAAAATAGAATTTGAACCATTCTTTAGCCTTGGAATCTCACTTAAATAGTGTGAGATGCAACAAGCTTCAAGCTAAAGAAAGTGACATGTGTCTTCTAAAAGATACTGACAAATGTCTGTCATAAAAGATAAAAAACAAATAACAAAAAAGCTAACACATCGAACAATTCTTGGTGGGTCCCTTTCTATTATGCTTCTCCGTTGTTGAAACAAGAAGATAAGATCTGATTCTTCAATTATTCTTCATCCTCAGAGTAAATAGCCCTGAGGTTTGAAAGTGATGTCTCATCTTCAGTTACCTGCAAATTTATTTCAACCTGGGGATTTTCCATGTCCTCATTATTAACGATGAGGGTGACTTTTACTTTTACATTTTCCTCCTCATCATCTTCTGACATTTGTTCTAGAAACTGGTTTTTCCATTTATTAAAAGGATCATCATCTGGCCAATCAAAAGTTAGAGCTTCTCTTTGTATCATTATTAAAGAATTTGGACTTTCTTCTAAATCATCAAATTCTTTTCTCATAGTAGTATAAAATAACTGTATTTTTACAAGCTCTTCATTTTTCTTTGCCCAGAACCAGTGGCTATTTTCACTCATGATGTTTATCATTCTTTCATTAAATAACTCGTCCAACTCCCTTTTCCATTTTTCCTTCTCCTTTATTGTATCAACAGATTCTAAAGCACAAGGAAATAGGGTGAATTTTTCAGCAATATACTGGGAAGAACAGAGTGTTAATCTTCTCTGTAAAGAATCTCTTTTATCATCAATATTTTCTAGCTTATTTAATAAATCAAAGATTTTCTCAACTTGATGATAAGGCATCTAGACTGCAGATATACATATGATTGTAATATCATTATTTCTCTCCCTCCATTTCTGTGCAAGAGGAACCAGTTTATCCTTATCTCTATTCAACTCATCCATGAGGGTTGCAATTCTTGTCAACTGATCAAAAAAAGTTGACCATTTTATTTTATCCCTCAAATATATCACACCTTGCTTTAATTTCTCTTCATATTGATTTCTTAATTCTATCTGAAACTCATGTAATTTTGTTTTTTCTTCTTCAAAGTCTTCTGCAGTATAGAATTGGGGCCTTTTAGGGGTATCAGGTATTTCAATAATAGGGGTTGATCCAGATCGAACCAATGACTGTGAAAGGTATGCAATTGTAGGTGTACTGGATTCTCCCACCTTTCTTTTCCCAAGTATCCTCTCCATTTGAGACATTTTTTTTTCCAGTGACTATATCTGTATACCCCTTTCCTCATATGCCTTCAAAACTTCTTCAAACCTAGCATTGAGTTGGGCAAACTTATCTTCTTCCTGTCCAAAAACAACACCACCCAATTTTAGCACTTCTGAGGCCATTCTCATTATTTTTTTACTACTTACCTCTCCAGCCATGTATACTATCAATGTACCAGTATGTTCTGCAATGGGAAACTCATGTATCCTGGTATTTTCTCTATTATCTATGGACCACAAAATAAGGGCTTGGTGGTCATCACTAAATTTGACCCCTCTATGAGCCTGTAGTACTTCTTCAGTAGTTGTTAGTTGAACATCCTTCTGCTTCCTTACTGAATCAAAAACAATAGCATTTGCTATATCCCATTCTGGAAGAAGGAGGACTCCTGATTGTCTTACTATTTGCTTCCCAACTTCAAGAGTAAACTGAGCAAAAGCACTCAAAAACTTTGATTTTACCTCTTCATTGATAACTGGGTCAGATTTATTTGGTTTCTTAGCCTTGATCTTCTCACAATTTTTCTCAAAATTCTTTATATTTAATCTCCATAAAAACTGAGCAAAGGCTCTAGATCGTAAAAAATTTTCATCATTAATAAATCTTTCAGAAGCCTAGGCAACAATTGGATCAATTTCCTTACCTTGGTAATCAGTAATGGTCAGGTCCAAGGAAGGTGTAGGAGGTTCTTGTGGCTCTCCAATATCCAGGTCTATAGAAGTGACAATCACATCCCCTTCTCCTCCCATTTGTCTAAGTTGTTCCTTTAGAGATGCCTCATCATCTATCTGGATTGGAGACTGGCTTGGGGAGTATTGTTCTTTTTGAGAAGAAGAAGACCCCTACTCTAATTTTTGTCTTTTTGGAGAGCTGGATGTAGATGGACTTCTTGACATTGGCTCATTATAAGGGGGTACCTGTTGCACACTTTGAACCATGACATAACCTGCCCTTTTCTGCAATGTATATTGGCCAGGAGTTACCACATTTCTACCACTCATTCTTCTTTGTATTTCTGTTGCCTTGTCTGGGTGTGCCTTAATAAACATATCTTTCTTTTCATTCATTGTCTGAATTATCATGGAAAAATTATTCATTAATGCCTGTATTTTATCTCCTCGGTATTTCTTATCTTTTAATGGGTCATACTGGGGGTCAAAAGCATTAATGAATTCCAAGTTTTTGCTGAAAACTATCCATTTCTCTTTCCTTAATTCTTGCTCCTGCAATGTGAAAATATTTTTGATTATATCTTCCAGATAGTAAACTTGATGTACCATATGGGAAGCTCTCACCCTTTCTTTTAATAGGTAATAGAATCCTTCAGGGTCAATGAATCTGGCGTGAGATTCTGCCATGTTATATTTATTCAAAAAAAAATTTAAATGCTTCCACCCCTTTTTAACAAAAAACAAAATCATGCACTGCAGCCAACATTGGAAAGAAAGTGCCCTTTTTGACCAATTCCCTCTCATCTATAGTACCTATCTACCATAAGAGCTCAGCTATTCCTATCTTCAAAGGTACATGAAAAGGTAACACATGAGGTTTTCCTAAGAAACCATAAACTCTTATTACTATTGAAACATTGTAGGGAATTATATCCCCCCAGTTGTGACTGACAAGTAGCCCTTTAGCATAGTCCTTGGGTCTGACCAATTCTAATAATGCTTGTGGGATTCTAGGGCTATCTCCTCTTAAAAGAAGTCTAAGCTTTGATGCAAAATACCTGTCAAATCTTACATAACTAGCATTAGTGGCCTCTGAAGTCATATCCACACTCCACAACTGCACTGGATTCCTTTCTCCATCCTTAGTTGTTTCTAACTCCATACCCTTGGAGAAGAAAGTATATCCTTTGTATAAACATACATGCATCATTAATGAATTCCAACAGAATGGTTTGTTTACTTTCCCCTTTGCTATTCCAACCAGACCGTTGTGAATCTCTTGTGCTAAGAAAGTGGCAAAATCCAGAATCGTACTCATTCCAAATTGAAGGGTTTGAGAAAATATAAGGACCACAGAACCTAGAATTTGATCACCCTCATCTATTCCCAATATCTTGCAAAGAGAAAAATATAGTGCTTGAGCTCTCAAATTGAAATGTATTCTCAACAATGGCTCTGGAGTACTGGCTGTGATTACAGGCAAATTACCAACCCTAGCAGCATGCTCTTGTAGTGGCCCTATTCTCAAGTATATTTGTTGTGCATCATATCTGGCTTGCAAATCATCCATATCAATGATTGTAAGGAAACTTGGCAACAAAGAATATAACTGTTTCCACATAACCCATAATAGATCTGAAATAAACACGAAATTAAAATCCACATGCAAGAGAATAGACAACATACCCACAAAATGTGACACAAGATATACCCTGGGAAACCCTCATTGAGGGAAAAACCTGGCCTCCAAAAGCATCCATCATCATGTATTATTCAGCAAAAATACCATTGCCATACAACCATGGAAGCCTTCATGGCCATAGCCACAACTGAGCAAACTATGTGAACAAGCATGAATCCACACATCCCATGCCATGCTTTCAACCTTCACAAAATGCTTCCTTGGCTAACCTGTCAAGCCTTGTCCCACTCAACTCTTGCCTTTTGTCTTCTCCTTGTCACTCTCTCTCTATACAACAACTACCCTTGTGGTTTCTTATATAGTAGCAAGTCCCACAAAACCACCAAGTGGTATTACATAAACCATGTGCTAAAACCATGTGCTACCTAACCCACTGACCCCACATTTAATATTGGACATTTAATTCTTTTCCCCAATATTAAATAATTACATGAAATATTTTCACAATGTTACAATACAACTCATCAAGAATATTCCATGGGAATCTTTACATGTTGCACGTCCATCTAGGTACAAAATTACATAATAAAATAAAATAATAAAATAACAATATTATGCAATGTGTGCAACACCCATTATCTCAACAATGATTTCATGCACAACGTGGT
The DNA here is from genome assembly GCA_028749045.1 of Cupressus sempervirens. Taxonomy (NCBI): domain Eukaryota; kingdom Viridiplantae; phylum Streptophyta; class Pinopsida; order Cupressales; family Cupressaceae; genus Cupressus; species Cupressus sempervirens. The sequence goes on along the minus strand of CM053786.1, from coordinate 610,902,254 downwards.
TAGGGTTTAGGTTGAAAACCTCACTGAACAGCTCAGGGAAAACCCTAAAAAGGTTGACCCCCGAATGATTTTTTACCCACCCCGTGATAGGATCATACTTCTTTGCCAAGTCCATCAATAAATCACTATCAAAGAAAAAACTGGGAACTACTAGTTTTCCAATGTCAAATTCTCATACATTGCTCATAGGAGTGTCTGGTTTTTGCTCTGAAAACCATTTCTTAAACAACTACAAACATCCCATGGAAACCTGGGCATCTCTTATGCAATTAGCTTTGTCGTAAAATCCTTCTGCCACAACTAATCTACGGTTTTTTGGAATGAGTTCCCTTGCCTTAGTTATTTCATGCACTGATAAGGGAAATTGTTCGAGAGAATCATCATGCACTGAACGTTTTAAATAATCTTTTTGTCCAGTAAACTCTTTTTGGGGCAGCATTTTTAATGAAACTTTGGAAAATTCACAACAGTAGATACTTCAAATTTACTCAAAAAGTCACAGAGCACTTACCCGCCAGAAATCGCACTTCTACACTATATGATGTCTTCTGCAATTCTACTGGAGTATTAATCGAGAAATTTTGTGCCTTAGCTCTGAAATCTTGAATGCCCTGGTGTTCTTTCTGCGCTTTGGTGATTCATTAATGGTAAAATCATGGGTTCTTTTTATGAATTAAAACTACACGCACCAGGTCTGGATCACATTTACTCTCAGTAACCGTTGCCCACAATTTGCACTCAAATTTGAATCCCATCCGTAGATTTCATTAGATTGCATGGTCCTGATTTAAAATATCAAGCTTTACAGTTTTTTAGAAAAATGCTATGTGTCACCATCATGCTTCCCCGCATTACTTAAAAACCTACATCTTCATAATGTAGGGATGCGCCAACGGTCGATCAAGACAAGATCGACAACCAGAATAATCCATTTTGTATTAAAGACCAACTAGCTAAAATGACCAATAGGAAACTGCTATATTAGCTCATACTGTTTGACAACATTCCACGCCAGTCGATCCCATATCTTCTTCTAAGCAAGCAAGTGTGTGACATCATCACAAACACATGGCACAAATGTGCTTCCCCGCATTACTTAAAAACTTGCATCTTCATTATGCGGGGATGTACCAACTGTTGATCAAGATAGGATCAACGGTGATAAGATTTCACATTCATTATGCAACCAAAAACCCTTCTCTGCACACCTAGCATTACACATCATCAGTCTTTTGCAGTGTAGTATATTGAAATATAAATACCTGACCCCACTTTTCCACGTGTCGCAAATGCGCTTCCCCATGTTACTTAAAAACCTACATCTTTATTATGCGAGGATTCGCCAATCGTTGATCAAGACAAGATCAACGGTGATGCTGCTAGGTAAGCAATCGTCATAGCTCTGCCAACAAATCCACCAATGATATCGCGGGGAAAAACAAAACGTATGCAAAGGTACTGAAAAATCTGACATACAGGAGCTTTTGCAGTGTACTGGATCTAATAAAACATCAAGGGCTACGTGTCACCATCGCGCTTCCCCGCATTACTTAAAAACTTGCATCTTTATTATGTGGGGATGCGCTGACCCTTGATCTCTGATAGATCAACAGTGATCGAGAAACACTTCAACTTGGCATCCTTTCAAATAGAATATTGCAATTAAAGGTATATGAAAGGTTTACTAAAGGAATTTTGATATAAATAAAACATTAGGATAAAAAGAAAAACCCCGCCAAAATACTTGAAGAAAATACCCCTCTCTTTTTAAATTTGAATATGAGGGCACCACAAAACAAAGGCATAATGGTTTTTTTTTTACTTAAGGCCTTTTCATTGATAATTTGAGAGTCAAACCCTAAGAAATTAAAAGGGAAGACACAACCCACAGAACAGGGCATAACTAGGGTAATCAACCAATTTTTAGGACATCAGCAAATAAAAACCCTAATCTGCAATAAACAAAGAGTTAACTGATTTTTCACCCAAACATCAGAACTTTTCTACACTGTGAAAAATCATACCAACAATGGCTCTATCTAGGGATGATAGACTACTTGATTCTATAGAAGAATTCAGAATCTCTGGGAGAGCAAACCACATATTTGGTAAGATGACAACTTCTTCAGAAAGCACTGAGCAACACACAAAAACAAGGAACCAAACTGCACAAGGATATTTACAATGATTTATATAAAAAAAAAACAATAGGAAACCCTAAAACTACAGTTCATGGAAGGAAATAAGTATTCTTCAAGAAAAATACCTCTTCAAGAACTGTCCATGAACTGGCAATTCAAGAATATTGTCAAATATATCTTTGAGTATATAAGAATCTTCACCCCAAGTATTTTCAATGAGATATGGGCCTAACCAAATAGGATCAAATTTGCCATGTTTTCCTTTATCTTCAATTCTGGCATTCCACATTAAGAGTAAATCTCCATTTTCAAATTTTTTGCTTACAGTTCTTTTATGATAGAGTGTCTTGACTTGCAATTGCAACTTTTGGTTCCTTAAAGATGCTTCTTTTCTAGTTTCGGTCAGTCCTACCAATTCATCCATTCTTTCTTGCATTTCATTTGTAGTATCTTCATCATATAACTGCATGTAATTGTATAGTCCCATCAAGTTATTATGAGGCATTCTAGCTTGAATCCCATACACTAAATCAAATGGAGCTACACCGATTGCTTTCTTTACAGTTACTCTATCAGCCCATATTTCCAACTGTAACTTGGAATCCCATGCCTTTTTATTATCATCCAAGGTTCTCTTAATGACCTTCAACAGGCTCTTATTTGTGGACTCAGCTTGTCCATTCCCTTGTGGATGATATGGAGCAGATGATGACCTTGTCATTCCATATTTATCACAAAACTTGATGAACTCCTCAAATCTGAAGCACATAGCATTATCTGTGACAATTCTCTGTGGACATCCAAATCTAGAAATGATATTATTCAACAGGAAATTATTTACCACTTTACTTGTCACATTTCTTATGGGGATAGCCTCTACCCATTTTGCAAAGTAGTCAGTAGCAACCAGAATCCAAGAATAGCCAGTGCTAGACTTGGGGAAAATCTCTCCTATGAAATCCAGACCCCATTGTTGAAAAGGTGCTTGAATCTCCACTGGCTTTAATGGAGTATTTCCTGAGAATTTTAGTTTTCCAACAAACCTCTGACAGGGGTCACATTTCCTAACCATAACTTGGGCATCTTTAAAAAGGGAAGGCCACCAAAATCCAGCTCTCATTATCTTATGTGCAGTAGTTTTGGCCATGTAGTGTCCCCCACATACTCCAGCATGCATTTCTTTCAAAACCTGTTTTGTCTTTTCTTTATCAACACACTTCAACAGGACTCCCTAAAAATTTCTCCACCATAGGTTATTTTGGACAATTATATACCTGATGGCTTGCAATTTAGTATTTCCTCTTTTCATTTTCAGGTAGATGGGGAGGAGCTTCCATATGTTGCAAGTAATATATGGCATTGGTGTACCAATCACATTGGTCCATGTCACATAAGTCAGCTCTGAGATCATCATTTACTGGATTTATCTGATTAGCCTCTAGATTAGTTTCAGCCATGAGTTTGGCCAAACCTCGACCTCTTACTAACTTTTTTATTTGTATATCAATGTTAAATTCCTAGATTCTATTGATCCATCTACACCTCCTACCTGATACTTCCTGTTGAGAGAATATATCCTTGACTGCAGCACTAGGTACAAAAGCGATAACAGTAGCACCTACCAAGTAACTTCTGAAAGCTTTTACAACCTTTACCAAAGCACATTCTTGCTTTTCATTTATCTCACACTTAAGTTCAGCAAGCTGTAGTGACTTACTGAAAAAGGCAATAGGCTGCCCATATCCTTCTTGATTTTTCTGTAATAAGACTGCAGCTACAGTATGGAATGATGCAAAAGAGAAAATATGCATGGGTTTTGCATAATCTAGGGTCCTCAGCATTGGAGCATTCTTTATTGCAATTTTTATATCCTAGAATGCTTGTGAAGGTTCACCATTCCAATCTATAACGGCTCCCTTCTTGAGCATCTTTGAGATGGGTCTACTGATTTCAGCAAAATTGGTAACAAATCTCCTCAGAAAATTTACTTGGCCAAAAAAGGACTGAATTCCTTTCACATTTTTTGGTTTGGGGACTTTATCAATAGTTGCTACCCTTTCAGGATCTATTTTTACCCCATCCTTAGACACTATGTGTCCTAATAATTTTCCTTCTATGACCCCGAATGTGCATTTCTTTGGCTTTAAAGATACTCCATTTTCCAGGGCTTTTATAAAGATTTTTTCCAAATGTTTGCAGTGATCTTTAGCCTTATTGGAATACGCTATAAGATCATCCTGATACACAACCATAAATTTGTCAATATACTCATGAAATGCTACATCCATGGCTCTTTGGAAGGTAGCTCTTGCATTAATCAAGCCAAAAGGCATCCTCACATACACATATGTTCCCCATGGGGTTGTGAAGGCTGTCTTGAACTGTTCACTTTCTTTTACTAGAACTTGATTATATCCAGAGAAACCATCCATCATTGACATCAATTCAGAGGCAGTCACTTGCTGTAACATGGCTTCCATGTTAGGTAAGCCATAATTGTCTTTCAGAGATGCAATGTTTAAATTTCTAAAATCAACACAAAGCCTAATATCTCCATTCTTCTTCCTGACAAGAACCAAGTTTGAAACCTAGGTGGAATGCCTGATTGGTTTAATTATCCCACCATCTCTTAGTTTTGTCAGTTCTTCTTGCATTTTTGGGGCAAGGGTAGGATTGATTGGTCTCTATTTTTGCCTAAAAGGTCTTACATTTTCCTTTAATGGTATGACATGCTGGAAAAGATCCTCCCTGTAAGCCTTAAGGTCATCATATGACCAAGAAAAAACATGTCTGTATTTTCTAAGTAGGTCAATCAATGTTTTCCTGATTTCAACAAGCAGATTTTGGCCGATATAAACCCTTTTAAGGACTTCATCAGTACCCAAGTTTATTTCTTCTAACTCCTGAGGTTTGGGGTCATTTACTCCTAATTTTACTTTGTCTTGGTTATCAAAAATATTTTCCAAGACTACTAACCCTTTCGGCATCTTATTTTTTTTCAATTGCATTATCTCTTGAACAAAAATGGTTTCCTTCCCATTTATGGTTTCAATCAGTCCACTGCAATCCATCTCCTGACCATGGTACTTGTCTTCATTTAACAAAAAATTTGTAATATCGTTTTCATCTTCAAAAACCTACCAATTTTCAATGTTATCAAGTATGGAAGGTCTGTTTTGCACCTCAATCTAGGAGATTCTTGCAAATGATATCACTTTTGGCTTGATTGCTACATTTGCCAACAGATCAGCCATCTTATTTTGGGTCCTATCTCTCCATGAGATCCCAAATGCATCAAAGAATTCTATCTGATCCCAGACGACATTTCTACATTGTTTCAATCTCCTATTCTTGGATGAGTAAGTTCCTTTGATCTGAGAGATAATTAGTTCAGAATCCCCTATGACACATAATTTCTTAAATTTATGATGTATGGCAACTTTGAGTCCTAATAGCAGTGCTTCATATTCTGCAATATTATTAGTGCAGGAAAATTTCAAGGTGAATGAATACCTAAAAGTGTTATTCTCAGGGGACACAAAGACTACACCTGCCCTTGCACCCTCTTTAGAACTAGCCCCATCAAAGAACATTGTCCATAATTTTGGTGAATTCATGCAACATTCAACTTCATTTTCGATGATAGCAGGTAGGTTTTCAACTTCCTGAATAATTAATTGAGCCCTGAAAGCATTAATCCCAGTATCTAAGAAACAAGTGGTATCTTTATCAATTTCTTCACCTAAAATGTGGTTAACCCTTGGTTCCCTATTTACCCTGACAGCTTTGTCCCCTATATGAAAAGTGCCATAAGTAAGATCACATTGTAGGCTTCCCCCCATGGTAGCACTCCATTTTTTGGAGAGTAACATTCCGTAGTGTGGAGGTATATCTACCACAAGGACAGACATGGTTAATTCTACTTCAGGATATGCAGCCAGTTTGAATGGTAAGGCATTTATGGTACCTATGACTAGGACTTCCTTGGCATCCATCCCTCTGCATCTACCCTGCTTGGTATCTACCTTCAATCCTAAGGCTTCCATGACTTTGAAAGGCATTATAGTGTTGGAAGCTCCCGAGTCTATCATGTAATTTTTTAAGGTCTTCCCTTTTATGATTAGACTGAGGAAAAAAGGATCAATATCTTCTATGAATGCCACTGAGGAATCATCTAGAAACATTTGCGGAATCTGGGATATGATACCACTGTCCTCTATTACTAATGGGGTCTGTTGGGACATAGTTTGATCTACAATAATATTATTGTTTGCTATTCCACCCAACCATGACAAAGCCTTATTCTTATGCTCTTCAATTCTAAAAAGTTCAGACAAGGGCACTTTTACAGTAATTTGAGATAACATGGATATCATATCAACAGGTTCAACCACAGTAGGTTTTACAATAGTACCTGGAGTCAGAGTTTTTTGAGTAGTAGGCACCACATTTTGCTTGACAACATCCGGTTCTAAAATTCTTTGGTTGCACAACTAGTTTTTTTGCTTCACTTATCTGAAATTGAACCTTCTTCTTTGGTTCCCATTTCTTACCCTTGTTCTCCTTGATTTTAGGCACATCTACATTGACTTTCTTGTCTTGATCATTCATCTTATGAGTGATGTCTTTGATGAATACACTAGATGGCCTTCCTGCATCATTATTTATTACTCTATTTCTCAAATTATAATTACTATGGACTTGTGAGATCATTTCTGCTGTAATTCTGTCAATTTCCTCCTTAAAGGGCATTCTTAAACTTGTGAGACCTACATCAGAAAATATATTGCATACCTTGTCTGTATCATACCCTTCATCATCTGAAAGCACTTGTTGATGATGTAGCTAGTAAGTAATTATCTGGCTAGTAATATCATTTTCAGGCTCTTCTGAATCAAAATCTATCAAATCATCACACATACTCACCATATTGCAGATTATATTGTCATGGCTTTTCTCTTCAGTTTCTTCTTCAGCTTGCACTCCTTAGGCTTGGGCAAATGACTGAGAAACAACACAATAATCAGCAGAATGAGGTGATTGGCATATAATGCACCATGGTACATCATCATTCATATTTATAGTGTTCCTTTGTAGTGGTGGGTCTGGAGTACCCTTATCCTTCACATTTTGGGTCTGGTTGGGAACTGGTTTACCATCTTTCCACTAAGTGGTATAAAGGTAATTCTGCATCCTAGGCTACCTATTGAAATTATTGTTATTCACAAGGGGTCTTTCAGTAACATTTGGCTTATTGAAACTAGTGGGATTCATCTTCTTGAGCATTTCTAAAACCTAGCCTATAGTAGGTTCTTCAGGATTTTTTCCTATAGGAGTTTTGTCACCCTCCCTTTTATTATTGTTTTTAAGATTTAAAAGCTTAGGATCATCCATCTTACCTAGTTTGCTAGATGCCTTTCTATTATTCTCTATATTTACTGCAACTCTATAGGCATCTCTTAAAGTTTTAGGATCTTTATCCCTCAATTGATAAGTCATTTTTCTATCAAAAGCATTGAAATAGGTTGTGAGACAGACATCTTCATTTAACCTCATAAATTGAAAAAGTTTGTACATACCTTTTTGGAATCTCACATTGAAATCAAATGTGGACTCATTTAGATTCTTCTTGATATTGTTGAACTCGTTCAACATAATCCTGCATTAGTATTGTCCCCATATTGCTCTTTGAACAACTTCTCCAAATCACTCCATGAGGTAATACTGTCATCAGGCAACCTCCTAAACCAATCCCTTGCATCCTCTGTTAGTGAATACACAAACAATTTCATTATCATGTCTTCATGTTCAACTTCATAATCATTCAACATGTCAATGAAAATTCTCAAATGTTCTTCACTAGTAACAGCATTATATCTAGAAAATTTAACCACTTTATCTCTCAAATCAAATGATATGGGATGTGGGGCACTAGGAATACCAGCAAATGATATCTATCTATACTTTTCCAAGTATATAGGTTTCTTCTGGAAACTAGGAACATTTGAGGTACTAGCTATATTAGCTTGACTCGTGGGAGTAGCTTGGGACTATTGTGGTGGGACAAATGGGACTTGGGTGCCAATAGTGGAAGATGAGGTAGGAGCAGATTGGGGTACTCCTTGAGTTGAAATTGTGGGACCACTCACCGATGCAGGATTTGTAGGTGGGATAGACAAATTGGGCCATGAAGCCAATGTAGAATTAGACTTTATGAATTGGATTTTCCTTCTAGTTTCTGTAGCTTGAGCTTCATTCTCAACCTTCTCAAGTTCTTTTGCAAGATCTTCCCTCTCTTTTCGAGCCTTCTCAAGATCTAGATCTAATTTCGACATGGAGGTTTGTATAGGTTTGCTTGGTATAGCTTGAGGCTCATTTATTTGGATTCCTATAGCCTTGCCTTTCCCTTTATCTGGAGCTTTTGCAGTGGGCTCTACAGGATCAACTTGAATAGGTTTATAGGCTTGAACTTGAGAAATAACTAGTTCTTGCCTTTGATTTAGGTGTTTCTCCTATTCTTTCACTTTAGCTCTCAGATTATCAACATCTCCAAAAACATCTTTATGGAGAGTTGTGGTATTTTCTTCTAATTTTTTATTTTTCTCTTTCAAAGTAGCCATCCTTCTTAGCAGAGCATCTCTTTCTATTATGGCATCCAAGGTGGCTTGCTCCTTCTCCTTTTCAAGATGAATGCATTTAGCTTCTTCCTCAGCAATCCATTTCTTCAAAAATTCTATTTCAGACTGCACTTCTTTAGGGTCTGCAGAAGTTGCCTCAGAATCAGCAGGGTCATCCAAATCTATAAGGTTTGGTTCTACATATGGGGCTACTCTGGGATTAAAAGGATTATCAGATGAACTCCTAAATCCTAGCCTATAATTCATATCTGCTACAGGATCTGGTCTTAATGAAGCAATTCCCATAGTAGACACGTCCTTGTCTTGAAAAACTCTCTCATCTGGTAATGGGGTACTGAAAATGCCTCCTAAGAGTCTTGTAGTTTCGGATTCAGAGCTAAGCGAAGAAGACTCTCTTCCTATTACTGGTTGATAATGTAAATTGACGGATGCATTACCTCTGAGTTTCCAAGTAGGATTTGGATCTTTCTTTTTCTTATTTTGGTTCTTCCTACCATTTTGGGGTAGATCAGTATACATTGATACATCGGGATTGGTTCTCATGTAAGCTCTTGTGTGTTTTCTCTTGTCAGCCATATTCACCTTTTGTTACAATAAGCACTAGATTCAAAACCTTGACTGAGTCACCACCCTATTTTGGGAAAATATATAATAATACTTTTGCTGACTGAAGGAAAACAATACACAAGTAGGAACAAAATAAATGGCACAGACAGACCAATCACTGATGTCGTAAGACTGCAACTCTTGCTTGTTAGATAAGACACTTGGATAGGCTGGATACGTCAGTGTGCAGCAATGGTACTTGGGCTCTATCTTCTTTAAATTCTCAAGGTTTGACACTAAAATATTCCCTTATAACCATAGGAAAAACATAGATCACATGACACACACGTACATAGTAGGACCAAATAAACTGTAGTACTTTTCATAGATGTGTTGGACAACTCCCCAGCAGAGTCGCCATTTTGTTGGTGTTTTAAAAAAATACTAAAACTACTAAGCAAAAAAATGCTTAATACCAAAATGATAGTACATACACAATCTAAAGACTAGCTTATTCTTATTAACAATTGCATATGTAAGGTATTTGGACCCAACTTCAACAAAACCATAGATGGTTTTCTACTCTTTTGGCTTTGCAAAACCAAGGTGGGTGTACCCAGGGATGGTTCAAAACTGGAACAACTGTATGAGGATTATTCTTAGTTTCATTTTGATTCTCATTTCAAGATCCTCAAACATATACATAATTTTCACTAACTTGGTAAACACATCTCATAAAACAGATATGGCCAAGAATTCTTCTATAGATCTGCAGATGTTTTTAACAAAAATGGCTAACTGAAGCTAAAACATTCCTTGCAGACAAGTTCTGGCCAACTTTGAAGATCTACAGGAAAAAAAAGTAAAATTTGATTTGATGATGCATTTGAATAACCATTTATAATATATTTCTCCTTTAGTTGAAATAACTTGATCAGTGCCTAATCCATTGGGGTTCAGAGTCTAGAGCAGATTCTTAGATCTAATTTGTTGCTTTACAACAAATTCTATCAAGAATTCTTATCAGAATTTATCATTCAAAATCCTTTTCACTACTTAAGAAATCTCATCACATTCATCAAAGCCTTTATTTAATCCATTGAATTAACAACAATGATAAATGGATATACAACCTAACTAGATTGAATTCAATTGTACAAGCTTTTACTCATACAACATCAAGGTAGCTAAGTATTTAAAAGGAGACAAAATTCAGAAAGAACTGATATGGGGACAGTTCATAATTTGTATTCATTTCCTTTGAAAATGGTATATCCTTTACAATAGACTTAGAATGGCCTTCAAGAAGAAACACAACTCATTCTATAATCATGTATTCTCAAAGAATTGATAGAAAAATACATTACAAACTTGCTTTCAAAATTTGGACCAAAAACCAGACTAAGCATAATACTTAGAAGAAATAGAATTCGGACCATTCTTTAGCCTTGGAATCTCACCTAAATAGCGTGAGATGCAACAAGCTTCAGGCTAAAGAAAGTGACATGTGTCTTCTAAAAGATATTGACAAATGTCTGTCATAAAAGACAAAAAACAAATAACAGAAAAGCTAACACATCAAACAATTCTTGGTGGGTCCTTTTTTGTTATGCTTCTCCATTGTTGAAATAAGAAGATAAGATCTGATTCTTCAATTATTCTTCATCCTAAGAGTAAATAGCCTTGAGGTTTGAAAGTGATGTATCATCTTCAGTTACCTACAAATTTATTTCAATCTGGGGATTTTCCATGTCCTCATTATTAGCTACGAGGGTGACTTTTACTTTTACATTTTCCTCCTCATCATCTTTTGACATTTGTTCTAGAAACTGGTTTTTCCATTTATTAAAAGCATCATCATCTGGCCAATCAAAACGTAGAGCTTCTCTTTGTATCATTATTAAGGAATTTGCACTTTCTTCTAAATCATCAAATTCTTTTCTCATAGTAGTATAAAATAATTGTATTTTTACTAGCTCTTCAGTTGTCTTTGCCCAGAACCAGTGGCTATTTTCACTCATGATGTTTATTATTCTTTCATTAATTAAACTCGTCCAACTCCCTTTTCCATTTTTCCTTCTCCTTTATTGTATCAATAGATTCTAAAGCATAAGAAAATAGGGTGAATTTTTCAGCAATATATCGGGAAAAACAGAGTGTTAATCTTCTCTATAAAGAATCTCTTTTATCATCAAAATTTTCTAGCTTATTTAATAAATCAAAGATTTTCTCAACTTGATGATAAGGCATCTGGACTGCAGATATACATATGATTGTAATATCATTATTTCTCTCCCTCCATTTCTATGCAAGAGGAATCAGTTTATCCTTATCTCTGTTCAACTCATCCATGAGGGTTGCAATTCTTTTCAACTGATCAAAAAAAGTTGACCATTGTATTTTATCCCTCAAATATATCACACCCTGCTTTAATTTCTCTTCATATTGATTTCTTAATTCTATCTGAAGCTCATGTAATTTTGTTTTTTCTTCTTCAAAGTCTTCTGCAGTATAGAATTGCGGCCTTTCAGGAGTATCAGGTATTTCAATAATAGGGGTTGATCAAGATCCAACCAATGACTGTGAAAGGTATGCAATTGTAGGTTTATTGGATTCTCCCACCTTTCTTTTTCCAAGTATCCTCTCCATTTGAGACATTTTGTTTTCTAGTGACTGTATCTGTATACCCCTTTCCCCATATGCCTTCAAAATTTCTTCAAACCTAGCATTGAGTTGGGCAAACTTATCTTCTTCCTATCCAGATACAACACCACCCAATTTTAGCACTTCTGAGGCCATTCCCATTATTTGTTTACTACTTACCTCTCCAGCCCTGTATACTGTCAATGTACCAGTATGTTCTGCAATGGGAAACTCATGTATCCTAGTATTTTCTATCTTATCTATGGACCACAAAACAAGGGCTTGGTGGTCATCACTAAATTTGACCCCTCTATGAGCTTTTAGTACTTCTTCAGCTGTTATTAGATGAACATCCTTTTGCTTCCTTACTGAATCAAAAACAATAGCATTTGTTATATCCTATTCTGGCAGAAGGAGGACTCCTAAATGTCTAACTATTTGCCTCCCAGCTTTAGGAGTAAACTGGAAAAAATCACTCAAAAACTTTGATTTTACCTCTTCCTTGATAACCAGGTCAAATTTATTTGGTTGCTAAGCCTTGATCTTCTCATAAGTTTTCTCAAAATTCTTTATATTTAATCTCCATAAAAACTGAGCAAAGGCCCTAGATCTTACAAAATTTTCATCATTAATAAATCTTTCAGAAGCTTGGGCAACAATTGGATCAATTTCCTTACCTTGGTAATCAGCAATGGTCAGGTCCAAGGAAGGTGTAGGAGGTTCTTGTGGCTCTCCAATATCCAAGTCTGTAGAAGTGACAATCACATCCCCTTCTCCTCCCATTTGTCTAAGTTGTTCCTTTAGAGATGCCTCATCATCTATCTAGATTGGAGACTAGCTTGGGGAGTATTGTTCTTTTTGAGAAGAAGAAGAAGACCCCTGCTCTAATTTTCATCTTTTTTGAGAGCTGGCTGCAGATGGACTTCTTGATCTTGGCTCCTTATGAGAGGGTACCTATTGCACACTTTGAACCATGAAATAACTTGCCCTTTTCTGCAATGTATATTGGCTCGGAGTTACCACATTTCTACCACTCATTCTTCTTTGTATTTCTGCTACCTTGTCTGGGTGTGCCTTAATATACATATCTTTCTTTTCATTCATAGTCTGAATTATTATGGCAAAATTATTCATTAATGCCTTTATTTTATCTCCCCAGTATTTCTCATCTTTTAATGGGTCGTACAGGGGGTCAAAAGCATTAATGAATTCCAAGTTTTTGTTGAAAACTATCCATTTCTCTTTCATTAATTCTTGCTCCTGCAATGTGAAAATATTTCTGATTATATCTTCCAGATAGTAAACCTGATGTACCATATGGGAAGCTCTCACCCTTTCTTTTAATAGGTCATAGAATCCTTCAGGGTCAATGAATATGGCATGAGATTTTGCCATGTTATATTTATTCAAAATCAAATTTAAATGCTTCCACCCCTTTTTAACAAAAACAAAATCATGCACTACAGTAACCATTGGAAAGAAAGTGCCCTTTTTGAACAATTCCCTCTCATCTATAGTACCTATCTACCATAAGAGCTCAGCTATCCCTATCTTCAAAGGTACATGCAAAGGTAACACATGAGCTTTTCCTAAGAAACCATAAACTCTTATTACTGTTGAAACATTATAGGGAATTATATCCCCCCAGTTGTGACTGACAAGTAGCCCTTTAGCATAGTCCTTAGGTCTGACCAATTCTAATAATGCTTGTGGGATTCTAGGGCTTTCTCCTCTTAAAAGAAGTCTAAGCTTTGATGCAAAATACCTGTCAAATCTTACATAACTAGCATTAGTGGCCTTTGAAGTCATATCCACACTCCACAACTGCACTGGATTCCTTTCTCCATCCTTTGTTGTTTCTAACTCCATACCCTTGGAGAAGAAAGTATATCCTTTGTATAAACATACATGCATCATTAATGAATACCAACAAAATGGTTTTTTTACTTCCCCCTTTGCTATTCCAACCAGACCATTGTGAATCTCTTGTGCTAGGAAAGTGGCAAAATCCAAAATGGTACTCATTCCAAATTGAAGGGTTTGAGCAAATATAAGGACCACAGAACCTGGAATTTAATCACCCTCATCTATTCCCAATATCTTGCAAAGAGAAAAATATAGTTCTTGAGCTCTCAAATTGAAATGTCTTCTAAACAATGGCTTTGGAGTACTGGCTGTGATTACAGGCAAATTGCCAACCCTAGCAGCATGCTCCTGTAGTGGCCCTGTTCTCAAGTATATTCATTGTGCATCATATCTAGCTTGCAAATCATCTAGATCAATGATTTCATGCACATCGTGGTTAGGGTTTAGGTTGAAAACCTCACTGAACAGCTCAGGGCAAACCCTAAAAAGGTTGACCCTCGAATGATTTTTTACCCACCCCATGATAGGATCATACTTCTTTGCCAGGTCCATCAATAAATCACTATCAAAGAAAACACTAGGGACTACTAGTTTTCCAATGTCAAATTCCCATACATTCCTCATAGGAGTGTCTAGTTTTTGCTCTGAAAACCATTTCTTAAACAACTCCAAACCTCCCATGGAAACCTGGGCATCTCTTATCAAATTAGCTTTGTCGTAAAATCCTTCTGCCACAACTAATCTAGGGTTTTTTGGAATGAGTTCCCTTCCCTTAGTTATTTCATGAACATATAAGGGGAATTGTTCGAGAAAATCATCATGCACTGAACATTTTAGATAATCTTTTTGTCCAGTAAACTCTTTTCGCAGCAGCATTTTTAATGAAACTTTGAAAAATTCACAATAGTAGATACTTCAAATTTACTAAGAAAGTCACAGAGCACTTAGCCACCAAAAATTGCACTTCTGCACTATATGATGTCTTCTACAATTCTACTGGAGTATTAACCTAGAAATTTCGTGCCTTAGCTCTGAAATCTTGAATGCCCTGGTGTTCTTTCTGTGCTTTGGTGATTCATTAATGGTGAAATCGTGGGTTCTTTTTATGAAATAAAACCGTACGCACTAGGTCTGGATCACATTTACTCTCAGTAACCGTTGCTCACAATTTGCACTCAATTTTGAATCCCATCCGTAGATTTCATCAGATCGCACGGTCGTGATTTTAAAATATCAAGCTTTACAATTTTTTAGAAAAATGCTACGTGTCACCATCGCGCTTCCCTGCATTACTTAAAAACCTACATCTTCATAATGCGGGGATGCACCAACCGTCAATCAAGACAAGATCGACGATCAGAATAATCCATTTTGTATTAAAGACCAACTAGCTGAAATGACCAATAGGAAACTGCTATATTAGCTCATACTATCTGACAACATTTCACGCTAGCAGGTCCCGTATCTTCTTCTGAGCAAGCAAGTGTGTGACATCATCATGGACACGCGGCACAAATGCACTTTCCCACATTAATTAAAAACTTGCATCTTCATTATGCAAGGATGTGCCAACTGTTGATCAAGACAGGATCAACGGTGATAAGATTTCATGTTCATTAAGCAACCAAAAACCCTTCTGTGCACACCTAGCATTACACGTCATCAGTCGTTTGCAGTGTAGTATATTGAAATATAAATACCTAACCCCACTTTGCCACACATTGCAAATGGGCTTCTCCACATTACTTAAAAACCTACATCTTTATTATGTGGGGATATGCCAATTGTTGATCAAGACAAGATCAACGGTGATGCTGCTAGGTAAGCAATCTTCATAGCTCTACCAACAAATCCACCAATGATATCGCGGGAAAAAACAAAATGTGTGCAAAGATACAGAAAAATCTGACATACAGGAGCTTTTGTGGCATACTTGATCTTATAAAACATCAGGGGCTATGTGTCACCATCGTGCTTCCCCGCATTACTTAAAAACCTACATCTTTATTATGCGGGGATGCGCTGACCCTTTATCTCTAATAGATCAACAGTGATTGAGAAACACTTCAACTTGGCATCCTTTCAAACAGAATATTGCAATTAAAGGTACACGAAAGGTTTACCAAAGGCATTTTGATGTAAATAAAATATTAGGATAAAAAGAAAAACCCCGCCAAAATACTTGAAGAAAATACCCCTCTTTTTAAATTTGACTATGAGGGCACCACAAAATAAAGGCATAATGTTTTTTTTTTTTACTTAGGGCCTTTTCATTGATAATTTGAGAGTCAAACCCTAAGAAATTAAAAGGGAAGACACAACCCACAGAATAGGGCGTAACTAGGGTAATCAACCAATTTTCAGGACATCAGAAAATAAAAACCCTAATCTGCAACAAACAAAGACTTAACTAATTTTTCACCCAAACATTAGAACTTTTCTACACTGTGAAAAATCATACCAATAGTCACTAATGGAAATAATAACTTAATGCCAACAATCTTCAACACATAAGGTTATAACACACTTGCAATGCAAGTTCTTTCACGAGAACAATAAAATAGAAGACCAATCCAATTGCAACATACTATACCAACAATACACTTTCTCTCTCTCCAATTTTCAACCCTAAAAATTCTTATATCATGTGCTTTCCCTTTTAGGGTTACTTGCAAAGAACAATCATATTAGGGCTTTACCATTCTCTAGAAAAATAGGAACCCAAAAGGTTAGAGACTCAAGCATACAATGCTCAATAATCAATTGCCACATGTCTTCACATCTTCACCCATCATCGAATCTTCTATAGATAGCTCTTACGCATCATACAAATCTATCATAACCATTCTAGCCATGATCTTCTTACGCACAATTCAAGATGCCCACATATACAAGTGGAGTGACACATCAACATGCCAACTAGATTTATATAGTCACACTTAATTATATTATATGTGAAAAATACATTTACAAAAAAACTAATAAGAATAGGAATTATCCAAGATTGAGACATCATTTTCCTAATAGTGATGAGAGAGAGAGAAAGGAGAGAGAAGTGTGGGGATAGAGAAAGTGAGGAGAGAGAAAGAGTTAGGGAGAGAGAGAGAGAGAGAGGGAGAGAGTAAGAAGAGAGAAGTGAGAGGAGAGAGAAAGTGATTTGAGAGTAAGTAAGAAGAGGGAGAGAATTTGAGGAGAGAGAGAATGTGAGGAGAGAGAAAGTGTGATGAGAGAAAGAAAGGGGAGAG
Source organism: Cupressus sempervirens (assembly GCA_028749045.1). Taxonomy (NCBI): domain Eukaryota; kingdom Viridiplantae; phylum Streptophyta; class Pinopsida; order Cupressales; family Cupressaceae; genus Cupressus; species Cupressus sempervirens. Next base: position 610,885,175 of record CM053786.1, on the reverse strand, counting down.
AAAATTCAAGGAGAGAGAGTGTGTGAGGACAAAAAGAGAGAGTTCAAGGAGAGAAAGTGATTCAAGAGAGAAAGTAAGGAGTGAGAAGTGAGAGGATGGATAAAGTTCAAGAAGAGGGAGAGAATGTGAGGAGAGAGAAAGAGGTGAGAGAGAGAAATGAGAGAGAGTGAGAAAGAGAGAGTCATGAGAGAGAAAGCAAGAAGAGAGAGAAAGAAAGAAGAGGGAGAGAGTGTGAGGAGATAGAGAAATTGAGACATGAGAGAGTGAGAAGAGAGAAAGTAAGGAGAGAGAAGCATGAGTCCATAGAGAGAGTTCAAGAAGAGAGAAAAAGTGAGAAGAGAGTTTTTTCTTGATATTGAAGGTAATTTTTTATTATTTTTTATTTATCTAGAGCTTCAAATCATTTTTAATTTCTATGTCTAGAATCATATTTTTGGTTTTCTAAATCTAATAAAAATAATTTATTCTTTATCTACCTACCAATTTAAATAAACTATACATATAATATTTCTTCCTTTAACTATAATTTAAACAATATTTTCTAACATTTGAACTAAAATAAAATGTATAAACATAAAATAAATTATTGTATACTAAAAATAGAAAAATACCCATAAAAAAGCTAAATAAATTCATAAAACTAACTAAATATTTTTAAAAAACTAATAATTCATCAAAATAATAATAAAATAAGTAAAAATATCTAAATATTCATTAAAAGTACAAATTGAACATACTTGGTATGCTGAATGCTCAAAGGAGGTTGAAAATGCTAATCTGGAATGATGATGTAGCTGCAAAAGTCATGAACTTTACTCCAAGCACTGCTGCAAAACTGTCACTATGATAATGATATTTTAAAATGGTAAAATGTCTTAAAAATTATTGTTTTTAGTTTGGGGTTAGGGTAAAATGGCTTAAAAAATGATGGAAGCCTCTACTTCACTCAAAGCCCCTTAAAATGCTTGTTCCTACTTTTCCTTTGATCCATTTGTAATTAAAAGTGGGAATGACTTGCGTGGCCTTACCCTACAACAACTTTTTATAGACACCCAGGCTATGTAGGAATCAAGTCCCACTCATGATTCTCTTCAAACAATTATTTCTCCAAAGTTACTTTGCCACTATCATTTAGATAATATAAGATTTTCCCTTTCCAAATATAATTCTTCTTTCTCCTATTTTAGTTCCCTTCCCTTCGATGACATACTCTCCCTATACTCTCATGAGATGTCTTCCAGAAAAAAATTGTTTGCCATTCCAAGTGGTATTAAAACTCCTATTTTGAACAACAAGCATTTTGTGTGGAACTCAAAATTGATGTGGAACTCATTCCATGCATTGCAATGCATGAACTAGTGGATTGAGATTCATGTGGAACTCATTCCATGTGTTGCAATAAATATCATTGAAAATAATATGAAAGTAACCTCATACAAGGCATGCTTACCGCATGCTGACCACATATTTTATTAAGGCATGATATAGGGCTTCACCATTCCAAGAATTGATGACAATAAGTGATTGATACTCATAGGTGGAACTTCCAAATGCTAAAGAATTTAAAGAGCCAAATTTATGGTTTGATCAATTACCTATTTGAATTTCAATTTCAAATTTCCATATAAAGGTTTCTATAAGATTGGACTACTCTTATACCATGTTGATTTTCCTCGAGGATGTAAATGTACTGACACTGTTTGTAATTTCTATGAGTTCCAAATTACATTCTCAAGGCATATGTGTATGATATTTAATAAGCATATCTCCATAGAGACATGTCTCTTCAACTCTCATTAGTTATCAATAATATATGTTTACTTTGATTAAGAATGTGTTAATAACTCATATATATTCAATAAGTTTAACATAAATGAAGCTACAAAAAATTAATAGACCTAATAGTTATTTTGCAAATCCTTTAATCAAGGTGATATTCTAATGGAATGATCCAAAGTCCTCTAACAAGGCGACTCCTAATAGGGTGATTAAATCCTTAAATAGGATTGCATTTGATAGTGTATTTAATAACCTTTAACAAAGTTGGTTCTTAACCAAGCTCACTTCAGAAGAGTGAACAAATAGTAGCATGTTACTTGGTGGTTTTATGAAAATAGGGTTTTCACATTAAATTTGTGCATCAAAGTGTTATATACATGTGTGGATCCTTTTTTATGCATGCTATAGTTTTATAGTAGTTTATTTTACTAGTAGTCGACACATAGGAAACATAGAGTTAAGAAATTGGATGAAAAGTGAAATTGCTGATGATATGATATATAGATAGATTTTATTTATGAGATTGATTGAGTTGGTTGAAGTTAGTAATTGTTGAATTTGGTACTCTGGACCTAATGATAACTGATTCAACCTCTCCTCTTGGTTATTCTAAATCATTATAACACTAAAAAGCCTTTGGTGTCTCATGGTTTATGTCCTTAGTTGATAACTTCATTTCTAATATTACAATGGAAAAATATAGGTTAGTTCAAATAGGTTCATTGAAATAAATTAAGGCACAAGCTTTAGTTGCAAGAAATGAAAGGCGTAAAAATGTTAAAAGAGAAAAAAATAACACTAAAAAGGGTAAATAATAGAAGAAATATGAAATTTTTTTATGAATTAAAAAAAGATAACTCATCTCAAGAAATTAATTCAACTACTCGGGGACTTAAATATTTCTTTTCTAAGAAAAAATGTAAACAAGATCATGAATGCATGAAAAAAAAAGATTGAGCACCTCATTTTCCCACTCAAAAAGAAAATTATTGTACTAACTAATTTTTTCAAGGAAAATTCTTTGAATTAGTTCAAATTACTAAGGAAAATGATAAAATAAAAGGCACAGTCTTATTTTCTCAACCAATTTCAGATTTTGGTGTTCCTCATTATATGTGCTTTTATTTAGTTCCCAATTCCAGTCTTCATAATTCTAATTATTCAGTAGATAAATTTTATATTCATGCAGATTCATCACTGACATCATCATGTTTTGAGGAGGCCTTATAGATTCTTCTTGTTTTATCTCTTGTTTGGAAGATAATTTTACTCCCAATAGGTTTTTTATCTCTCTCATTTTATTATTGATTGTATTGTACTTGGATACCTAACTTGGCTAGTAGCTAGCACAAATATTTTAACTCTTCCTCCTATACCATGCTTAATGAGGGATGCTAGTGTAATTATTGAATTTCCCCTTCTGCTTTTAAGCCTAATTAGTCATCTATACAAGTTTGACACTTGTCTATTCAAGTTGCCATCCTTCAAGAGTCTACTAGAGATGCCTTGATTTTATTGTGAGACATCATTGTAATTTCTTATGATTTTTTTAGCACTCTAGTTCATCAATCCTTTTTTTGTTGGAATTTTTGCACTTATGGTCTATATGTACTCTCTTCGTTTAAATTATTCATTTTCATAGTTTTATTGTTTTGTTGTGCTTCACTTTTATCTCTTACATCATAATGGAATAATGGAATGAGATTTTTACACATTTATGAGTCTAGTTAGAGTGCATAGAATCTTGCTTGATTATTTATATCATGCACTTTTGATTTCTATCATGTTAAACATGAATTACTTCATTTTTTTCCTATCCAACATTTTCCACAAGGATAGTTCTTATACATACCCTTTGAGGTGATACTAAATATATTTATTCAGCTAATATAATATAAGTTGAATTAATTTTTAATGTTTACAATGGACCTTTTTTTATAGAAATGGTATAATATCATTTCAAATAATAATACCAGTCAAATTTATTTGGAATAAATCTAGATATTAATAATAACCTAATTAAATTTTCATTTTTGTGTTAATATACAAATATATTTAGTATATTTAAAATAAATAATTTTTGTGTGATCATTTTGGATACCTATTACTAAATATTTGACTGTGTATTTATAAATAATTTAATTTAAAAATATATAAAATAGTAACACTCATTCACATTATTTAGAATAAATCTATTTTATCAAACGAAAAAATTGATTTAGCTTCGGATTAGTTTAATTGACAAGAGATTCCTATTATCAAGCATGAGGTGACAAGTTGTTGCCTCCCCAACCTATGTATTAATAGAGGAAGTGTTACACCAAGCATCAATGGTCATGTTTAAAAGTTTATTAGATACATTGTTTATAAGATATGTTATATGTAATTTCTACATTATAAAAAAGAATTTAAAAAGCTATAATTTATTTATTAAAAAAAGATTTATTTTGAATAAAATGTAAAAGTCTAAATCAGTTATAAATCTCAAAAAGTATATATATATATAATTTGCAATTATTTTTGTACAAATATTATTCAATATTTTCAATAATTTGTCAGAATTATTTCACGGAAATATAAATTTACTTATTTATTTTTATTGATGAACATATAGGTTTAAAAATCAGTTTGAATTGACAATCATTTAAGAAATCCAACACATTAATATAAGTACATTATTTTACTTTCTGTAGACTTTGCAAGCTACAAAGTACGAGAATATGTTTAAACAATAGTCGTCAAGTGGAATTCCACGTTTAAACAAAGTACAAGATTCGAACCAAAATTTAATATAATAAAAATAAAATGTGAGCTCTCTAATGAGGGATTCCACGGTTCCTGCCACGGTAATCTTCTGCTTCTTCAATACTTCTCCTTTCAATCTGTTTCACCATTAGTACAACACGCAATCACATTTCAAACCAAAATAACTAGGCATTCTAAACGCTCTCTACAAATACAAAATATTTATTGAAATTAACAAAGTAATAATAAAATCAATATACCTCTGTATTGGGGGGCTTATCTATTACGCCTATCTTCCCTTCATCTCTATTATCAGACTCTGCAAATGCAGTAAAAACGTCAAAATGATGTCAATAAGAACCTTTAATGAAGTCTTACCAAATTACAGACTGTAAAAGAGGAACATCAAAATTACCAAGGAGATGACAGTTTGATTGAAATACAAAGAAAATAAGAGGAGATATGAGGTTTTGATATTTGTTCAATTCATTGTATGAATGGATAACTGTTCATATAGAGTTCAGCGCTGTGAGTTTCAGCTTTTCGGAAGAATTCAAACTTAACTTTAGTTCCGTTCTCCTTACCGTGAAGTGACCTCATATTCATCCATTTATTAGTCGACTATCTACTCAGCTTAAGTCGCAGTTGAAAACGTGCTCATACTTCACAAGCCAATACGTTTATTTCTATTTCTTTGAATAGGTATAACGTTCAAGCGTAAAAAACAATAGTATTTCTGTTCCATGCTCATGACAATAGTCTGGTCTATGATTTTTGATGGAGTCCTTTAAATTGATTATTGAGTTATTGATATTGAAGATTATTAGGAGTGGGAATGGTGATTTCAATGTGTGAAGGCACCGTTATGTCTTAATGGATTATTGACTTATTGATATTGAAGACTATTACAAGTTGGAATGGTGATGTGAATGTGTGAAGGCATCGTCATGTCTAAATGGATTATTGACTTACTGATATTGAAGATTACTAGAAGTTGGAAAGGTGATTTGAATGTCTGATCGCACCATAATGTCTTTCAAATTGATTATTGACTTATTGTACTTGCCATAGGCTAGTACTATTGCATTCACTTTGCAGGATTACTCAATTAGTTTAACATCAATCCACTAATCACAAGCACTTATTTTGGAATTATTGAAATATATATAAAGTTTTTTAATTCATTTATAAGTCTTATATTTTATAGAAACTATATGATTGGTTGATTTGGTTTTGTATTATAGGAGACTTTTTTCCCGAGGTTCTCCATATTGCAATATTTTTGGCTAAAATTTATGACATAGAATATTGAATTAATATGATTATTAGTTTTTCACTACATTTAACCTTTACCGAATACTAATAGTATTAAAATTTGGTTGTTTATTTGTCATGTTAAATTCTAAAACACCTTATACTATAATTATATTGTACTATATTATAAATTCTAAACCTAATCATATTTAAAAATTCAAAATATTCAAACAAAAAGCAAATGCAAAATCTTATCAACCTAAATGGTTTTCACTTCCAAAGTTAAGTATGTTTTGGATTTGAAATTTTTAACTATTCAAATGTGCTTCATATGACTAAATATATTAATTATCTAACATTATTGTAATAGGAGGACTATATTTTTATATTTTTTATTTATTAAGTTTATGAATCATATCACAATTCTTTTCAAATTTTTCAAAACTTAATATCAAAATCACAACCAAGGTGAAGGTTAAGGAGGTTCAAATATATTAAATAAAAAATCCTGAAGCAAGAGTATAGAATGATGTCAATTGATCAAATACTTTATTTTTCAGAGATGTATAATTCACACATTGAAAAAAATTTAAATGATTATACTCAGAAATGTCTATTAATCAAAAAAAAATCTCCATAATTCAAATTTGTGAATTATAATATACTATAATTTTATTTGAACAATAATATAAATAACAAAATTTCCACACAATTGATAATTTTGTATTAAATTATATAACTATATTTTATTAAACTATATAATTATATATATCTCTATTAAAAAAATTATTAACCATAAAAATGAAGCAAATGACATTATTTTTAAAATTTTAGTTTGAAACTTTTGACATTATTAGCTAACCTAAATATTTTACTATAGACTATACAACTATTTATTACCTATGAATACTTTCTATAACAATACAATATTCTAATGGCAAGTACATGCCACTATGTGGCACTTGTTTAGGATCTAAAATATAATCATATATGTTATTTGCAAGAGTTTTTATATTAGATTATTCAATATTTTCATAAACATTTAAAATAATATAAAAGAACATAAAACAAACATAACATATTATATTTAAATTAGGCATCCAAATATACAATGGGAATACATTTATGCATCCAATTCTTTCTAAATATTATTTTTAAGATATTACCAACCTCAAAAAAAAAATGTATCCAACGCTTTCAAATTGTATTTTTAAGATAAATAAATAAATAACTAACAACATATATTAACAAGTAATTATTTGTCTTAAAATTTGAATTATTATGTATTAATATAAAAATAGTATTTTTTGAACTTACAAAGTTTCAACTACAAAAATAGTGTAACCTTGTATCCAACAAGACAATAATCTTATTAAACCCTCGCATCATTATGTTTGTTTAAGGCGTGAGAAATGGCAGGTGAGATTTTGGAATCATCTAAGTCCATGAAATGCATAGAAAATAATAATAATAGTAAATAAATATACCAACTATATGTTGAAGGTGTCAATAGATTGGCAAGGAGGAGAGGCTTCAAAACACAAAACACACGTGAATTATGGATTCATCAATCTATTTAATCTAGATATGCTACACAAAAATAATATTTTGAAAGCGTTGGATAATTTATTTTATTTTATTTATTATTTAAAATAAATCCACATTCATCATTGTCATGTGTTAGTGAAGGAAACATAGACTAACGATGAGAATTTGTATACCCTCATACCAAAGATGAATTGAAACTTGACTATTATAATCAAGACAAAATCTAACAGAAACCATTCCTCTTACTTTGATGCCAATAATTTCTTCAGTACTTCACAATAATTTAATGGTCGTAAGACTAAAATATGTTATCGATGAGATGGTGTGGAAAAGTTAATGGTGTATGTTATCTAGAATATGTGTAGCTACCTAACTAATGACTAATGACTAACAACTAATGATTAGTGCTTGTATTACATGTAATTATTTACCTGACAGTGACATATACTGACTAATGACTAATGACTAACAATTAATGACTAATGACTAGTGCTTGTATTACTGTAATTGTTTACCTGATAGTAACATATACTGAATGACTAATGATCAGTGCATCTACCTGACACTAACATATATTCAAAGGATATGTGTAGCTAATGACTAATGACTAGTGCAACTACCTGATAGTAACATAGACTAACTAATGTCTAATGACTAATGACTAGTGCTTGTATTACCTATAATTTTTTACCTGATAGTAACATATAATAACTAGTGCAGCTACCTAATAGTAACATATACTGACTAATGTTTAATGACTAATGACTAATGACTAATGACTAACAACTAATGACTAATGACTAGTGCTTGTAATACCTATAATCGTTTACCTGACAGTAACATTTACTAACTAGTGCAGCTACCTGACAGTAACATATCATCAAAAGATATGTGCAGCTAACAACTAATGACTAGTGTAGCTACCTAACAGTAACATATATTGAATGTTAATGTTTCTAGTGACATTTATATTGATAGATATCTAAGTACCTATAGTGATAGCCTAGAAAAAATGATATAGTACATATGACGAGTCATTGATGATATATTATATTTATTTACTATTATTATTATTTGATTCACATTTCATGGGCTTGAAGAGTTCAGTCACTGCAATTTGACACAATTTTTGTACTTAGATGATTATGAAACCTCACCTGCCATTTGTCATGCCTTAAACAAACATAATGATGGGAGGGTTTAGTTTAGTATATAATATTGTTGTCATGTTCGATAAAAGGTTGTGTTATTTTTGTGGTTGAAACTTTGTAAGTTGAGAAAAAATATTTTTATATTAATACATAATAATTCAACTTTTAAGACAGATCAATAACTTGTTAGTATGTGTTGTTAGTTATTTATTTATCTATCTTAAAAATACAATTCAAAAGCATTGGATAATTTTTTTTTGGAGGTTGGTAATATCTTAAAAATAATATTCAAAAGGTGTTGGTTGCATAAATGTATTCCCATTGTATGTTTCAGTGGCTAATTTAGATATAATATGTTATGTTTATCTTTATGTTCTTTTATATGATTTTAAATGTTTATGAAAATATTAAATAATCTAATATAAGAACTCTTGCAAATAATATATATACTGATTATATTTTATATTTTAGATCCTAAATGATGAGAATGACAAGATTAGTTAGATTTAAAATTTTAAAAAATGTAGTGAAACCTTAAACTAGCTATTATTAGTACTTTCTTGTACGCTAAGTACTATTGCATAAATTTTTGGAATTACTATGTTAACTAGTGATTAAATTGAAATATGTAGACCAATGAAAATATACCAACTTGTTACTTTTGTTACTCGGTTTATATTTTCTGTAGTTAAAGGTAATATTTTTAAGTTTGAAATTTCGATAAATAATTTATTTGCCATTTGATTGGGTAAACTTGTTAGACTCTTATATAGAAAATCTTCGTAACTTTTTTTTGTGGAGCTTTTTCATCTATGTGACATAATTTAGGCACTTAATAATTTAACGAGATTTCAATGTGCAACTAAGAAAATTAGAAATCTCACATTGCAATGAAATATATATATATATATATATAACAACACTAATCTTCATCTTTTAGTACATTCTATGTAAAAGATTACTTTTTCTGTTTAAATAAATTAACTATAAAATATATCTATCTAAAAAAAATACAAGATTTAATTATTAATGATTTTCAATCATGTTTTCTTCGTATATTATTTTTTACTTTTTTGTTTAATCTTATTAAATAAAAAATATTAATTTTTTATGTCTCTTATTATTCATATCAATTGCTTTGATTGACTTTTAAAGAGTGGAAATTTTAAACATAGAGTATATAATAATAAAAGTATTAGACAACTAAATCTAAAAGCAATGATGATTTATTGACAAAAAGACATCATAAGTCAATTAAAATGTAAGAAGGAATTTTAAGAGCTAGTTCTAATGATACAAAAAACAATTGCACTTGATCTATATATACCTATATCTTATGTTCTAGGGATTGGTTCTTATCTATCCTTTTGAATTGAGTCATATTCTTTTTTAAATTCCTTTTCTTATTTTTGCACTACAAAATTACTACAGCAAGTACTTAGCCACTAGGTGGCACTTGTTAGTACTTGTCAGTGGGCTAGGTACTATTCCATCACTTTTTGGAATTACTATGTTAACTAGTGATTAAATTGAAATATGTAGACCAATCAAAATATACAAACTTGTTAATTTTGTTTCTCAGTTTATATTTTCTATAGTTAAATGTAATATTTTTAAGTTTTAGATTTATATAAATAATTTATTTGTCATATGATTGGATAAACTTGTTACAATCTTATACAGTGAATCTTTGTAACCTTTTTTGAGGAGCTTTTTTTAGTTATGTGACATAATTTAGACACTTAACAATTAAACAAGATTTCAATGTGCAACTAAGAAAATTAGAAATGTCACATTCCATTGAAATTTAATTATTATGGGGTGGGGGCCTTAGCTTGGTTGGCTAAATCTTCCCTGTTGCAGGGGGTTGGTCATGGGTTCTAGTCTCCCCCGTCCTTGTGATACCGGTGGGCATGTCGCGCCAGCGCTATCAATCACATTAAAAAGTTTACTAGTTGCACTACAGTTTATAGGGGGGCTGTGTTGCACCAGTTCCTACAATCTAAAAAAATAAAATTTAATTATTATTTTTTTATTTTTAACAACACTAATCTTTATCTTTTAATACATTCTATTTAAAAGATTAATTTTTCCTTTTAAATAAATTAACTATAAAATATATCTATCTATAAAAAGTATACAAGATTTAATTATTAATGATTTTTAATCATGTTTTCTTCATATATTATTTTCAAATTTTGTTTAAATTTTTTTTAAAATCTTATTAAATATAAAAATACTAATGTTTTATGTCTCTTACTATTCATAACAATTTCTTTGATTGACTTTTAAAGAGTAGAAACTTTAAACATAGAATATATAATAAGAAAAATATTAGACAACTGAATCTAAAAGCAATGAAGATGTATTGGCAAAAAGACATCATAAATAAATTAAAATGTAAGAAGGATATGAAAAACAATGCACTTAACCTATATATCTTGTATCTTATATTCTTTTTATATTCTTATCTTTCCTTTTGAATTGAGTCATTTTTATTTTTTCAATTTTTTTTTCTTATTTGTTTTAGTGTTTTGCAGCATTGGGACTATTTCTAATATCTTACAAAACATGATTGTAATAATTTATTTTTATAATTTCAAAATATTACAATATTACGTTTGCACTACAAAATTACTATGGCAAGTACTTAGCCACTATATGACACTTGTTAACACTGAAGACTACTACAAATGAGAATTGTGATTTTAATATGGCCACCATGCCTTTCAAATTGATTATTGATTTGTTGACAATAAAACTATTAGAAATAGACATCTATAAACCATCCAAAATGTACCATTTGTTATATTGTTAAATAATTAAAAATTACAATACAATAAATATTATCTTATTTAATTTATTAATAATTACAGTAAATGATGCATTATGGGTCTATAGCAAATGGTTTTCGCAAGATTGCTCCCCACTAGAAACTGAATCACCTAAATTAAGGGAGGCTAAGTAATTCTTTGAATTGTTGACTTAAACATGTCATACGATCAGACGATCAGAACTCGTGGGTCCACCCCTTGAATTGGTCACCGAAAAGTGTCGATTACAACGAGAGCGCCAGTAGAAAACCATGGCCTTGAAAATAAAGCAGCGGCTATGCTGTCGTGAAAAGAGTTATTCCAAGGGAAAACACTTATTTATTTTCTAAAAATTCTAAAATGTTATACATACAGACGGTTATCGTAGTTGAACAGCCACTACCGGAAAACAATGTATGAAATTTTATCCAGGGTTATTGTTAGCTGGCTATTGACGTGATTAGGGCTTTCCTACCCAAAATGTTCCTGAAGCTTTCACCCACTGCTTCCTCCAGTTGGGGGTTTATGTTTATGTTTTCAGCCTTTCTATGCTTACGTTTTTGTGGACTAGTTCTGCTGCTTAGAAGTGCCTGCTGCCTTTCAGAAGAAGGCAACATACTTTTACAAATAAAAGAGTCTATTCAGGGCATTGAAGCTACAATTTTTCTTCCAGACTGGTCCAACACCTCCGCTTCATCTGATTTCTGTAAATGGCAAGGCGTCAAGTGCACCTCAACGTCAACAACGCGAAACGTTGTTTCCCTTGCTCTGCCCAACCGAAAACTATCCGGCCATCTTTCTTATATGATTGGGAGGCTAAGCCGCTTGGAGGAGCTCGACATTTCGGGCAACAGATTAAGTGGACATGTTCCTCCTGAATTGGGAAATTGCACCCCCCTTCGGCATCTTAATCTCTCAAATAACTTCTTCAGTGGTGTCCTCCCCTCAACTGTGGTCAACTGCAGCTTCCTTACTTCCCTTGACCTGAGTTCAAATAATTTATCTGGTCTCATTCTTCCAGAGCTGGGAGAGTTGTCAAATCTGTCAGAGCTTTATTTATATCAAAACAATCTCTCTGGAGAAGTCCCTGCCTCTCTTGGTAAGCTGTCAAACCTTCGAGTTTTAAGAGTGGGGTATAACAGGTTTACGAGCTCCTTGCCACCTGAAATTGGCAACTGCACAAAGCTTAAATTTATAGGATTTGCCTCCTCCAATCTGTCAGGAACAATCCCGTGTGAAATTGGCAAATTACAAAAGCTGGAAGTGCTGTATCTGTTTGATAACCAATTAAATGGTATTCTTCCTTCGAGCAAGGGGAATTGCACCGCCCTCCAAGAGTTTGGTGTTAACGAAAACCGTTTCCAGGGTTCCATTCCAAGGGAGTTTGGTCTTCTCCGGCGCCTCCGATTTCTGTGGGTATACGAGAATCTTCTTTCAGGGGATCTTCCCGCTGAAATAGTCAACATGTCAATGCTGCATGAGATAGATGCATCTCTCAACAATCTCGTTGGAAGATTACCAGAGGGAATCGGTAGGATGAAAAGCTTTAGTTTTCTGAGCCTTGCTCATAATAGTCTCTCCGGAACGGTTCCTGCATCCTTGGGAAATCTTTCAGTCTTAGAAACACTAATTTTGAATAAAAACCAATTCAGCGGAGAATATCCTCCTGGCATACGTAGGGCAAAGCGTCTTAGGAATCTCATTCTTTTCGATAATTTTCTAGCAGGCAATATCTCCTCGCTTTTGAAGGATTGCATATTGTTGAAAAGAGTTAGACTACAAAAGAACCACTTCACGGGACATATTCCTCCAGACATCTCTAAAGTTTCTGGACTGTATTTCCTAGAGCTTTCCTTCAACAACATTAGCGGTGAAATACCTGCTGAGGTAGGCCAACTGAAGAACCTTAGTAATCTCATTCTTTCTGGGAATCAGTTAACCGGATCTATTCCTCCTCAAATTGGGACTCTCACAAATTTAGGGAGGCTGAATCTTAGTGACAATAAACTTAGTGGAAATATTCCTTCCCAAGTGGAAAGACTCGTGAATTTAGAAAATCTGGATCTCAGCCGGAACTCGCTTGAAGGTGTTATTCCTCAATATCTCAGCAGCACGTTTCCCAACCTGCTATTCTTCAAGATAAGCTCAAATAATTTGACCGGACCCATTCCGGCCTCTGTGGGAGATTGCTCCATATTGATAGAGCTGGACCTGTCCAGAAACCGACTTGAGGGATCAATTCCTAGGGAGATAGGAAAGCTAGCCCATCTGTCTACCGGATTGGATCTGAGTAGGAACAGGCTGTCTGGTTCTCTTCCACGGGAGATTGGAAATCTAGTGGACTTTGAATCATTAGACGTTTCCCACAACCAACTATCTGGTCAAATTCCACCCAGTTTTTCAGGCTTAAAACTTCTTTCCAAATACAATTTCTCATACAATCGATTCACGGGGCGAATTCCTCCTCTGAAAGGTATCTCTGAAGGTGCAACAAGTGCCTTCAATGGCAATGATGCTCTGTGTGGCACGCCCATTTCAAATTCGTGCCCGGGAAGCAGTAATAGTACTGGTAATGACAATAGTATGGGAACAGGTACTGCGGCAGGAATTGTTATTGCAGGACTGGCTACTGTTATTCCTAACGGCTTAAACATCACACTAAGGTTTGATTCTTAGTGCAAAAATGTTAAATAGTCAAAGTTTGACTTACGTTTCCAGACTTAATTTCTTCCTCATGGTAATATTAGGTGTTCTGTACTACAAGAGCAAGGATCAAGGACACGGTGAAGGAGAAAAGGAGAATTTAGTCGAGGAATCATTCAACAAAGTAAATGTCGAGGGTGCTGGAGGTTATAAGCACATGATTACATATCAAAGTATCTTGGAAGCCATGGAGGATTTCAGCGATAGATATCTAATCGGGTGTGGTAGCTTGGGCAGAGTATACAAGGTTTTTCTGACGGAAGATGAGAACAGTCTTGCAATCGCTGCAAAAGTGTTGAAATTGGAGGACGCGAGATAGATGCTCTCAGGTTTGTCCGCCATAGAAACATTGTGCGTTTCCTTGGGTTGGTGAATGGTGGCGGCCTGAATGCGGATATTCTCCTCTACCAATACATTCCAAAGGGTTCCTTGCGGGAAGCACTAAACTCACAGAAGTTGGGCTGGAAGATTCGAATGAATATAGGCTTGGGAGTGGCGCAGGCTCTCAAATATTTGCACGACGACTGTACATCACCGTGACGTTAAATCGGCCAACATTTTGCTGGACGATGAGTACGTGGCGCATGTGGCTGACTTCGGCCTTGCAAAAATAATCCATCCAGAAGGTCAAACTAGCACTTCATCCCTGTATGGTGGCACTCATGGTTATATGCCTCCAGGTACACTTCTCTATTCCTACATGGATCTATGCGGGATGTTTTTTCTGTTTTTTTGGGTTTTCTTTTACAATTCGTGTGTTCTTTTATTGTAGAATGCGTGTATGGAGTGAGATCTTCGTTAAAGCAAGATGTTTTCAGCTTTGGAGTTGTGCTGCTAGAGCTGGTCACTGGCAAACAAGCTGTCGTGGATGAGGAAGGAGGAGAAAGAAGAAGTTTAGCTGAATGGGCTACAAACACGAAAGAGAAAGATGACTATTTTGTCCTGGATTTCATAGATACAGAACTGGTAAATGATTATGAAAAATGGAGCGATGAAATTGAGAAAGTGCTTGAGATTTCCCTTGTGTGCATTCGACCATTGCCAGCAGAGAGGCCATCCATGCGAGAAGTAGTGGACATGTTTTCTCCTCCATCTACACTAGTACTTGAATACTTAGATAGTACATAATTGTTGAATATCTATGTCAAACAGGGTGCACTGCTCAAACTGTGGGCGTACATAAATTACATGCTTTCTGAGGCTTTCACAATTCTCATTGTAAACTTTCATAGTTCTTTCTATTATTATTTTTCTTGGGTAGTCCCTGCCTCAAAAGTTTTTCCTATTAGTTCATGCTTTGAAAATCGTGAAAAGCTTGCTATATATACTATGGTCGTGGGATTACTTTTTAATAAAATGAATTTTCTATTTTAAAATTCGTAATTTTCCATTGGTTCAGCTTCATTTTCTTGGGGATATTTTTATTTCCTTGAAGAGAAAATTAGGCTAAAACTTAAGCCTATATTGTTTTCATGAGGGCCTTAGCTGTCCATGTATCTCCTGCATGCCCAATGTCATGTGTCTAATACTCTAGTTCTGTTTGTATAATTTTGGTTCCCATTCCTTTATACTTACAGATTTTAAATGGCTTTCTAGTATTTGTTGTATTGCTGACATTTAGTTTTTTCTGTATTGCCCGGTCATTTCAGTAAATTGTCATTTACAATTTCAAATTCTTAACCAATTTCAGGTTTTAGATTTAAATGTAATACAAATTTCATGTATCCCTATCATGTTGCAGGGTACCAAATAGGAATGACATTGTTGCTATTGGGGCTTCAACTAACACAAAAGCAAGTGACTTTAGAGTATAATATTCTTTGGTTTTCATTTTCATTATAGATGAATTAATAGTTACTTTTTATACAAATTTCATGTATCCCTATCATGGGTACCAAATAGGAATGACATTGTTGCTATTGGGGCTTCAACTAACACAAAAGCAAGTGACTTTAGAGTATAATATTCTTTGGTTTTCATTTTCATTATAGATGAATTAATAGTTACTTTTTTATCTAAGATATTGAGAAATAGGATATGGAGTTAGATTAAAGTTAAAATAACTCTCTTTTTTTCCTGGAGGACTATGAATAGAGCAATAAATGCTTTGATTTTATGATGTTTCATAAATATCTCCTCTAATATCATTTCATGTTCTTAAGAATCATCTATAGGGTGATTTTTTGTGGAGAATGCATTTTTTTTGGCACCCAAAGGTCAAAGTTGGCTGAAGTAGAAACCCTTTATAGTTGGAGGAAAAAAATAAGGAATTCTTAGCTTTTGAATATTTGGTATCATTAAATGTAGTCAATTTGGAGAGAAGATGTATGAGTACTATTAATCGAGTCCCTCTTTTGTACAACCATTTTTTGGCAAGAAAAATTGGAACAAAAATCACTTTCTTTTCTTTTTGAGAGTAATTGGTTTAATGTGTTTCCTATATCTGAAGAGACTAATTCTCACCATGTCAATGATACCAGATGAGACATCTAGGGGTAGACTAATTTTGACCATTATTATAAGATTAATTGGAACAAAATATTTGAATGTTACAATAAATTAATGGCTTTAGTGATTGTGCCAATGTATAAAAATCACTTTAGTAGACAAGCCAAAAACAATTTCCACTATAGAAGTTATCAAGACTTGCATTAGGGTCTGCTAGTGCCTACATTTTCTAGACCTTGAAACTTTGAGTGGCATATGTGCATGTAAAAAGTTTGAGTGGGTTATGTGCATGAACATGTATTTGATAGAATGATTTCTCTGTCAATGGCATCAATCTTGCAAGTACCCCACAACACAACTAGTAAGAATGACCTCTTTTTTTTAAATTTATTATTAGTTGTTAAGATTTGACCTTTTCTTTGGATTCAAGTATATTTTATGAGTGTGATTTTAATCAATATCCAATGATCTAGTTATCTTATCCTACCCCTTTCATGCCCCAACACATAGCACTTTAACATAATTTTTTTATGGAAGGACACATATTCAATATGTAGGCTTTTATTTCCTCTTCCTATTAATTGGATTAATCTATTTCTTTCATTTCTATTTTTCATACATGTTGTAATATAGTAAGTAGAGTTAAAATTACAAAACAGATCAGAGGAGATAACTAGTGAGTAGATCATAGGAGAAAACCATTGAGTAGAAAAAACTACAATCCTCCTAAAATGAAAAGCTTTCTCTTGCATTATTGAAAATTTAAAATTGATTAAAAACCCCACAGCAAGTAGATCCCCAATTAAATTGGTGTACTACCTAGACATGAACTCCTATGACTTATAGTAGTAAAAATATGAGCTCCCAACCACTGGAAGCTACTAACTGCTGTAAGGAAACAAAAGTTCACAAAATCACTTCCTACACTAATCTTTGAGAGGATTATTATGCAAATTCAACTAACTATTGTAAAGATCTTAAGAAATGCATAATAAAATATAATAAAAAATAACAATGAATGCATAACACAATGGTTACCCTAGGGAAACCCTTATGGGAGAAAAAAAACACCCTCCAAAACCCACACAATGTATTCTCAAATAAAGAAGATTACAATACAGTTACAATGCAAGTTTTTATAGGAGTGTATCACCACAACTCAAACTCTAACTTAGACTCAAAGAGACTCCTTCTAGTACCAAGTCTTGCAAATAAAACTTAATGATTCAAACACCTCCCCAAGCCCTCATTTATAGTGAGTAACAACTTGGAAACCATTTGTATTCTTACAAAACCATGGGAAAATCAACCATGCCACATGTTACCCACTTGTCATTTGTAACTCCAAGAATATCATTTTTGTCCATAATTTTGTCCTCTAGTTTAGACCCCCATAAAATTCATACAATGAGTTGTTTACACTCTATAAATAGCCCTTCTACATTGTTCTAGAGACTAGACACATTTTTACACCTTTTTCCAACTCATAAACATGTGGAAAACTACCACAAACAAATTCCAGGATTTTCTTTAAAAAAATCTAGAGTTTCTTGGCTAAAATTTTCTAGTGTTTTCCAGAAAAATCTTGCAAGGTTGAGACACAATTCTCAACATTCTCCTCCTTGTTGAACACCTTGCAAGATTCAAGGGATCCATAGTTTCATGGACTTAATTGCTAGGGGCTAAGAGGCCCATAGACTTTGAATACCATTTGAACTTCTCTATACTCACGGGCTTGCTTAATGCATCAACAAAATTTACCAATGTCTCCACCTTTTCTAGCTTCACCTTGCCACCCTTAACCATATCTATTACAATATGTTATTGTACATCAACATACTTGGTCCTAGCATGAAATTCCAAGCTCTTCACTACGAAGATTACGCTTTGACTATCACTATAAATTTTAATATTACCCTATTTGAATTTTATATCTGAACATATTCTCTTAAGCCAGATGGCTTCCTTGTATGCATGACTAGTTGCCATATATTATACCTCTATAGTAGACAAAGTGACCACATCAAACTGATTGCACCACTAAGTAATGTAAACACATATGCATTGGTAGATCTTCTACTATCAACATCGCCAGCCTAGTCTAAATCCACATAGCCTCGAATATCCAAGGAGTGCTCATATCTTGTTCCATGAAAACATATAGAGTAATTTGAGGTACTGAACAAGCATCTAAATAATCTTTTTACTGCATCCTAATGTTCTCTTCCTAGATTAGACATGTAATGAGAAAGTACTCCCATTGCTTCGACAATGTCTGGTCTTGTATAAACCATGGCATACATCAAACTTCCAACAACACTCTAATATGGTAGTCAACTCATCTACTCCATCTCCAATAGAGATGAAGGACACTGTGAGCTAGAAAGCTTTGTTCCCATAGTAATAGGAACACTCAATGGTCTGGAATCTCGCATATTGAATCTTCTTAGAATATTATCAACATACTTACTCTAGCATAGCCAAAGATTTCTATTTTTTCTATCTCTTATAATATCCATTCTTAGAGTGTACCTCACTACACCAAGATCTTTCATTTGAAACTTTCCTGAGAGCTAAGATTTTACTTTTGTAATCAAGCCTTTTCCTTTGCTAATAAATGCCATGTCATCAACTTATAAGGCAATAACCAGGAAATAATTACCATCAAACTTGTAGTATATATAGTGATCAAATTTGGATCACACAAATCTTAAACTCTGTACATATGTATCAAACTTCTAGTACCACATCCTAGCACTTTGTTTTAGACCATACAAGAATTTCTTCAATTTACAGACCAAATGAATTTTACCTTTCACCAAAAAGAGCTTTGGTTGTATCATATAAATTTCTTCCTCCAAATCTCCATGAAGGAAAGATGTCTTCACATCCATTTGCTCGACTTTTAGACCATAAGCCAGTGCAATAGAAAGTAAAAATTGAATAGATATCATTTTTTCTACAGGAGAAAAAATTTCATCATAATCAATGCCTACTAGTTTAGAGTAACCTTTTGCAACCAAACATGTTTTATACTTCTCAATGCTACCATCTGAACCCATCATTCTTTTGAATACCCATTTACAACCAACACACTTCTGTCCTTTACGAAATAGTACAAGGTCCCATGTGTCATTACTCTTAAGAGTTTTCATTCCTCTTAAGAGTTTCCATCTCTTCTTCCATGGCAATTTTTTAGGACACTGAATCATTCATACCAAGAGCCTCTTCTATAGATTTTGGTTCATCAATATTAACATTCCAAGAAAATATACACCTCCAATCATCTGGAGAATATGCATACCTTTTTGGTTCTTTCCTCTGTTTACTATAGCTTCAAACAAGATCTGGTTTAGGTTTTCCCTCTTCCTCTGATGATTTAGAAATTATAGAGCTCTCTTTAACAACTTGTCTTTCTAAGGGCCTCGATTCAACTTTCTCAGGTGTAGCAAGAAGTTGAATCACAAATTTCTTTTCTTTTATCTATTTTGGTTGCGCTGTAATAGAAGAAGGCTTTGTTTCTCTAAAAATAACACTCCTAGAGTAAAATACATTTTTGAGAAATAAGATCCCAAAGCTTGTATCTTTTCACAGCATTACCATATCTGATGAAGATACATTTGACAACTTTGTTGTCCAATTTTGTCTGCTTCTCCTCTGGCACATGAACATATGCCTAACAACCAAAAACTCTGAGATGTCTAAGTGAAGGCTTATGACCCAACCATGGTTCCATTAGTTTCTTATCAAAAAGAGCTAATGTAGGAGACATCTTTATTAGGTAGCAGGCAATGGCTACAACTTTGGCCCAAAAATTTTGTTCCAGTCTAGCTCCACTCAACATACTACTAGCATTCTCCATCAAGGTCCTATTCATTCTTTCTGCAACTCCATTTTGTTGTGGAGAATATGGACTTGTCTTCTCTATTTTAATACAACAATCCTTACAAAATGTGTCAAAATAATTGGAGCAAATGTCACTGCCATTATTAGTTCTCAAATGCTTTATCTTCTTTCCAGTTTGCAACTCAACCATTGCTTTAAATTCTTTGAAATGACAGAAAACTTCAGCTTTACTTCTAAAAAAATAAACCCATTTTCTTCTACGAAAATCATCAATGAAACTAATATAATAAATTGATCTACCAATAGAAGGAACATCAACTTTAACAAATACATCTAAATGGATTAGATCCAAAATACATAAGGACTTATGAGAACTTGAGTAAAACTAAACACAATTTTGTTTACGATAGATACAATGCTCATAAAAATCAAAATCAAGATTGCAGTCATTTGACCCATCAACAAGATTTTTATTCTTTAAGGTTCATAGACCTTGCTCACCTATGTGGCTAAGTCTCTAGTGCCATAACATAGTCTTCATTGCAAGTAACTTTGATTCAATAGATAAAGCATGCTTAGGTACCTAGAAACTATGACAATCTATTAAAAGAGAAACTCTTTCCTTCTCCAAAGTAGTCCTCTTCATAATCTTATCAGAATTACTATTACACTCAATTGTGCAAGCATCAAGCTAGTACAATGTACATGTACATGTACCATGAATATCAACTTCAATCTATTTTTTCTCATCCTTCTACTCTCTTATGTCCTAATGATAGATCACAGAGTGTGATCTGAAATGTTGACACAAAAACTCTTACACAATCTTCCCCAGAAATTGATTCTATACAATGTACTCGATCTGCTTCCTCCTACTATTACCATAGCACCTCTCACTATTTTCGCACTTGCTTCACAAAATTGTACATGTACACCCACATCTATTGGTTTGCTAATAGATAACAATTCCTCACTAGTCTTGGGATATGGAAGACACTATCAAATCTTCTCATTCTACTATAAAAAAATTTCACATGAATACTATTATGATCAACAATATCAATAACTGAGTTATCACCCAAATACACCTTACCACCATCAAAATTTTCATACTTACTAAACCAATTTCTATTATGAGTCATGTGAAAAGATGTACTTGAGTCTATCAACCATGGACTATCACTTGCATGAGTGGCCAAGGTTGTGATGAAAGCATCTCCATCTTCCTTCTCAAACTCATAATCAAAATATTTCTTCTTCTTCTTCTTTTTCTTCTTCTCCTCTTTGTAGTCCTTTTAGAAGTGTCCAGGTTCACCATAATTCCAACATATCACCTTGGACTTACCACAAGATTTTGATCTCCCCTTATTCTTAGACTTAGAGTGGCCATGCTACATTTTTCTCTTGCCTCTTTCCTTTGGTCTTTCGCAAACACTCAAAGCCTCTTTGGCATTTAGAGAGACCTTCCTTCTCATCTCTTCAAAAATTAGAGAACCAACAACATCCTCCATCTTCAAGATGACTAATGTGCTCCCTGTGGCCATACAAGGCTATCCCATGAGTTTGGAAAAAATTATAGCAATATTTGGCACCTTTTTCTTCATCCATCCCACCCGAGCTAAGGTCAACTGAGTCACCAACATATTAAAACTTTCAAGATGCTCAAAAATTTGTCCACCTTCTTCCATTCTCAAGGAATACAACTTCTTCCTCAATAAAATCTTGTTCACAAGTGATTTCACTTGATAGATCTCACTTATCTTCTTCTAAAGCTTCTTTGCAGTAGGTTCTTCATGGATATTAATCAGTATTGAGTCTGAAAGAAACAATATGATGAGACTTTTAGCTTTTTTGTCTCCAACTTCATACACTATAGATAAAATTGGATCTATGTGCCTCGACTTCTTTTCAGTTTTTGCATCCCATAGATCTTGATCAATCAATAGATCTTCCATCTTTAGCTTCCACATCTCAAAGTTTGTGGCAAAAACCTTTTCCACATCAATCCTCTCTGATGTGCTTGCCATCTTTGCAATCCTGCAACACAAAAATAAAAACCTTTGCACAAGCTCCCACTCAAACCTTGATTAGCTCAAAAAACCCTATACCCAACAAATAGAACCAAAATTGGCCAGGCTTTGATATCACTTGTAAGGAAGCAAAGTTGCATGGAATTACTTCCTAACCTAATCTCTGAGAGGGTGATTATGAAAATTCAACTAACTATTGTAGAGATCTTAAGAAATGTATAATAATATAATAAAAAATAACAATGAATGCATAACACAATAATTGCCATGGGGAAACCCTTCTGAGAGAAAAACCCCACCCTCCAAAAATTGCACAATGTATTCTCAAATCAAGAAGATTACAATACACATGCTATGCAAGTTCTTCCAAGAGCGTATCACCACAACTTGAACTTGGGCTCAGACTTAGAGAGACTCCTTCTAGTACCTAGTCTTGCAAACAGAACTCGATAATTCAAACACCTCCCAAAGCCCTCCTTTTATAGTGATTTATAGCTTGGAAACCATTTTTGGCCTTACAAAACCATTGGCCAAAACCATGGGCAAAACAACCATGCCACATGTTACCCACTTGTCATTTGTAACTCCAAGAATAGCACTCTCGTCCATAATTTTGTCCTCTAGTTTAGACCCCCATAAAAGTCATATAATGAGTTGTTTACACTCTAAAAATAGTCCTTCTACATTGTTCTAGAGACTAGACACATTTTTAACAAATCATACACCTTTTTCCAACTCATAAACACGTGAAAAACCACCAAAAACAAATTCTAGGATTTTCTAAACAAATTCTAAAGTTTTATGGCTAAAATTTTCTAGAGATTTTTAGAAAAAGCTTGCAAGGTTGAGACACAATTCTCAACAACTACAACTACTCTTTCATTCAAGGACTAAAATAGGTGAGAACCCTTAGCCCTCAAAGAGCTTTTCTCAATGCACCACAACGTACCTCCACAATGTTCCACAAGGGGAGAACAATCCTATGTTGTTTCTTTGACATGGGGTCACTCCAAAAACAACCCTGGTATGCTAGAACAAATGTAACTTCCCTCTACAAAACTCTAGACCTCCATGGAACACAGTAATTAAAAAGGTGCCAGTGGCACTTAATCTCAACCTCAAGTAGGATTTCTTTTGAACTATTATTCTATTTCCTTTCAAAATCCTCAATGATCAAAATGATATTATTATCTCACATTGACTTGAACTAGTTGGTGATCGACAACTCCCAATAAAACTTCTTGTTTTGTTTGAAATGGTCTCTTTTATTTGATTTTCATGACATTTGAAGAGTGGGTTCAATTGTCAAAAAAAATACAATAAAGAAAATAGTTACTTAAGTAACATTGTGTCACATGATTTGCATTTGATAGCTAGTAACTGCCCACAAAATCAAGACTTCAAATCTTAAAGATTTCGCAAGATTTCTTCCACAATATTTCAAATATGGGCTCTGGATGTCCATAAATGAGTCTATTATTTTTATGGAAAAATACATATTAAGTTCTTTCAATAATATATTAGAAAGTTATCTCAAACATTTATAATGGACATGTGAAACAGTTTGTAGAATCTGAAAATCTTGGGTAAAGCTAGTGGCTGGGTTGATGTCCTTTTATATGTGCTCATATGATAGTTAATTTATTTCTAACAATTTTTTTTTATTTCTAACAGGTAGGAAATATTTTCTATAGCAACTCAAATTGTCATATTACTATTAGATTTAACTACTTGATATTTTATGTCAAACTCATTGACCCTTGTGTTACATATCACAATTATGAATTTTATAAGCATATAGATATTCCAGAATTATAAAAATTTATAGATATAGATATTTCTAATTGTTAGGCTATAAAAATTTGTAGTTTAATATCTTTCCTTCCATAAAATTTTAACTTTATCTTTAATATTATGTATTCCATCAATTACTTACTAGAGAGCCTCACATTTTTATAGAAAGCTTTAACATTATTTATCATATTCTAAAAATACAAAAATTGATAAATTTTAAATTTATTATCTTGTACCCATCAACTCTTAGTTTACTAGGAGAAATATCTTGAATTCTATCTAATTTTACTTTTAAGTTTAATATCTTATATTCCATCAAATTTTAGTTTTAAATTTAATATCTTGTATTCCATCAAATTTTACTTTACTTGTGGAGAGTCTCCCATTTTTGTAGAAAGCTTCAACATAATTTCTAATATTTTAAAAATAATATAAATAATATAATTCTATTCCTAGCATTGATACCCTATAAATTCTCAAAATTTTTAATTTAATATATTGTACCCATCAACTTTTTCTTTACTAGGCGAGTCTCAACTTTCTCTAGAAAGCTACATCATAACTTTTGAGTAAGTATAAAAAAACATCTAAAAAATTCTATCCTTACATAGTTACACATAATTAATCTAATTTTCTTGGGATTAATATGTGATTAATTTATTTGAATAATTATCACATTCACTTCTATCATTGAAGACATATAGAAGACATATAATTCTATACTAGGCATGTTTGAAGATGTTACATTGACGTAAAGTGGGGTTTTGGAAAGATGCATGGAATAATGGGCATGATGATTTCTTTATATTAACATAATTTTAGGGCTTTCTTCATGTTCTTAATCTTTATTTAGATTCTTCTATTTCTTTTGAATTTGCCAACATCTATTTTTCCATATCACTAAATGCAACTATTCTATTATTTATGTTTTGTCAAATTATTTTAATATTCGGATGAAGAAATGGTGTAAAGTACATTTGTATAATATGATGATCATATATCAATTTTTGACTTATTTTTTACTAGAGGAATGGAAAGTCTATTTTTTTGGACAAACAGTTCAGAAAATTGTAGTCATTTTTAAATGCATTGCTAAAATATAACTTCATGTTTCTTCTTCTAGGAATTGTTCTAATATGTATCATTCAAAATTAAATGATGGTAGTTATGGAGGCTCAATTTGATGAGTCTGTTCTTAGAACATTACAAAATATGTAGTTAATTTAAAATTTTAATTTTCTACAAGAAAATAGTTATGAAGGCTCAATTTAAAGGCAAAATATATAACTAATCTATCATTTTTATTTTGTACAAAAAAAATTATTATAAAAAACTAAGAATAATCATAGTTATGAAGGTTCAATTTAATGAGGTGTTTGGTGCTTAAAATATTAGAAAATATATAACTAATCTAACTTTTTAGTAGTGTTCTTTACTTTTGAACCCCTAATTTTAGTAGTGTTCTTTACTTTTTAACACTCCAAAAAAACTCATGGCCAAAGATGTACTCATATTAGCCCTTTGAGTTTTTAGTAGTGTACTTTACTTTTGAATCCCACAAAAAAACTCATGGCTAGAAATGTACCCATATTAGCCATTTGATAAACATAAGTAGGCTAATAAATATTAGAATTACCACAAATAGATTTATAGAAGTGAGATATTAGCTATAGCCTACAACTAAAACCTATATATGGAAAATCTATAACAGTAACTTACAAGTTGAAGCAAAGATGATGTCTAGGTTAAACTAAATGAGGTATCTACTTAAAAATTTATAGAACATATAACTAATGTAACATTTTTCTTTCGTAATATTAAATATTTATTAAGGAATTCTATTTTTCATAGTGTACTTTACTTTTTAACCCCAACAAAATACATGGGGGAACAATGTTTTTAGTAGTGTACTTCACTTTTGAACTTCTCTAAAAAAATTATGGCTAGAGATGTACTCATATTAGCCCTTTGATAAACATAAGTAGGCTAATGAATAAATTTGAGGTTATGAAAAATATATTTATGCAAGTGAAATATTAGCTATATCTAGACAACTAAAACCTATATACCAAAAGTATAGAAATAAGTTAGAGGTTGAAGTAGAGATGATGTCTTGGTTCATGCTACTAGGGATTGTCACATTGATGCCTATTAGATAAAGGAGGTTCAATTCAAAAGGCCTTCACCTAGAGTTTTACAAAATGTATAAGAAATTTAGCATTGAAGTTTTTACCAAATTTGTATTGAGATGGAAATAATAGTTAATTTACATAGTTAAAATATCAACTAAATTTTACATTTAAGTTTGTACAAGATATGTATTGAGATGGTAAGCATAGTCAACAACTACATAGTTACAACCTCAAATTTAGATCCTATTCAAATAATCTAGAAATGTGGCTTATGTTAATATGAAAGTAGAGAAAACTTAAGGAAATATCAGAACAACTACTATATAACTTGTGTGCTAACCTTATCATGAATGCTAACATTGACCTTATGTCCACAAGCTATCTAGTCATATATTTGTTCAATTTACCTTCCAAACAGAACACCCAAATGCCTCACAAATAGATCCTATTTTTGGAACAATATATGGCTATTGATATTATATCCCTACTTTCCTAAATTCTCCTAGATGGTGCATTTATTAGATCATATTACTTTTCTTCCTCTATTGCAGTGTAAAAATAGGCAAAATAGGCAAACTTGTATGACTCCCCATAAATTTAGACAACCATAGGGGAGAGGGCCCAATAGTCATGTGTGCTAACTCATCAACATATAACTATTACATAAAATATCATATCACTTTAATTTTCTTTTAAACATAAAATAGACTCTTAAGTACCTATAACTAAGGTTTTTGGGTCTGACTCATCACCTAGCTTATTGAAATAATAGCTTATTGAAATAACACATTAACTACAAAGTGTCCAAAATACAACTTTGTAAAGACGTGACCAAAATTTAATCTAAAAATATCATGTACTCAACACTAAAATAAAACCTATTGTAAATATATGTATGTATTCTTCTTCAAAGCACAACTTCTTAAACAATATAAAGATCTATCTTAATAAGAATATTATTTTTATACTTTATTTATCAATAACACTTACTATTGTTATATTAATAACACCTATTGCTATCATATTATATCTTTTAATATAGCTAAAAAATCTAGTAATTGAAAACTTTCAATAACATTTATGTTTACGACAGTTCACATATTTTTCTTTAAAAAATAATTTATATATAACATAATCACACCTAAATTTATTTAAATGTGATCATATAATATTAATTGATTTTATTAAATTGATTACTTTCTATCCTATAATATTTATTTGATCCTAATTTATTAAATAGGAGAACTTTATTTATTCATATTTGAACTTTAATTATTATTACTGTTAAACTATGTTCTAAATTTTCAAGTGACAATATGATTTAACCTAAACTAAAATAAAATAGCTCTTATGGTTGAACACTTTTGCATTAAACATTTGAAGCTTTTAACCCTACTAACTAGCATTTCTAGATGTTCCATTTCTATGTTGGGAATGTAGCTAGTCTATTTTGCAGCACTTAGGGTTTGTTACAAAATTCTAGATATTCAATTGGTCTTCTTCGTAGTATGTAGGGTTTACAAACCATGCAGAATGAGTGGTAGATTTCCATTCTTGAAATGCCTCTGTTCTAATAATGAACTTGAGGAATATTGTTTATTTGACATTTTTATTTTCTCTCAAGTTGGGTTCATTTTATTTATTTTCATATTTATTTTATTGTAAGATACCTCCAGTAGTGATTTTGATTGTAGTCACACATGCATGGAAAATTAGAAATTGAGGCCTTCAATGGGAAACAACAACACTATGATCAAGTATTTTATCTAAGAAAACCCTCTTGTATCCTAGTATGAAATAAA
This sequence comes from Cupressus sempervirens, assembly GCA_028749045.1. Lineage (NCBI taxonomy): Eukaryota > Viridiplantae > Streptophyta > Pinopsida > Cupressales > Cupressaceae > Cupressus > Cupressus sempervirens. The sequence continues at coordinate 610,857,130 of CM053786.1, read as the reverse complement.
TTTGTTTCTATGATGCCAAAATTTGAAGGCCTGCAATTTATCACTAAAGCCCCTCAAAAACCTAAAACAAAACACCAAAGTTTTGACCTACAATTTATCTATAAATGAACCCAATGAAACATAGCTACTTTTATATTCCCATCTCTTGTATTTCTTACCTTGACCATTACATCTATTGAAAGCATGAATACTGATGATATTCTTATGGGGGAGCATTATAGAAACATGCTTAGGTCATTAACATGATGATATGTTGCATTCATGATTGTTTTTATCATTGATGTTAACATAGTAGTTTTTTGTAGTATCTAATAGAAGAAAAATGTTAAAGATCAAGATGGTATGGATAGATCATTGAGTATTTTTTCTAGTGAGATTAAAGAATGATACTACTAAGTGTCTAGTATATGTAGCTAACATTGGGAGCAAAAGATATTAAGTCTGGAAGAAGTTATGTATGTTTTGGTGAAGATTTTTTTGTGATAGAGTTTATAGAAGCATATTCTAGTAAACGTGTTATATCTCTTAGCAGAGTTGTTATTCTTAGAAGTAACGTCAAAGGCACATAGCAGACATGTTGTAGATGATGTGGTTAGGCTTTCTCATCATAATATTACACATATGCCTCATTATAATAATTAATTGAGAAGGTGTAATAGCCAACTTAGGGAATTGTTTGATGCATTTGGTATAAAAGAAGGACATTTTCCTTTGTTATGTATGACTGATTGTGTGAAGAATGAAGAGAAAAATAGAAGAGAAACAAGTTGATATGCAAGGATAAGAAAAGTAAAGTGAAGTTGGAGAAAACTTCATTGCTCAAGTTTTATTTTAAGATCTGAGGTTTGATATTTGGATCCAAGGTTTGTAACCTAGTCTACAAGGTGTAACAGTGATTGGTCCAGTTGATAGGATAGAAAAAAATTGCATAAAGCATAGTACGAACAATTATTTTTTGATGAATAGTAGAGAGATCAGTTCGACAATAAAGTTCAGTGGTCTTGTCCCAGAAGCTATTTGGACAGTGGGTCCTTCTGCCTTTTACAACTGCTAATAGAGTTAGAATCTCCTAACAAGGATTCAAAGTCTCCTAATAGGGACTCCTATGTACTGAATGTGTTTATAGACTCCTAATAGGGTCTATGGTTTAATAAGGAGTGTATATATATATATATCTTTTTGGGCATCATTCCCACTAGGGTTTTCCCTTTGATCAAGGGTTTCTCTAGTTAAGAAATCTGATGTAATTTTATATAAGCATCTTACTATGGTTGTTGTTTACTTTAATTGAATGGTTAATTAAGGTTGATAAATGTTTTAATTGGATAACTAATTCACCACTCCCTAGCTCTCAATTATCTTGGTGGACTATTATTTCTAACAATTGGTATTACAGTAGGAGGTCCTTGAAGATAAAATTTGACAACTTTGGGAGACCCATGACTAATGTATTCAAAAAGGATAGTCCAAAGTTTGATGGAACAAATTATGACAGCTAGAAGGAAAAGATGAAGATACATTTGTTGTGTATGAGTCTAGAATATTGGATCTTGACAAAATTAGAAAAGACAATTATTTTTGAAAGTACATTGGAAACTTGTACCAAGGATGAGAGAGAACTTCCCATGTGCAACATGAGAGCTAGAGATGCAATATTGTTTGCACTTCCTAAAATAGAGTACAATTAGGTAAAAACACTTGATACTTCTCATAAGATCTAGAAAGATTTGGAAAATAGTTTTGAAGGTGATGTACATTCTAAGAAATTGAGGCTACAAAGCTCAATTTATGCATTTAAAGATGCTAAAATGAAGAAGATGAATTTCATGAACAATAGTAAGTGCCAGTGATGATGAAATAGGATTTGTAGCTATTAATGAAGAAATGCTAAAGAAAATATATTTGGTATCATAGGCTAAAAATAAATTTGATAAGATAATTGACAATGGTTGTTCACATCATATGACTGGTGATATGAACAAGTTTTTTGAATTCAAAAGTTATGATGAAGTCATTGTTAAAGTTGGAAACAATGCAGGTTGTCATGTTAAAGGTATTGGATTTATAACTCTTGATGGTAAGACTAACATTGAGGATATTTATTTTGTTGATGGTTTGAAACATAATCTTTTGAGCGTTGGATAACTATTGGATAAAGGTCATTAGTTGCAGTTCATAGAGAAGACATGCATGGTCAAAGACAAATATGGAAAGGTAATTGGAATAAGAACCAGATCTAGAGGTAATGTATTTTAGTTGAATCCCACTAAAATGACATGGTTGGTTGCAAAGCTAGATGATAGTTGGTTATGGCATAAGAGATTTTGTCATATAAACTTGACAAAATTGTGAAAATTAGTAATATGATTACACTCAAGGATTTGGCTAAGATTGTAAAGCCTACTAACACAATTTGCAAGGAGTGTGTATTGGGAAAGCATAACCAAGCTTCTTTTTCTAGCAAGAAGTTTACTACTACAAAAAAGTTGGAGATTGTACACATAGATCTTAGTGGTCCTACAAAGATTAAATCATTCTATGGTGAAAGGTACTTCATGATTACTGTTGATGAATTTTTCACATGACATGGGTTGCATGTCTTAAACAAAAAACTAAGGTAGTTGACAAGTTCAAGATATTCAAGAATAGTGTTGAGAATAAATCAGATATGAAGATTAAATGTTTAAGATCAAATAGGGGAGGAGAACTTACTTAAAATGAGTAACATCTTTTGTGAAGGTAATGGAATCAAAAGAAAAATTTTAGCTCCTAGAAACCCTAACCAAAATGGTATTGTAGAAAGAAGAAACAAGTCAGTAATGGAAGCAACAAGAGCTATGTTAGCTAAGAATGATGTATTTAAGACATTTTGGGGAGAAGCTATGAATACAATAGTCTAAACTATGAACAAAGTGCAAGTCAAGAAAGACACAAACAAGACCCCTTATGAACTATGGTTTGGTCACCCACCTACAGTTAAGTATTTTAGATTTTTTGCAAGAAAATGTTATATCAAAAGAGATGATGATCTTGGTAAATTTGATGGTAGAAGTGATGAAGGTATGTTTCTTGGTTATTCATTGAAATACAGAGCTTATAGATATTATAATTTGAGAACTAAGACTATTGTTGAAAGTGCAAGTGCAAGAGTTGATGAGAAATTCAAGATACAAGAAAGAATAGTTGACTACAATTCTGATGATGAGAATGTTGTTGTTACTAAACCAAGGAATGATGAAATATTCTTTGAGACTAAAAATGATTTACACAATGAAGGAGAGAAAACCAATGAAAAAAGTTTGAAACCTAGAACTAATCTAAGAGTTGAGATAACAACTCCTACTTTTGGTAAGAATATAACAAAGAATCATTCACCAGAGCAGATCATTAGAAGTAGAGATAGAGGTGTGATGATAAGAACTAGAACCAGTGAAGAACTATGTCTAATATCTCAATTAGAACCAAAAAAATTTAGATGAGGCATGCAAAGATGACTATTGGAAGCAAGCTATGAATGAAGAATTGAATCAGACAGTGAATAATAGGATATAGGAATTAGTCCCTGAACTAGCAAACAAGAATGTGATAGGAACAAAATGGATATTCAATAACAAGATGAATGAACAAGGTCAAGCTGTAAGGAACAAAGCAAGATTGGTATGTAAAGTTTACTCACAGTAAGAAGGAATAAACTATGAAGAAACCTATGCTCCTGTGGAAAGAATTAAAGCAATAAGGTTATTCTTAGCCTATGCAGCACATAAGAAATTTAAAGGTCATCAGATGGATGTCAAGTCAGAATTTTTGAATGGAGAACTTGAAGAAGAGGTATACATAGAACAACATGAAGGTTTTCCTTTAATAGATGACAAGGACATGGTATGCAGATTAAAGAAAGCATTGGATGGCTTAAAATAATAATCTATAAAGCATTTGACAAAACTTGAATTTAGCAAAGGTATGGAACACAATAATCTATAGTAGAAATAAATAGATGATGGATTGATGATTTTGGCAATAATTGTCGATGATATCATATCTGGAGGAGATGAAAATCAAAGTGACAAGTTCATAGAAGAAATGAATAAGGAATTTTAAATAAGTATGATAGGGGAAATAAAATACTTCCTAGGATTATAGAGTATGCAAGACAAAGAAGGAATCATTATTTCTTAGAATAAGTATTTGAAAGATCTATTAGAAAGGTTTGGTTTGGAAATATGTAAACCATTTGGAACACCTATGATAACTAGACATAAGTTATCTAAAAAGAATGAGACACCTATTGTTGAGTAGAAGAAGTATAGATCAATGATTGGAGTATTTCAATATCTAACTCACACAAGGCCAGATATAGAAAATGCAGTTGGAATTGTTGCAAGAGTTCAAGATGATCCCACAGAAGCACAATATGCAAAAGTTAAAAAGATATTTAGATATTTGAAGGGAACACTAGAGATTAGATTGTGGTATGAGAGATCTAATGATTTCACTTTATATGCTTATATTAATGTTGATTGGGTAGGTAGTATGGATGATAAAAAGAACACCAGTGCTGGAGCATTTTTTCTTGGAGGAAGATTGGTTTCTTGGCTGAGCAAGAAGAATAGTTGTATCTCACAGAGTGTAGTAGAGGTAGAATATGCTGCGAAAGAAAACAATTGTAATCAAGTTTTTTGAATGAATTAGATGCTAAAGGATATAAGGATAGAATTTATCGAACCTATTGTCATACATTATGATAACACAAATATAGTAAATATGTCTAAGAATCTAGTGTTGCATTCTAAGACTAAGCACATTTCTATCAAATATCACATGTTGAGAGAGAAAGTTGTAGAAAAGGAAATTAGATTGGAGTACATAACCACCAAAGAGTAGATCACAAATATTTTCACCAAGCCTCATCCCAAAGAAGAAAGGTATGCTAGGGGTTTTTCCCCTAGCTACATCAGAGTAGATGATGCAAGAGTGCATCAATCCAATGATACAAAGAACTATTGTTTGTCTAGACTAATTGCTGATGCTTCTTGTATAAGGGAGTATCTATGATGGACTCTTAATAGATGTTGTTTTGAACAGTGTCTTTGGACACTTGAGTAGGTCAGAGATAGTTATTGCAATCATAGATGGTTGTTGAAACCTTTATCATTGATGTCAATGGGCGAGAGATTACAACATGAATTTATTTTGATATAGAGCACAATGAGGTATATCAATGGGGAGAAGAGTGTATGATTAATGAAGAGGATTCAAAAAGAAATGACAAAAGTCTTTAAAAGTTGGTATTCTTGGAAATAGATATTTTTCATCTATGTTGTCATCAATGCCAAAGGGGGAGATTGTGGAAAGCATGAATGTTGATGATATTCCTATGGGGGAGTATTGTAGAAGTATGATTAGATTATTATCATGATAATATGTTACATTCATGATTGCACATTTGTCATTAATGTTGAAACATGGCAGGCTTATGTAGTATTTAATAGAAGAATAGTGGTAAAGATGAAGTTGGTATATACAGATCATTGAGTATTTTAGCTAGCAAGGTTAAAGGGTGATACCACTAATTGTCTACTATATGCAAGTAACCTCAGGAGCAAAAGATATTAAGTTTGGAAGAAGTTATGCAAATTCTAGTGAAGATAGTTTTGAGATAGAGTTTACATAAGCATTTTCTAGTAAAAATTTTATATCTCTTAGAAGATTTGTTATTCTAAGAAGTAAGGTTAAGGGCATTTAGAAGACATGTTGGAGATGACATGGTTAATCTCGCTCATCATAATATTAAACATACAAAAAGCTATTCAAGTTACAAGGTGACTAATTGATGTTATCGCTAAGTATAACATGTTCTTAATGAGGTCCTATAATAATTAATTAAGAAGTTATAATAGACGACTCAGGGAATTATTTGATGAATTTGGTATAAAAGAATGATATTTTTCTTTGTTATGTTTGAATGATTGTATGAAGCACGAAAAGAAGATTAGAAGATAAATAAGTTGATATGCAAGGATAAGTAGAGCGGAATGACGTTGGAGAAAACTCATTTTCCAAGTTTTTATTTTAAGAACAGAAGTTTGATATTTGGATTTGACATTTGTCACCTAGCCTACAAGTTCTAACAATGACTGGTTTGGTTGACAATATATAGGAAAAATAATAAAGAACAGTGTGAATAATTATTTGACAAGAAATAGTTGAGAGATTAGTTGGACACTGAAGTTTAGTGGGCTTGCCCCAAAAGCTATTTGGATAGTGGGCCCTTCTACCTTCTACAACTCCTAACAGGGTTGGAATCTCCTAACAAGGACTCCTATTTACTGAATTCATTTATAGACTCCTAATAGGGTCTATCATCTAACAAGGAATATATATATATATATATCAATATATCTTTATGGACATCATTCTTATCAAGGTTTTCCCTCTGATCAAGGGTTTCTATAGTTAAAAAATCTAGTGTAATTGTGTATGTGCATCTTGTTATGATTGTTGTTTAGTTTTCTTAAAGGGTTAACTAAGGTTGATTGATGAAGAGGATTTGAAACGAAAGAACAACAGTCTTTAATAGTGTATGATTGATGAAGAAGATTTGAAAATAAAGGACAATAGTCTTTAACAGATGATATTCTTGGAACTAGATGTTTTTCATCTATGTTGTCATCAATGCCAAAGGGAGATATTGTTGAAAGCATGAATGGTGATGATATTCCTATGGGGGAGTTTTGTAGAAGTATGATTATATTATTATCATGATGATATGTTACATCCATGACTATGTTTGTCATTGATGTCAACATAATAGTTTTCTATGGTATCTCATAGAAGAACAATGGTAAAGATCAAGTTGGTACAAAGATATCATGGAGTATTTTTGCTAGCAAGGTTAAAGGGTGATAGTAGTAATTGTATTTTATATGCAAAAATCCTCAAAAGAAAAAGATATTAAGTCTGGCAGAAGTTATGCAAGTTTTAGTGAAGATTGTTCTAAGATAGAGTTTACATAAATAATATTAAACATACAAAAAGTTATTCAAGTTACAAGGTGACAGATTAATGTTATCACTAAGTATATTGTGCTCTTAATGAGGTACTATAATAATTAATTGAGAAGGTGTAATAGCCAATTTTAGGAATTGTTGATGGATACAATATAAAAGAAGGGAATTTTGCTTTCTTATGTATGAATTATTGTGTGAAGCACAAAGAGGAGAATAGAAGAGAAACAAGTTGATATGCAAGGATAAGCAGAGAAGAGAAAAGTTGGAGAAAACTCTGTTGCCAATGTTTTATTTTAAGATCCGAGGTTTGATATTTGGTTCCATGGTTTGTAACCTAGTCTATAAGGTTTGATAGTAATTGGTCTAGTTGATAGGATAGAGGAAACATGATAGAGCACAATATGAAGAATTATTCTGTAAGGAATAGTTGAGAGATCAATTAAATAGTGAGGTTTAGTTGTCTTGCCCCACAAGTTGTTTGGAGAGTAGGTCCTTCTACCTTCTACAACTCCTAACATGGTTGGCACAACTCCTAATAAGGTTGGAATCACCTAACAGGGACTCCTATGTACTAGATGCATTTATAGACACCTAACAGGGTCCATCCTCTAACAAGGAATATATGTATATGTATATGTATATGTATGTATGTATGTATGTATATAGATATGTATATATGTGTATACATATATGTATGTATATGTATATACATATCTATATATATAGATGTGTATATACATATATACATACATATATGTATACACATACATACATACATACATACATACATACATACATAAATACATACATACATACATACATATACATATATATATATATATATATATATATATATACCTATGTGTGTGTGTGTGTATTAGTATATCTTTATGGGCATCATTATTATTAGGGTTTTCCTTCTAATCAAGGGTTTATGTAGTTAGCAAATCTAGTATAATTATATATGTGCATCTTATTATAGTTGTTTTTTAGTTTTATTAAATGGTTAATTAATGTTGATGAATGTTTTAGTTGGATAACTAATTCACCACACCCCACCCCCACCAAGTTATCTTGGTTGACTATTATTTCTAACAATGTCTACTTTAATCATAAGAATTATTGGAAGTTTGTTGGAAAAATACATAATCTAAAACCCCACTCCTAGTAGAGGGTGAGGTTCTTTGTTTCATGCTTCTAGAGCCTTTCTTTTCATTTTCTCTAACCTATTCGATGATGACCAATGCACAACTATGATGTTCATTCTGGCTAATGGCATGTGTGAATGGTTGGATAGGTACCCTCTTTTTGCAATCTATGATCCTAACTTTAACATCTTTTAAGGCATCTTTCACTATTTTAGGTTCATGCATGTTGAGAGAACATGAATCATTTCTCAACATGTTCCTTGTCATGTACACTAATTTCAGAATCAAAGTGTGCCTCAACTTCATTCTGTAACTCAAGCTAAATGTAGCTCAATTCCTAAATGCAGCTTGACATTCATAGTATGTGACTTGGCAGTCACTAAAACTTGCTATTCATTTGCAACTTGATTTACATCATCTCCATGTTAGTAGGCATACCTTCATAAAAATATAAAAATGATTTGTATTCCTCTAGTTCCTTCATAGGTTTAGCCTCATGTACTTAATATTCATTAAATTTCACATTTCCTCTTTCCACAACATTGTTAGTGTTAGTATTTAAACACTTATAATCTTTGTTTCTTGTGCAATAGCATAGGAATATACCTTCTTCACTTTTTGCATCTAGTTTACATTCTTGAAATCCTTGAGAATATAATACTTGCTTCCAAACACCTTAAAATATTTTATTTTGGGTGAGTATCCATACCATAGTTCAAAAGGTGTTGACTGAGCACCTTTCTTGACTTGCACAAAGTTAAAGATATAGACAATTACACTTACAGCTTCTCTCTACTACTCTAAATTAACATTTTTCTTCATCATGAATGTCCTAGCACATTCCATTAGAGATATGCTCCTAGGTAAAAGCACAAAGTTGTGTCACCTTTCAAGCTGACTTATCAAAATGACTAAATTTAAGTATTTCTGTCCAAAAATCAATTTTGTTCAAACATATGATCTAGATAAATTCATTCTAGCTATGTTATGTATGGTCTCACACTTTTTCAATTGGAAACGTCTAATAAATGCATGTTTTATACTAGTTTGTATCCAATTACTAGAGAAATAAAATTATTTCAAAAAACTCATGATTCAATAACTCTTCATTTTTTAGCAACACATAAACACCATTTTATAGAGCTCAAAGTCAACAATATTCTCATATAGAGTTTATAGTGTTTTAATTATATATAATATATTATAATTAAAAAATTCTACAAGCATGTATTTTAACACTCAGAAAAAAAAAATTTATGATAAAGAAAAAATATTAAATCATATCAAAAATATTTAAAAATTTAATGATGTTATAGAGGAGAGAGTCCTCTTTTAGAATTTATAATTTTTCTTTTAGTTAGAATAGATTTATTTTGAAAAATTTGGTGGGAGATGAAAATTATCGATTTTAGATGAGTTGATATTTGAATCATTATAAAAGAGAAAATATAGATCTAAAGCCAATTTTATTTTTTTGACTGTTCTAGCTATATATGTTATCTATAACATAGTTTGAGTTCAAATGAAAATATATTTATTTCCATATAGTTTCATGGTGGGAACTAAACCCCTAATTTTCAACATTTTTCAGCAACTATAAAATTGTCTATAAAAATTAGGAAAATATACCAATTCTTATTCCAAATAATTATTAAAAATTATAATCCTAAACTTTATCCATTTCTACACATTGCATTAGTTTACTTCATTTTCAAATTCTAAATAATAATACCCTTTTTATGTCATTGAAGGTGAATAGTTATACTTTTGTTAGCCTTTTCCTTTACAAATGGTGACTTAGGTTTGTGCTTCTACCCTCCTCCATTCAGCAATTTTGTTTTATGGAGGGGTCCTAGTGGTACATGCCTATCTTTTGATTCCTCTTGTTGAAAGAAGTAGACTGTTGCAAACAAAGTGATACAAGAATGATAAATATGTTTTAAGCATTGTTTTTTCAATGATGTCAAACCTTCTATTTTCTGCTAAGACAACTACTTATATGATATAATTACTATCACTTATTTGATTGATGAAGAGGATTTGATCAAAAAGATGTAACAAAAGCACCTAGAGCAAAGGTTGAGGGTAGAAGTACAAAGTTGTGTCACCTTTCACACTAACTTATCAGAATGACTGAACTTAAGTATTTCTATCTAAAAATCATTTTTTTCCAAACATATGATCTAGATAAATTCATGTTAGCTAACTTATATATGGTCTCACACTTTTCCAATTGGAAATGTCTATTAAATTCATGTTCTATACTAGTTTGTATCCAGTTACTAAATAAATAAAAATATTTCAGAAAAGTGGCATTTCAATAACTCCTACTATTTTTTATGATATTTTTTTAATAACATATAAACACCATTTTATAGAGCTCAAAGTAAAGAATATTCTCATATAGAGTTTATAGTGTTTTAATTAGATGATGTATATTGTAATAAAAAAAATCTACAAGAATGTTTTTTAACACTCAAAAAGATGTCAATTTTGAGAAAGAAATATATATTAAATCATATCAAAAAAAATAATAATAATAATATGGCATTCTAGATGAAAGAGTCTCCTTCAAGAATGTATGTTTTTTTCTCCTAGTTAGAGTATAATTATTTCCAAAAATGTGGTGGGACATGAAATCTGACGATTTCAAGTGACTTGAAATTTAAATAATCACAAAAGATAAAATATAGGTCTAAAGCTGATTTTTTATATGGATGTTTGGAATGAGGTTCTTTCTTTATGGGATGTCCATTGGTGTATGGATAATGAGTTGAAGAAATTTGTCCACAGGGATGGTTTGGCTACCCATCCTTACTTTAGAAACCTATGGTCGATTCTCCCACCTTATGTCTCATGGAAAATCTGGAAGGAGAGGAACAATAGGATTTTTTGGGAGCAATCAATAACTAGCTTGGGGGTGGCTCAACAAGTTATCAGGCTACTAAAAGAATGTAGTGGGATCTAGTGTTGGAAACCCCCCATCCTCTAAGTTCAACTGATATGAATTGGGCTTCAACTTGGAGTGTGTGCCCGATGGTGGCATGTTTTGACAATTCCAAAACCTTGGTAGGAAAGGAGATGGTTTGGCAACCCCCCCAAGTCCTGGATCAAGCTAAATTTTAATGGATCAGCCATGATGGATAGCACTACTATGGGAAGTATCCTTCAAAATAACATGGGAATTTTGGTGGTCACTTATTTGGGTAACTATGGTGGAGGCTCTAATAATAAAGTTGTGGTGCTTGCACTTCTCTAGGGTCTGAGAATTGCAAGAACTCGACGAGTCACTAAGTTGGTCATAGAGGGGGACTCTATGCTAATCATCAAGTCCGCTAAGGGAGAGGGAAAATACAATTGGTTAATTAAAACCACAATCAATGAAATATGAAGGATGATGGAAGATTATCATGATATCGACATAGCACATATATATCAAAAAGGAAATAGCATGGTGGATGACCTTGTCAAAGTTGGTCACAGTGTAATGTGGTTAGTAGAACATGGGATGATGTTAGTTTATTACCATCATCATCTCAAGTTGTGATGGAAAGGGAGTGTACCTTCAATAATGAAATATGAACTATCAAACTAGGTGGTAGTCTCCTTTTTTACACTAGAATGTGGTGCTTCATAAATGGTTTTCTTGCCATTCTTGGATGTTGATTAACATTTATGTCCTAACTACCATTACTATTAATTACTATCGTAAAAGGATACAAAGTGGGAATTTGGTGAGATTCAAAGAAGGATCTTGTGATGATCACAAAGATAGGTTGGTTAATTCTCACAATTGGTACAACTTGTGATGACCATTTGTAGATGGAAAAGAACTGCCCACAAATACTATGTTGAGAGATGTTTTTTTTTTTTGGGAAAAATTGTCGATTTATAATTACTATGCAATGCCTTTTCATTTTCTCCATTTTGCCATTGCATATTATATTTTGCAACTCCAAAACCTTGTGCAAGGATATGTCATTGGAAGAGTTGGTAGTGAACCTAGATGATGACATGGGCACCAGTGATTGTATTGAACTAGTGGATGTGGAGGAATGTATCAGTAGCAACAAAGTGGCAATGGTCTACTTGTAGGAGGGAGACCTTTTACCTTATATGGAGGGCATGATTAAACACAATGAGGTCATCTCAATTTAGATCTTTCAAACTTGGAAGGATAGAAAAGTTTTTACTAATGGCATGAGCTTTGAAATTTCTGAAGAAAGCATTGCAAGGGTTAGGGATTTTGTATTGCATTGAAAGAAATGTAGTAGGCAAGCTAAGGTCAATGAGGAAGTGAGCTGGAAAAAATTATTCAAATTTAGGGAGGAACCAAAGAGATTGCATGGTGGGTATGTACAAGCTTCCTTCTTAAGCCATGGGATGTAATCTGCTATGCGATTATTATATACATTACCTTGGAGGACCATTGTCATGTACTATATTATTATTACTTTCATACCCTAAATCATTTCAGAATCTCAACCTTATTTTGTTTCCTTTTTTTTAAGGCTAGAAGGAAACACAAAGAGGGGAAACCCTTCTATCTTATCCTCTAGGGCCTCATGAGTAAACTTTTTATCCAGCACTTGCCTCATAATCCCCCTGTCTTGATTAACCCCCTAACCTCTATCACCCCTTAGATCTCCCTGGATATCAACCCTAGCTCTACTTTTAAGAGGTCCAAGAAAGCCAATGTCACCAAGGTCAAAATTAGCCCTGAGGTTAAAGTTAGCATTATTGAGTCAAATCTAGATACCAGGAAGGGCAAGTAGTGTGCTAGGAGAACCAACAAGCATCTTCAGCTGGAGAAATTTAAGACCCCCTTGAACTACAACTCTAGCTCTGACTCCTCTGATAGTGAGGAGAAACATGCTAGAAAGAAAAGACTCCACTAGGACATTAAACCTACCCTAGCTCTATTAGCCCAACCCATGTCTTTGATACCCTGGAAGCTACCCCAGCTTGTTGTGGGGGGGAAGACATCACGTCTTCTAATAAGCAAACCTCCAAGGGAATTAGGAAGAAAGATAAACATAGCCACACTAATATATGTGTAGAGAGGCTTGAGAAGGCCATGAGAGACATGGTGGATAACCATGACACTATCTACCATAGATTTGAAACCCTGGTTGAGCTCTCCACCAAGGTAATGCACTCTACAACCACAACCTTCTACTTCCTACATGCTAACAAAGAGGAAAAGGACCTATGAAAGACAACTGAGACAACTTGTTCCATCTATGGAATACTAGCTAAAAAACTATCCTGGATAGGCAAGTGAAAGTGGAGGAGGAGGATGTAGTGAGGGAAGCACCTGAGGAGTAGAAGAATGGTAACTAGGAGAAGGAAGAGAGCATCTAGCCTAGGATCTATTGTGTTTTATATATATTTTTATGATTATGTCTCTGAACTTTACACCCCACAAGATTTTTTGGACTGTGTTGATTACTTGGACCAATAGTAGTGATGTCTTTTAAATGTTGTTGGTTCATTATTCAATTTCTTATGCATAGTAGTTTAAGGACTATGGCTAATGACAATTCAGCTCTAAACATATTATGGTTTTTCATGTTTAAAGTGGGTATAGGTAAGATAACTAGGAGGCAACCCCCAACTGAATTCTCAACCTTTTTGTACTCTGGGGCTAGCCTCCTATCTTTTTGGTTACTATCAACTAACACAAAAACTTTGATTTACTAGGGAAAATATGGTGTGAATGAAGAATCATTAAATTATGAAAAGTTCAATTTAAAATAGCTATAATAGACAAAATATACAATATTTTTGAATATTTCTTTTGGATAGCTCTAGTTACATAAGTCATCAACAACATACTTCAAATTTCGATGGAAAAACATTTATTTGCAGTTTTTTTTTTTGGTGGGAACTATAACCCCTAATTTGTTGGATTTTTAACACTATAAAAAAGGTCACTGAAAATTATAAAATCAAACAATTTTTATTTTTCATAATTTTAAAAAAATAATACACATAAATTTCATCCTTTTATACACATATCATCAGTTTAGACCAACTTAAAATTTAAAACAAAAATATGATTTTTACATTCTTGAAGTTTAACAGTTTTTTTATGTTAGCTTTTTCTTTTGTAAAAGGGTGAGACCTGTTTATACTTTTACTCATACCTTGTGATGATATTTCCATCAGTTTGGATTTATCAAATTCTATAAATTCTACTTAAAAATAAATTATTATACATAATTAATTTTTGTTCTTGTCTAATTTACTTCTTCCATCTTTTTCTCACAAATATTATTTTAGATTTTTTAAATAATTTTTTTGAGCTCTTAACATTAATTAATTTCTTTGGTATGATCTTCATTCATGTGCACCAACAACAATCAAGGTCTACACATTAGAGACAAATGATGATTTTAGAGTTAGACTAGAATCCAAATTTTAAGATTTTCTTATTTATAGTGAATCTTGGCATGATTCAATAAAAGGAAAAAAGTTTTAGATACAATTCAAGTACAAATTAAATTATTGAAATTATATAATTCATGAGAAATTATATTAAAATTCTTTAATGCCTCACATATTATGTATCTAATATATCTTTATAATATTATAATTTATATATATTTAGCTCAAAAATTTCTTAATTTATTTTCATCACATCATTTTGTATAATAGTTATCAATTATCAGTATTCCTTAACATATTAACTTTCCTCTATAATGTTCTACACTACAATTATTTGCACAAGAATAATTAGTATTCTTTACAAGTTGTTTAACTTGTATGTCATGAATACATGGAGGTGGAAGTGACCTTGTAAATATTTCATAACTTGTATCCATCCACAACTCACTAACATAGAAACAAATTTCTTAAGATGATATTGAAGGATCAATAAGCTTTTTCCTATTAGAGTTGAAATCTTGAATGCCAAAAATTCCTTGCAAAATATTTCAAGATTTAGGTCACTAGTTATTCAACTATTAATTTTGTCAAAGAATTTGAAGGGTGATAAAGTAGGAAATAATATAAGATGTAATTAATGCAAGACATCCACATTCAATGGTGGTTCTTTTAAGGGTAAACATGTCTAAAAAAATTGTTCTCAAACTAAAAATGCATGATATAATATCTAAATTCATATTCATCACATTATTTTGTATAATAATTATCAATTCTTATTATTCCTTAAATTTTTTTATCTTTCCTCTATAATGTTTTACACTTTTATTATTTGCATAGGAGTAATCAACATTCTTTCAAGGCTATTTATCTTGTATGCAATGAATACATGGACATGTAAATATTTGTCATAACTTGTATCCATCCACACCTCACTAGCATAGAAACAAATGTCTTAAGATGATATTGAAGGATCAATGAGCTTTTTCCTATTAGAGTTCAAATCTTGAATGTCAACAATTCCTTACAAAACATTTCAGGATTTACATTAGTAGTTATTCAACTATTACTTTTTGGAAGAATTTGAAGGTTGATAAAATAGGAAATAATGTAAGATGTAATTAAGGGTACAAAAGTCTAAAAAAAAAATTCTCAAACTAAACGGTGCACAAGAACCAAATGTAGAAGAAAATAAGGAGGTTAAGAGTCCTTATATGAGAAATTTAAATTCATTTGAATAATTTATGATTTATTTGAGTCAATTAAGTGAAGATGTAAATGTTAGACAAGCCATTTGTAATAAGTTGTCAAAATTGTGCAAGGTCTTAATATGGTCAATAAGGTCAAAATGTATTTGTAAATATAAGGAATGGTAGGAAAATATTATAAGTGGTGGTTAATATTCCATTATGACATGATTGTAAGGTCAACTCAAAGTTGTGAGATCAAAATGTTCAAAATAAAAAAAGTTTCTTAAAAGTTGCAACTTTAAAACTTTTTGAATAGTGTAAAGAAGGGTTTTAAAAGGTAAAGTTGGTTCTAAAGGTGGTTGACAAGTATTAAACTATAAAAATATCTATAAAAGCATTGTAATGGTCATTCCAATTCAATAAGGAGAAGAAGGAATCATTTTGGAAGCAAGTTTGGAGCTTTTCTAATATTTTTGGTTTGATTGGTTTTTTAGTTTTCTATTGTTTCTAGGCCTTGTACAAAAATGTAGAGGACGGAAACTATTTATAATATTCAGGTATATTTTGATAGTATGGTGAAACATATTTCTTCTCTATTTAGTTTGGAGCAATTTCATTTAGTTTTGAGGAAGTTGTGAGGATTTTGGTGAAAGTTAATTTAGGTTCTCTTGCAAACAACCATATTGCTGAAATTTTTTATGGAAACATTTGGAATAATTGGGACCTCGAATTATATTCATTGAAAATATATGTGAATTAAATTTCATGTACTTTTGAGTTGAGTATCTTTCATTCATATTTATGAAAGTCGTGGATAGTTCAGTGAAAATTGGTTTTTCAAATAACTTCAATCAAGTTGTAGGTAAAGATTTGTACTTTTATAATGATTTATTCATTGCAAGAATTAATGGTTTAGTGATTATTGGATTTTGTGTCATTTAGATTTGGCTTGAGAAATATTTTGGATCCCTAGGCTAGATTATAGGTTTCATTTTTGGTTTATGAGAATGCAAATGGGTCTCAGAGTGGAGACCATAAGTTGTAAATGATTTATGTAATTGTGATAAGCTTTGTATATGTTTTAGTAGGCTTGGTTTGGAACAGTTTCTACAAAGGGTTTGGAAAGAAAATGTCAACTAAAAAAGTTACAAATAATATAACTAGGAATGGAAGTAAGATTATGTGAATGATGAAGTATTGATAAGCTTGTTTTGTTTTACATCATTGTTAGTTTTAGGTAACTTGGACAGCTTTTCATCCATATGTGATTAGTTAGAAAATATTTTTAAGTTAAAAGACTCCTTCTAGAAGAGACCGGTAACCTATTGGTTAGGTTGTTATCAAGAAGAAAATAGAAACTTCTTGATTAGGTTGTTATCAAGAAGAAACTAGAAACTTCTTGGTTAGGTTGTCTTGACCAAGAAGCAAATAGAAACCTCTTGGTTAGGTAATATAAAAGGGGGCTCAAGGGAGGCATTTGGAGAATAGAATAGAGGAATAGAAGAAGTTGTAGAAGCATTTGTAGTGTTAGAAAATGAGTTTGCAATGATAGCAAATAGTCTTGTAGTGTTAGAAAGAGTGTAGTGATAGCATTGGGGATATTAGTGGGGAATTTCAGGAGGAGAAATAAGGAGGTTGTTTGAATTTTTCCAGTGGGAGGCAAGGAATTTTGTATCTCTTGATTTACTAAAGTTAATATATTTTCCATTTGTAGAACTAGTTTCCCTTAGGGGTTTTCTAGGGATAATTTGTCTAAAAATATTGTGTTCTCTGTATCGTGAATTTCTTTCTATATTTTATTGGTGAAGTTATAGTTAAGTTATTTTTTGATATTAGTTGTGAATTATTTTTTCAAAAGTTAATAATAGTTTACAATAGGATATTAATAATCAATGATTGCAATAGTGTTAATTTTCACATGGTATCAGAGCAGTGCTGAGGCAAGAAGAGTTTTTCCTTAGGAAATAAATCAAGGGTTTATATAATCTATATTAATATCTTCAAAATTATTATTGCTTTAGTCTCTTGAGATGACTTCAGTTGGTTTGAGAGATCAAGACAGATTAGATGGTACCTCAAATTTTGATGGCTAGAAGGCAAAAAAAAATTATTGTTGGAAGAGAATGGTATCAAGGATTATGTTACCAATGTTGTAGTTGTACCAACATATGTGACATAGCTTGCAACATATAAGAATGGTGATTCTAGGGTGAGGAGGATTATCCTTGATGGTGTCAAAGATCACCTTGTTCCATATATTTGAGAACTAGATATAGTGAAGAGGATGTGGGATTCGATTATGAATCTGTACCAAAATGCTACCACTAATGGAAAGATGATTCTTAGAGAGAAGATCAAAAATACTAGGATGAATCAGGGAGAAGACATTAGAAGTTACCTCACTGGGCTTAGACTTGTCAAGGAAAAGTTAGCAGCTATTGGAGATAGTCCAAGTGATGATGAGCTAGTGAGAATAGCCCTAAGAGGGTTTTCTAAACAATGGAGTTTCTTTGTTCAAGTTGTCAGTAGATGAGATACCTTACTAAGTTGGGATCGACTATGGACTAATTTTACTAAGGAGGAGTTTAGAATAAGTCTTTTCAATGGGTCTAACAAGAGTCAAAAAAGTGAGGTGGAATAGGAGAATGTTGCCCTAGTAGAGAAAGGGAAAGAAAAGAATGGATCTAGCAAAGGATCAAATTCACAAAGTGAGAAGAAGAAGAAGGACCTTTCTATGGTCAAGTTCTTTAGATGTCAAGAGTATGGTCACTATGTTAGTGATTTCCCATAAAGGAAGAAGGAAAAGAAGTAGGTGGTAGCTTCAAAAAGTGCAGAAGAACTCTCGAATAGACTAGAAGATGAGTTTGCACTTATAGCTTGTATGGTGAGCTCAACCTCACAAACTATCTAGTTTATAGATAGTGGGGAATCATTCCATATGAAAGAAGTTAGAGAGTACTTCTCTAGTTATAAGAATGAGAACACCAATATCTAGATTTCTACGGAAAACTTGTCCAAACTCAACCCAGTTAAGAGAGGGATTGTTCAGCTTCAAATGGAGAATGGAAAGATAATTCTAGTTCATAATATATTGCATGTACTAGGCTTAGGTATGAATTTGATTTTTGAATTTTTTCTTTAGGATAGGGGGTAAGATGTACTCTTTAGAGGGACTCATGTGTTGATTAAGCATAAGGATTGGAAATCACCTTGACTATTAAAGTTAGGAATGGTTGCCTTTATATATTGCAGTTTGATACTCCTAAGGAACTCATGATCAAGTTGTAATCCTAGAGGTCTTGGAGAGTTATGACATAAGGGAATGGGCCATATTCATCATGAAGCACTCAAATTGCTTCATGAGATGGTAACAGGTTTTCCAGAGGGGAACACAGAGCATGATGATGCATGTAAGGGATGTGTGTTGGGAAAGTTTGCAAAATCATCTTTTCCAATGAGTGACACCAGATCTAAAGGTGTTCTTGATCTAGCACATTCAGATGTTTGTGGATTGATGTCAACAAAATCTCTCAAAGGATATGAGTACTATGTTACTTTTATTGATGATTTCTCTAGGAAGACTTAGATATACATCTTGAAGATCAAGGATGAGGTTTTTAGTCGATTTCAAGAGTTCAAGGCTCTAGTTGAGAACTCTATAGGAAATAAAATAAAGGTCCTTTAGTTAGACAATGGAGGTGAGTGCAAAGGAAATAACTTCTGGGAGTTCTATACTAGGGAAGAAATTAAGATAGAGTGGAATATTCCTTACAATCCATAATAGAATGGAGTTGTTGAGAGGAAAAACCATTCTATATCAGAGGTGTAAAGAGCTATGCTACATGACCAAGATATGTCCCACTACTTATGGGCAGAAGTGTGTCTAGTAGAATAGTCTACATTCAAAACATGGTTCCACACAAGGCACTAGAGAGGATGAGACTAGAGGAAGCTTTCATGGGAAAGAATCCTAATGTTAGCCATTTTAGAATATTTGGGAGTTTGGCATATTGTCATATTCTAGGTGATACATGTACTGAGTTAGATCATACTATAGAGAGGGGTAACTTTGTTGGGTACAGTAAAACCTCAAAGGCATATAGGATTTGTATCCCTAGGCCTAGAAGAATTATTATCAGATTTGATGTTAAGTTCATGGAGGACAAGGAATTTAGAAGGTCCATATATTTTCTAGAAAATGATCAAAGTGAGTAGCTAGCAGAAGCTCCAAGGCCTAGTCAAGGGCAACAAAGCAAAAGTATAGTTACTAGTACACGTATATGCTCAAGTGGTGAAGATTCACAGAGCATGGAGCAATAGGTATAGTAGGAAATGCATCTAGAATAATTAGAGGTTGATATTTCATCCTCTATAGTTGGAAATAAGAACCACGAGGTTCAAGAGAAACTAAGGGATACTCAAGAGTTTGTGGGAGTTCCTAGGAAGAGTACTAGACAATGGAGACAACTAGCCAAGTTCAATGACTATGTGGCATTAGTTAGTTAGTTGGTAGATAGTGAGCCTTCTAGCTATTAGGAAGCTATAGAGCATCAAGTATGGCAAGATGCTATGGTTGAGGAGTATTCCTCAATAATGCAAAATGATGTGTGGGAGGTAGTGCCTAGACCAATAGAAAGGGAAGTCATTGGAACATGGTAGATCTATAAGACAAAGCATGGTGTAGATGGTAGCATTGAGAAATACAAGGCAAGGTTTGTGGCCAAGGGGTTCTCTTTGAAGGAGGGAATAGACTATGAAGAGAGATTTACTCTAGTGGCCATGTATACTTCTATACAAGTTGTGATCTCATTTGTATCACAAATGGGATGGCAGATCCATCAAAAGGATGTCCAGGTAGCCTTAATTAACGGCAAGTTAAAAGAGGAGGTATACATAGAGCAGCCAGAAGGTCTTTTAGCATATAAAAAAAAGACCCATGCATGCAAATTAAAGAGAACATTGTATGGATTCAAGCAAACTACCAAAGCATGGTATGAGCACATTGATATGTACTTGTAGGGAATGGGATTTGTGAAGAGTGAGGCGGATGCTGACCTCTACTACTTGGTGGTTGGTGGTGAGGTTCTTGTTCTTATTCTTTATGTGGATGACTTGTTTCTTATAGGTTCACTAGGGCTCAGTTACAAAAAGGTGGAATAATTCTGTAAAAATAGAAAGGGGCATTAGATAGAAAACCCTAAAAAGTGTCATGCTTAACCTCTCAATCGTAGTAATCAAGTAGGCCATTGAAAAGTATGAGACTAGGTAGACTCAAAGATTAAATACTTTTTAAACTTTAACAAATGATATTAAGGATTTTGTGCTGTCCACAAAAAAGTTATGGAAAACAAGTTTTGATGAAGAAGGTAAAATGTAAAAGGATGAAGAGAAAGAGGTACATACTCTAGAAGAGTCTGATATAGAGATGATGGCAGCAATTGTGATTCCATCTCTACCTTCAACTTCAACCCAAGCTAGTGCTACACCTAGTGTATAATAATTAGAGAAGAAGGAACAAAGTCTTCCATCCACCTAATTAGTAACCATGTTTGACGCAGTGCAATACAACCACACAGCGGAAACACAACAACAAGAAGCAACAATACAAGATCTGATACCAAATCACAACTCTTTTATTATAAAATAATTATTACATGCAATGTGCTAAGCTGTAAGGCCTTCTCGGTTACGACCAGATACAAAGCAAGTAATAGTTCTGCAAGATTCCTCAAGATCCAAACCCAAACCCTAGCTAGTCCAGATCCACACTCTGGTAGAAACTTCCAAGGAAGATCTCAACTTGTGCTTGCAAGCCCACCAAGCAATCTCCTTATTTTCCAAGTTGTAGCTACTAGCTCTGCTCCACACATTCACAACTCCATCACAATCCTGTTGTAAATTGCCTCACATTCGGTGCTCTATTCAGAGACTCAGGAAAACTCACTCTTTAGCTACTTCCCACACCCACTCCTCTTTTGAGTGAATGAATAATCACTAAAGACTTCCCCACAACCCCTACTTATACCAATCTAAGCCACAAGTTGGCCTCCTACAACAATTAAATTCCCAAAATTGATGTCTTAGTAAAATTTCTATATCTCCTAGTTCCAAATGAATTAGAACTCGAGCTTCAAACTGTAGTCGAGCCTACAATAGGCACCAAATTCCTAAGCAAATTCGAGCTCCTCCCAGACCATGCTGAGTGACCAAAGACCATGATAAGTGACCAAGGACCATGTTGAGCTCCAAAGACCATGGCGAGCTCCAAGCCCATGCCGAGCTCTAAAGAACATGCAGAGCTCCAAGACATTGCCGAGCTCCAAGAACATGCCTAAGCTCCAAGACCATGCCGAGCTCCATAGACCATGTCAAGCTCCCATAGCATGTCGAGCACGATTCCTTCTTTGATCGAGTACCATTCCAATCACCCTCCAAAGCAACTACCGAGCCTCCTCCCATGAACTCCAAAGTAGACACCGAGAAAATACAAGATGCTCCTGCATTAGTGTTATAGACTCAATCTACCTTTGGGGAATCTTTAACCAAATAGAAACTAAAGGATGAAGAAAAGGTTGACAAATGATACAAAGAAGAAACTAAGATACAACTGACTGGAGAGGAGAAGAAAGACAAGGGAAAAGGTAAAGCAATCATAGTATCTCCTAGTGCCAAAAGTAGAGGAAAGGAAAAGTAAAAAATCCCTGATGAGATTGACCTAGACACTAAGATTATGATTCCAAATAAGGATCAATCCAATCTCACTGCTAATTAGATGGTGTTCCTTAGTGATCTATGGAGGAAAAGTGCACAAAAGAACAAGTTGAGAGCAGAAATAAATAATTTTTTTGAAGATATCAAGGACATATTTTTTGATATATTGTAAAATGATGTAAATAATGAGGCCCCTATTATTGAGAAATTAGTAGACATTGTACATACATACAATATACAGATATAGATGAGTAAGGGAAACTTCTACAAAGGGCATAAAGAAAGTTTCAAAATAAAGTTTTGGAGAATGTAGAAAAGAAAATTGCTATTGATCAAGTGGTACTTTCCACTCTCATAGGAACTCTTGAAGGAATTATAAATAATGTTGTTTCCTTGTTTACAAAAAAATATGATACTTCAATTTTCTCTAAGGAAATAGAAGACAAGCTAACAAAAAATATTAAATATTTGAAGAGAAGTGCTAGTTAATTAGCACTTGACCTGAGTACTAGCTCAAATCATTGTGCGAAGGTCTGGTTTTTGATAGATTTATAGGGAAATTTATTAACTTGGGAGGAATCCAACATAAGTGAAACCATATCAAACATCTAGAGTATGATACTTCCTCACATGAATGTGATGCAAAAGCATTTGGCACATACAAAGACATTAGTTCATGACACCAACTTCTCAGTTGCAGATCTCATGATGGAGCTATCAAATGAAATCAAGATTGAATTGCACATTTTGAAGGTACTACATGAAAATTGGGATAAAAATATATCTTTAATTTTCAAAGTGCATAATGACTTCCTCACACATTTTGGTATTACTTTATAAGTGGTTATGTGCAAGATCATGGTCAACCAAACTATGCTCTTAAGTGGCAATAAAAAATTAGAAAATTAAGGATATGTAAACTTGACGTGCAATTTTCTACTTGTTATTAACTTTATATCTAAAATTTGTGAGAAAAGTATCTCTAGAAAATTGAATCTAGTTTCTAAACTACTAAGACTTATCTCAAAAAAATAAAAATTGATTGGTCAAAATTTTGAATTTTAATGCAATATTACAAAAATTTCAAAACAAAAATAAGAAGTATACGCATGTCTAACCACCTTAGTCAAAATCAAATGGTAATATTTTTTAATAATATTATAGATATAAGTAGTAGACTTATACCTGGATGTGACATGCATTTTTAGGTATTTTCATTCTAAATAAATAATAATTAATTAATTTTTGACTTTAGTATTTTTGGAATAAGAAAACTCTTGTGTCTCACCACCTTAACTAATTCAAAACTTTGCAAAATTCAATTTTCCATTTTTTTTCCTTATAGTAGAAGAAACATAGAATGTGATGCATCTTTTGGGTTTAAAAAATGTTGCATCATTTGAAAGTTATAGTTGTTTTTCAAGTAGTGTGTCAGCCAACACTTTATCTATAATTCCATTAGAAAATAATTAATAATTACTTACTAAACTCATAATTTGGAAAACCTTACATTTATGGAAAGATAAGAACATTCTTAAGAAACCCTTTTCATTTCATCAAATTTTGGTGAAAAAAAAAAAGTTGTCAGCTACATGTGGATATATGTAGGATCATGGTCAACAAAACTATGCTCTTAAGTGGGAATAAAAAATAAGAAAATCAAGGTTATGTCAACTTGACATGGAATTTTCTAGTTGTTATTAACTTTATATTAAAAAGTTGAGAGAAAAGAATCTCTAGAAAATTAAATCTAATTTCTAAACTTCTAGGACTTATCTCAAAAAAATAAAAATTGATTAGTCAAGATTTTGAATTTTAATGCAATATTACAAAAATAAGAAGTAGATGTATGTCTAACCACCTTAATCAAAATCAAATGATAATATTTTTTAATAATATTCTAGATATAAGTAGTAGAATCATGCCTAGATGTGACACATATTTTTGGTTATTTTTTATCCTAAATAAATAATAATTAATTAGTTTTTGACTTTTATATTTTTGGAATTAAAAACTCTCGTGTCTGACCACCTTAACTAATTCAAAACTCTACGAAATTCAATTTTTCATTTTTTTCCCTTATAGTAGAAGAAACATAGAATGTGATGCATCTTTTGAATTTAAAAAATGTTGTACCATTTGAAAGTTATAGTTTTTTTTCAAGTAGTGTGTCAATCAACACTATATACGTAAATCTATTAGAAAATAAGTAATAATTACTTACTCAACTTATAATTTGACAAATCTTAAATTTATGGAAGGATAAGAACATTCTTAAGAAACCCTTTTTATTTCATCAAATTTTGGTGAAAAAAAGTTGTTAGCTACGTGTTTGAAGAAAAAATCACATAAAAATAGGCCAAAAGAACATTTTTAAGATGTTTTTAAAGTTGACCATATAGGTCTAGTATCAAAAGATATAGTAGACCTTATAAAGATATTAATTGTTTTCATTTAGTATCAGGGTGGGTGTGAAAAATGTTGGAATAGATTTTGAAATGGTTTGAGATATTTTAGAACTACAAATTTTTTAGATCGCCACTTTTTGGCACACCATGATCCTACACATACCCATGTTTCAAGTAAAAATCACATAAAAATAGTCCAAAAATACATTTTTAGGGTGTTTTTAAAGTTTACCATATAGGTTTGGTATCAAAAAATATAGTAGACCTTACAAAGATATTAATTTTTTTTCATTTAGTATTAGGGTGGGTGGGAAAAAAGTTGGAATATATTTTGAAATGGTTTGAGATATTTCAGAACTACATATTTTTTAGATCGCCACTTTTTGGCACACCATGATCCTATACGTACCCAAGTGTATTTTTTTGGAATTTGTTATAAAAATAAGGGGTAAAAAGAGTATGTATATAATCAAGGAGGAAATGTGTATATGAGGAATTGTATATAAGAATGTTTATATGATATAGATCAGATGTTTTGTCAAACAATTTATGTTTGGAAAATCCAATTTTAGACAAGTTGTAGCTGAGTTATAGAACCAAGCACATTCAAAGAGGAACTTTGACAAGAAAATTTTGATCAAGAGAATTATAATTATAGATATAAATACTCAAGATAAGTGTTTTTGTCACTAATGAAAAAGGGGGAGATTCTTTACCCTATGGTAAGACATATTATCACTTAGTTACAAACCACTTAAGCTATCCAAGAAGGACAATTAATACTAAAATTGAGCTTTCCATTAGGGAGAAGATTTTAGTGTAGCCTAAGAAGATGAAGGTATACTATGTTAATCAATCTCATAGTATAAATTGAGCTATTTAGCATTATCTGTGAGAAACAAGTCTCATGTGTGAATGAAGTTCACAAAGTTAAATGAGCTCTCTGTGTAAACCAAGCTAGCTATATCACTCAAGTTTCCTAGTGTTATCTGAGTTTCTATTACTAATCAAGAAATAATGTCACCTGAACTCACTATATTGCCTAAGTGTCAATAGAAGATCAAAAGTATCGTATTTTTGAGCATCAGTACTTGAGCCCACCTAAAGCTATATTTGGTTTTTATGAGATATCTAATGTGGGAGTCAACTTGGTAAAGAGTTATTATTTGAAGGGTATATAAGGAAGAAAAATCTATATGCCTAACTATGTAATGTAGCAAGAATATAAGATACATAATTATTTGGAGAGAAGAAGTGATTATAGAGCAGAATATGTAATTAGGCTACAAGACAGTATAAAGAGCAGAGGAAAGACTCATCCATAATAGTTAGTTGATCATATTATTCAAAGGAGCTACATCAACAAACAAAGTTGCAAACTAGATATCAACCAACTGACTGATTCTAACAAGTGCATCAGTCAAATCCTCTAACCACATGGAGTTAACATTCTTTTGCTAAGTCTCTTAACATATAAGATACTTCATTATATTGTAAAATCTTGTTACAAGTCAGACCTAAAAATCCTTCATACTCCTAACATTGTAGATCACCAGAAGTGATCAATAGTAGGTCCTAACAGGGAAACTTTATTACTAAAGTAGTGAAGCTTGTGAGTGTCATCCCAACCCTAGGTTTACCTTCTACTTGGAGTTTTTCTGCATTACCAAATCTTGTGTCAAAGTTGTATTACATTTCCAATACAAACTTGTTTTGTGGGCTATTATATATTACACTAATCACAAATGATTACTAACTTGGACATAACATATTAAGGGTGATTAGTAAAATTGAAGTATTATTGGTGAGAGATGGAAGGATGTATAGGTGGTCAAATTGTGCATTCCAAAGGTTATTTAATTAGATGGTTGTGAGGTATACACAAAATTGTATAGTGACTCACAAGCTTCTCTTCCTTTTCTTCTCTACTAAGGGAGGATAAAATTTCTCTTAGATGTAAACCTTAACCCAAATATTTCATTAAAAAATTTAGAAAAAGAACAAGAGTGCTACCAAGTCTCTTAAGTGTCATGTGTACAAGAAAATTGTTACATTTCTCATGTAATTTCTCCATCATAGAACTCCCTCTAGAAGACTTAAGTTTGGACAAGCTTTCTAATCTAGAAATGTAGCAATTCTCTTCATCGTGTGTCCAACTATTTGATGTGCCCTTTAATTACCAATGTGATGTAGAAAATACTAATATTCATGTAATTTCCCTCTTAAGGGTATCACATTAATAAAAAAAATGTCATTTGGAATAATTTATGTGTTATATTTTTCAAACATGATGTAAGTGGTTTCATCCCATATTGAAAACTTGCACACACATTCTTTTACAATGATGTAATCAAAATTTAGTAAGTATGGTTTCAATCATTGTTGTACTTAAGATATTCTTTTATAGATCTATTCATAGTCTTATTATGAATACCATATTGATTTTTAATAGGTATGCAACATTGATTGTATGCACAATCAAGCTAAATATGTTTATATTACTATCAATATTGATATCTTTAATGCTCTTTTCCAATATTAAATATGAATATCAACTTACATCCTAATCAAAACATATTCAAAGTCAAAACTTGAAGAGTTTGAATGTATCAAATTCAATGAAATATAAGTAAATAAAAATTGACTTCTTTTTCTTGCTCTGTGTCCTCACAAGTTTTTATACTTTTGGTACACATTTCTATTAGAATAAAGTGATAACTTAATTATTAAGTCATCTTGAATTGATCATTAAGGTAGCTTTACTTCTCTATTAAGATAACACTTTATGCATTAGTGAAATTTAATAACTATATGAATGATTAAATTATTTATTTTTAGGGTTTGAGATTTTAAGTTACCATATCTCCTTTATAAGAAAGGAAAATAGTAAGAAACCTCTCTTGAAGAATTTATGTAAAATGTTGGCAAATAAAAAATCAAACTGGTATCTGCCAAAGATTCAAAACTTTGGTGGAGTTTTCCACCAAGGTCATGCACTCTGTGGCCACAACCTTATATTTCTTGTAGGTTAATAAGGAGGAGAAGGAGGTGGGCAAATCTACTAAGACCACTTGATCCATCTATGGGTTCTTGGCAGAGGACACGCTGAAGACCATCCTAGACAAACCAGTTAACGTGGAGGAGTATGATGCAAACAATGATGCTCCTGAGGAAAAGAAGGACGACAAGCAAGGGCAAGAAGAGGGCAGCTAGCCCTGATTCTGGTTTATTTGTGTGTGGTTTTATGCATGTTACTATGAATGTGGTACCCCACAAGGTTTGAGTTTTTATGTTTATCTTGATTAATAGCAGCATTTTGTTTAGGAGTTGTTGGTATATTTTATAGACTGTCATGCATATTAGATTAAGGACTAATAGAACCATCAATTATGCTATGGACATTTTTTTTTTTTGAAATTTAAAGATGGCATAGGGTAGATAATTGGGAGGCTAACTAATTCTTTGGCCCTTTTGTTACTTGGGGTCAGCCCCCTATCTCTCTTGGCTTCTATCTAATACTTCAAAAACATTTTATTTTTTCATAAATCAATGACATGAGTCTTTTCAGATATTCCTCTAGTCTTTTCAAATATTCTCCACCCGAAAAAGATTTATTAATATCTGCATAAATTCAACTGTTTAACTAGTTAGCCTTCCTAAGACATTTACTTATTCAAATAGTCTGAGCGATACTCACTGTGCTTAGACTGCTTAAGCATCATACTAAGCTTCATTCTAACACTAAAAGTGTTAAATAGTCAAAGTTGACTTAATTTTTCCAAGCTTAATTTTCTCCTTAGTGTGTGATGTTTAAGGGCGGCCACTCCAAATGCCTTAGCATCACATATTTTAGTACTTTAAGCCATCCGAATTCCTTAGCATCACATATTTTAGTACTTTAAGCCATCCGAATTCCTTAGCATCACATATTTTAGTATTTTAAGCCGTTTTAATTAATTTTAATTGTTCAAAAGTGAGGCTTTTGGTTTCTCATCGGTGAAAGCGTTTAAGATAGGATATTTTCTTTGACTGGCAAATCTAATTTGCCAAAAGAATAATAAGTAATCAGGCAAATCTAACTCAACAGTTCCCATCGAAAGAGCAACCAGTTGATCGGGACAAAAACTTGCAGCCGGATCGGCACGTCCACGGTCCATGTCTGTCACTGTGTATCAGCACTGGTTCTCTCTCACCTCTGTGACGAAGTGCGCGCACATACATTTTTGAAAAAATGGAAATAACATCAAAATTCAGGTCACTTCTTTTCAAATAAGGAAACGCCTTGGGCGTAATAATAAATTAATGGCTGTGAAGTGACCACGAATATAGAGTGGTAAGCGTTACAGCTAGGCCTTTCCCACTCGCCATAAATAATCTAGAATCCATTATATTGGCCGTGCTTCCAATATTTATTTAAGGGTGTCAGTATGCCTTTATCGCTTTTTCTCAAGTCAACACAATGTGGGAAAAGAAATGAGATTGATAAAAACAACTATTCTTTTAAGATATTTGGATTCCATCATGCATTTGCAGCAGGAAAGGCCAGAATGAAAAAATTGCTTCTCAAGTTATTGATTAGCTTTGAATCTTGTATTCAATTCAATTCCTGGAACAGTAAAATGCATAAAAACATGGCAACCAGTATTAACAGGTTTGAGTAATCTTGCTATAGACAAGTAAAGTCATATAGTGACGTCTTAACTTAAACTAGACATTAATGTACAGACGTGTAGTCGTAACTCGGGGCCATGACAATCTATGATTATTGAAAAATAATAATAAAATTGGTTTCTTAATATAAAGCCATAGTAAACAAACACATGATACGCTAGCCGTTGAAAAACTTCAACTTTGACTGACAGGTTCATAGTTTGAAACATTCAAAATAGCTGACAGTCGCAGTCATAACTTCCACCTCCAATGATAAGCTTAATGTTTTGTTATAAATAGGATTCTCCATTGACAAGATGAACAATAACAATATACGACAAATCCAATCACATTTCCTTTAGAGAAGAATGGACAGGCGCTCAGAATATATTCCAGAAATTAATATTTTCTTGCTAGCTAGTCCTCTCAAAGCATTCCAGCAATTAATATTTTGGTTTTGTATTTTTACTAGTTAGTTATGTTCAAGCATTTTTAAACCATCAAAATTGTAAAAATTATACACTGTTAAAGATTATATTGGTTGATATTTATTTCCTTCTGGTAGACTTTCTAATTTGTCGAAAGCTACACAGAACAAATAAATTGATAAAGTCTCTCCATGTGGAAAGAGGGGAGCAAAAATTACCATCAAAATACTATTGTTTTCCATTGAACAAATGTGTTATTTTAAACATTTATAGAATTGACTATTTTAAGATTTGTAAAAAATTTAATAATATATAATAAATAAAATTTTAGTAAATGTGAAATGTGTTATATTGACAATGCAAAACATAAGCATGAATAAACTTTTTATTTTAGTGAAGCCCTTCATACAAGTGTCTTCATTCTTGTTCATTATCCTTGAAAGTGCAAGTAAAACTTTAAATAGATAGTAAGTGCATCAAGATTTAAATCCTTCAAGGTGCGTCCTAACAAGGTTTGACACTTAGGTGAATTTGACAAATGGGTTTTCCTAATTGTTTAGTCAAAGAAAACTTTTAGTTTTGATGTGTACTTATACATGTAATTTTAATTTCCTATATAGAGTCATAGATGTCATTTTGACATGTTTCCATAAGAAATTAATGAATAAATATTTTAAAATCTATTTTATTTATTGAAAATATGTAATAAATGTCAACTATACAATATTAATTATAACATAGATACAAATGTAAAATATGAAGAGAAATAAACTTTCAATAACAAAATATTATTCAATGAGATATTATTTCTTATAAGGTAATCAATAACATATTTAATGCTAATGTTAGGGTATGGTTAGGGTTATCCTAGGACTTATGTTTGCAATTATTGATTGTTATGGTTGGAAATCAATGTAGAGTTAGGAATACAATTAGGGTTCAATTTCACATAGAAATATAAATTTAGGGTTGATTACAATACAAGAATTACACTTAGGGTTTTCTTTATGATCAAGAATAGGGTTATGAATAGAACTATAGTTACACTTGACACATAATTAGATTTGTAACTATGGTAAGGTTTACAAATAAAATAATTGGTAGGATTAGTTTGATAGTCAAATTTGTAGTTAAGATCATATTTATAGTTAAATTTAACAAATATACATAATTAGACATAGGAGGGGCATGAAATCTACAATTACAATTCACAACTCTATTTATGATTGAAAAACTATATTATTTGAAATATTTTTCAAGGAAATTTGTGCAAATATGAAACACCATTAATACAAATAGACTACTGAAGAAATGATGATTAGGATTAAACAAATGAGGCAATGAAGTCACATACATAGGAATTGATAGATTTTTATTTATATTATTATTGACGTACAATTAGATAAGCATACCAACCAACACAATTAACTAGATAGCCAACAAAATATACCACTTATGCATGATGACACATGAGAATGATTACACTAACACGCCTTCCCTAAGCATAATTTAGATGAGGAAAAAAGTATGTCCTAGAATCAGAGCCTAATACTTTCAACCACATAAGTACAATGCACTTGTAAAGATGAGGAGAAAAACATGCACAAAAATAATCCACCCTAGATGAGGGTAGAAAATGTTATCCAAAGAATGAAACTCAATATAAGAAAGCATGTCATTCCCTTAGAAAGAATAAGAAAAGAGAGTATTCATCTATCTTACCCTTTGGAGGACCCCTTGTAGTCATTCCATATGTATAATATGTATCTCTTGTCATTATTTTTATCTCTTCCATGTGGGGATCCCTCCACCTCCCCCTTACATCTCTCTACATCCCTCATAGGAGAAGTGATATTACCAGGGTTACCTCTATCAAAGGTATCAGAAACATGGGAGGGGCTAGGGCTAACCTTGCTCTCATGGCCATAACCAATGTGGTAGAAAATGTTATGAAACTCAATATAAGAATAATGTAATTCCTTTAAAAAGATTAAGAAAAGAGATTATGCATCTTCCTTACCCTTTGGAGGACCCCTTGTAGTCATTCCATATGTATAATCATACATTTTAAACATGTTCCAAGGGAACAAGATTCCTCCATCTAGGTGGCAACAATACCACACATATCAGTAAGTTATCTTTATGTCACAAAAATGAATAAAGTTTGAAAGAAAAATCAAAATGAATGAGCTCTAAAATCTAATCAATACCACTACATATAATAACTAAAAATTAAAATCACCCCTCCAAGTGCCACTCAAATTTCTCTACACCAATTTCAAATGGTGTACATTCAAGAAACAAGATAGTATGGTTATAGTTCTAAATAGTAATTTTTTTCTTGAAGTCCTTGTTGAGACCATATTAGCCCTCCTCATTTTAATATTTCAAATTAGGGTATTGCAGTTAGCTCAAAGACTAGTCTTCCTTTCATGAAAATTAGATGAGTTGTTTTTGGATGCATCTAAATCTTGTCTTTATTCAACCAAGCAAGGATATAAAGAAAATCATTGTAGAATTAATAAATCATCATTTAATGTGCCTACATATTCAATTGGAATAGTGTAATTCTTCCTGAAGTTTGAAGCTACTTATGGCTTGCACTTCACAAAGAGTATTAATTAGTAATAGACTAACTATGTTATCCATTGCAAATTCATTCCATTACATAATATGTGGAAAGGAAATTGAAATAGGGGATTGACTCTTCTTTTGACATTCATTTGCAGATCAATGTTGACACTTTATTATAAAAAAAGATAAAATTCCTTGCTCCTCTTTCAAGTTGAATATGAGGTTGGATCCAAGCATGACCAATATTATACTAAAACTCATTTTTTCCTTGTGTTTGTAAATTAGTTCTAGCATGGTGTGATGTCCTTCGTGACAGAAACACAAACATATTTTTAGGAAAGAAGTGTCATTTTTCTAAATTGTTTAGCTAAATATAACTAAATCAATTTATGAAGTGGTAAACATGTTTGTTCATAAACAAAAACCAACTTCTCCCATTTTGTTAAACTGGGAAGTCTTTGATGTGGGAATGAGATTATTTATCCTTGTCATATTTGGTGGTTTCAACCCCAATAAGGATTTGTGAAAGTGAATATTGACAATGCATCTCGAGGTAATCTAAGGAAATTTGAAACACACACACACACACACATGTGTGTGTGTGTGTGTGTGTGTGTGTGTGTGTGTGTGTGTGTGTGTGTGTGTGTGTGTGTACATATACATACATATATATGTATGTATGTATAAATATGCATGTATGTATATGCATAGACATACATATATTCATGCATACATTCATACATACATACATACATACATACATACATACATACATACATACATACATACATACATACATACATATATATTAGAGATTCATTGGGTCATCTAATAGCTGCAAAGGAAAATACATTTCTTATAGAAGTAAAAAATATTATGGCTATGCACCAAGGTCTATGGACAAAGTAATTGGGATTTTTTAGTATTCATATTGAAGGTGGTTCACTTATTACGATCAATGTTTATAGAAATAGAAGGTTTTGTTCCTAACAAGTTGATTATTTTTACAATAATTCTAGACTTTAATAATTGATGAGTACGAAACTTATATCGTATACCTATTATGAGGGGAATAAACTTGTAGATTTTTTGAACTTTATGGGTACAAATGGTCAAGAAATTAATTCATTAGTATATTCCATCAATTGGGATTTATATGCAGAATTCATAAATATGTAATGTGAAGAATCAACCTAGTAAGGTTTAAAGGATCTTCATTAACTTCAACACTCACTTTATATAGAAGGTTATTGGATAATAAGGATAGATACTAGATTTTGAATGCATATATATGATTCAATCACATTGGGAAATTAGCTAAATATATGGGTGCAAGTAAATTAGGAGACATTTGTCTAGTCTATTTCAGCTACTTCACAACTTTGACCTTGAGTGTTCTTAAACAATATTGTTAAGCTTGTATTGGAGATACATGTGTTCACCATGTTTATTGTGATCTTCTTTCCTCAACTTGACAATATCTCATAAAAAGATGTCAATGTTGCTAATATTATCAATAATTTCTTATATCATTTATCTCTAGTTGTATAGGTGATTGGAAGTCATAATTTTTGATAGTTGGTTGTCAAACTAGTTTTGAATATAGAATTTTGAACATTTTGGGATATATCATAGCTAGCATGTGGCTATTTTAACTTGCAATTCTCACTTCCATATTGGCCTCTTAGGATAAGGCCAAATAATGCAAATATATTCCTTGAAATATTACGATGGCCTTTCAATCTCATCAGTTAATGGTTATTATTGTTGGTAGTTTGTGGTACACACATTAGTTGATGGCATTTAGGAAAGTATAGTTCACCTATGTTGAAATATATAAAATAGGATTTGAAATAGATAAGTGGATTGTGTTATGGTACTCTTCTATCATAACACCTTAATTATTAGTTAATACTACTTGAGTTCTTTAGAGCTAGAATTTATACTACTTTTCCCCTCTACCTGGTTTCACTATTGTCGCATACAAGGATTTCAATAATCAAAGAGTTGTTTGACATTTTCACATTTTAACTTGAATCACAAATATTTATTGTTTGCCACTTCTAAATCGATCCTACCATTGACACAATTCATGGATGTTTCTTATCTTTCACTTGTGCGATGAGTTATTCTCTTGATCTACATATTTGTGTGACATTCTATTCATTTCTAATCTAATATTATTCAAATCATTCCACTATCCTTTTAAAATGTCAGTATGAGTAGCGAATCCTTAGAATATTTTAAGTTATTCCAAGGGAATTCCTAGGCTTCCATACTTGTGAACAAAAGATAATAGAATACTTCTCTCTTAATTAGAGCCTTAAGATTCCACCAGTTGTTGATAAATGTCATCATGAGATCAATTTTTAATGATAATATTGTGTTATTGTTTAAAATACATAGCCTATATCTTGTTAAGTTTGTTAGGTGCGTAATCTGGGAAGAGGTCCTTTTAATTGTATTTAGGTGTCTCTACGCCCAATGTCAATATATTTGTGTCAAATTCTATGAATTTAATCTATAAATAATATGTATCAATAATCATAATTATATATAAAATTTTAGAAATTTATTAAAGAAACAAAGAATTTTATTAATGATTAACCTTAATCTCAACTAATATATATTTATATGGGTGTTAAATTTTCAATAAAAATAAAACATTATTTTCCTTAATATTATATTTTATTATTTGAAACACAGTTTTATAGTATTAAAAAAAATAAAATTAAATCATTTAATTCTTTTAATTTTATTTTTAACCAATAGTAAATTACTTATATTTTATTTTATTATACTTTCTTTTACATTAAAAAAAATCTTTTGAAATTAGATTTTATAAAATTTATTTTATACAACTTGCCTCCAACCAATCCAAATCTTGCCCTATTATTTCATAATTTTATTTTTGTTAACCTAACAATCTGCATTATACTCTTTCTTAAAGATGCTTAATAAGAGTAAGAAAAAACGATAAACAATCAACATCAATGAGAGTCACAATCTAAGAGCATTCATATTACGATTGGTACCACACCCACCGGTGTTCGGCTATTGTCCGTTCAACTTCAAAAATGAGTGCGTTTCAGTGATGGGGGCATATTGCTCTCCCATGGAAACGACTTTTAGCATTTATAGCTCAATTACGATAAATAACCATACTTTGACCTTATCGTCCTCCTTGAATATATGCCAACAATCTATCTGGAGCGGTGCCGGCTTCTCTTGGTAAGCTTGCAAATCTTCAAGCCTTGAGGGCAGGCTATGGTAACCGCTATACGAGCACTTTACCGCCTGAAATCGGTAACTGCACGAAGCTGAGGTACATTAGCTTTGCCTCCTCCAATCTGAATGGCATAATCCCATGGGAAATAGGCAGATTGCAAAACCTGGAATAGCTACATCTATTTGATAATCAATTTAATGGTTTTCTCCCTTCAAGCGTTGGGAATTGCACTTCTCTGCAAGTGTGTTCTGTTTATGATAATAATTTACAAGGCTACAAGAGATAGACGCCTCGACATTCTATGGTTGTACAAGAATCTTCTTTCAGGGTTTCTTTCCGCTGAATTGGGCAACCTGTCAATGCTACAAGAGATAGACGTGTTCTCCAATAATCTTGTTGGAAGCATTCCGGGGGAAATTGGTAGTTTGAAAAGTTTGAGTTACATGAGCCTCGCAAGTAATTGCTTTTCTGGCAGGCTTCCTGCGCGTCCTTGGCAAATCTCACAAGTGTACAAATATTAGATTTGCTAGAAAACCAGTTCAGCGGCACGCGGTGTCTGAAGGAGTTGGTTTCCTACCAAATCTTAAAGAGTTGTAAATCAGCAAAAATGGATTGGAAGGCAAGTTGCCTGCATCCCTCGGGAATTTCCGCGATCTGGACATCCTTACTGGATCATTCCCTAAAGTCCAGGTGGACGTCGCCGGAGGTTATAAGAAGTGGATTACTTATCAAGAAATTTTGAACGCCACGGAAGAATTCAACGATAGATATCTAATCGGGTGTGGTAGCTTCGGCAGAGTGTACAAGGTTCTTCTGAGGAAAGCCGAGAACAGGCTGACAATCGCTGCAAAAGTATTGAGATTGGAGGAGGATGGGAGGAGTTTGATGCGCGAAATAAAGCTCTGGAGTTTTTGCGCTACAGAAACATTGTGCGCTTTCTCGGGCTCGTGTCTGGGGGCGGCATCAACGAAAAGATTCCGCACATGGCAAACGGTTCTTTACGAGAAGCACTCGTATCGCAAAAACTGGGTTGGAAGATTCGGTTTGATATAGGTTTGGGAGTGGCGCAGGCTCTCAAATATTTGCATCACAACTGCACGCCTCCAATTGCACACGTTCCTGTCTTCGGCCTTGCAAAATTGAATGTTTCCAGATGGGTCGAGCAGTAACTCCTCGGTTTTTGTTGGCACCAGGTACACATATTTTAACAAGGGCTCTGTTTGAGCTTTAGTCCCTGCTTTGTGCTGCTCTGTTTGAGCTTTAGTCCCTGCCTTGTGCGGGTGAGCGAAGGAGGGGTTGGTGTAAGGTGAGGTCTGCGATTTTGCAGCTCGTCATGAAAGGAAAAGTAGAAAATTATTTGGTAGAGAAGCAAGAATGTTCTTATCTATGAATAGGGAATTAAATTTTAGTCAAAAAAAACTCGTAACTTAAAAATATAGCATGTCAAATGAGAATATATTAAGATCAATATAGAAACAGATGACTAATATGCCTCCGGATGTTAAAAGATGGCTGACGGCTAGTCATCAGCATGACAGAAAGGAGACATTTGGATGTCCCTTGGCTGTCTTGGAGCGAGCTAGTCATCCCTGTTTCCCGTCCATCTCCTGCTGATTCCTGAAAAGCTTCATATTTTCGGTCCAACAGAGAGACAGAGGGGCGATTCCTGAATCCCTCTATGAGGATGGGGCTATTGAGACAGAGGACATGTTCCTCTGAAGGATCATTTCTAATGCTTTTTACTATCATTCTACAAACACCAGTGAATCTCCAAGTTTTCTGGGCACACATGTAAGGTTTCAGAAATGGCAAAACAATTTCTAGATTTGCAGTATGCAAAAGAAAGAGAAAACATACAATAAAATTACATTAAAAATATTTCTACGCAATAATTTAATCTAAAATTAGTTTATTATTGCTGCAGCAAAACAAAACCATAAGGTCTGGTAAGAGGAGACTCTAAACTTGGAGGTCTGCTGCAAACTCCAAGCACCAAAGCAGAAAAGAATCTGTATTATATCATATGAACTCTTTAAGTCCTACAGACCATCACACCATTGCATAGATCAAAATTTGGAAAACCATTCTATCGTTAACAATCCTTCCAGATATCTTATAGAAGTTCTAAATATCAAATATCTAAAATTCAACCCACTAAATGTTTGTGAACTAAATGATTCAAAAAGAACTACAACCTATATAAATTACAGCAACTTAATGCCTGTGATTTACACCAAAATTATTTAATAAGCTACATGATACAGATAAAACCAGAACAAGCAAAGAAGTTAATGTAAGAAAAAAATGAATTGAGTTCTTCACCTTCTACGCGAAAAAATTAATAAGCTAATAAGTTAATAAGCTGTGCAAATTTTTTTGGTGCAAATAGCATATAAATATCAATATCAATATCAAAGTGTGCACGGAAGAAGATATGTAAATCCTTTTTGCAATTAGTCTAAGTGTTAATATATATTGTGCAGCAATTCTAAGTTGCCTAATAAACTGTTCGGTTGCTGAAAGTTTATACTGTAATTCGAAGACCTGGCTTTCCAGTCAATTGCTCAAAGGCTTGGAAAAACAATTGAAGTACATTTACATTTCTTTTCTAGAGCAAAACATATAGAAAATGAGTGTCAAAGCATGATATTTTTCAAAATACTACTGGCTGTTTCAAAATCCATTCTTTGTACTGGGTAATGACCTGCAAAGAGAGGAGATGGTTAAGTAAGGAATAGTTTTTTGCTCTAATAAATGGAAGCTACATACAATTTTCTCAGTGTGAAAAGATGAGTCGGAGCTATGATGTGTACCTTTGTTGTTATTGTATACTGCTAGAAAAATCTATCGTCATGTATCTATTTTTTGCTAGTTGCTCTGAGATTTGTAAAGAATAAGTAACTGCATGTTAGTATTTTGTGTTGAGTATGGTATTCAGTCAATGCATAAATGGCAGATGTAAATGGGTAGATGTAAATGGGTAGTTGCTTACTATAGTGGGTTCGCTGATGACAACAATGATTGAATTGTTCATTGCAATTATGAAAGTTCCTTGCAGCTCAAATTGTTGCTTGAGGTAGACTGCTGATGACATGTCCTTTGTGTAAGCTTGAAATGGTATTGTAGTAAGATGTGGAAAGTGTTGTTGTAGAAGTCGTCCATGCAAGTTGCATTTAAGTAGGTTGTCTTTAGTCTCAAGTATGCATTGTAGATAAGGTTGGTAAGTGAATGATGTGGTTCGTGTACATTTGGTGCAATGTGTGTCATTATCATTTGTGCTTTGTGATGGGAAAACAGTTTGGCTGCATAGGTTGCACATGGGCTGGTATGGCGAGAGATGGACTTTTTTGTCCTTAGCATGCCTATTACCTTTTATTGGCAAAGGCGTATAGATCTCAATTAGTTGATGATCTGGTATTGAATTAATTTAATAACTGTTAAGAGGAGGTCATCATTTTATTACCTGTACATTTGTTAAGTCTAGTTGTGTGAGTGAGTTTTCTATCGCTACATCATGTAGTATGTCGATGAAGGTAGATAGGCCTGATTGTATGATTCCAGAGCCTCGTGGTCCTTGGCGCATCACATTTTTTAGAAGTACCAGTAGTGGACTTGGAATTTTGCAGGTTGCAAATATTTTTTCTAGGCTGCTGTAAGGTCCAACATGATCCTTTAGGACTGTGAGCTACACAAGGGAAAATGATGGTTGTGAGAAAGGATGAGTTCATCTAAGTAGTTTTTGTTCTAAGCCTTTATGAAAAAGAAATTATGAGTTTGAAGAGTTGCTTACAGTGGCAACATCTGAAGGAAGTGGTCCATCTCTGATTTGCAGACGAAATTCATCTGTCTCATACTTGTAGGATGGTACAAGTAAGCCAAGGCTTCCAATTGGATATTTTTTTGGTGAGTGAATGAGCTGTAATATTTTTGTATTTGGTATAAGTCACTATTGCATGCAAACTAGATGAATAGATGTGATTTTTGTTTTTGTTGTAAGCTGTAAGTAATATTCAACATCGCCCCTTTCAAATTGGCTTTTTTTTTTTTTCTAATTTTGAACTTCTCCAAATGAAGGCTTCTTCCAGACTAGAATTATGGTAATAGTTTTTATATTAATGTATTCGTAATGTTTGTTGTAATTGGCATTTAGCCTTGGCTATCAATGAGGTCAACATGTGCAATGGATTCTTTTTGGTCAGTTGTTGAGCTCATCTTGCATGCTAGTCCATATGTCACTAGAACGAGACCCTCAAATGCTTTTTTTGATTGCGTTTTGCATATATCAAGTATGGTGGATGGGTGGACTATCTCCAACTTGGGCTTGCAATCAGTCAGGTTATTTAGGTTGGCGAATAAGTGTTGAAAGTTGTTGGTATTTATATGTCTACGATTATACTTTTTGAGTTTGTAAATTTACTTGCCTTTTTTGTTGTTGTTGTAGATAATTTGCTTGTTCATCATGTTGGCTAGTGCTATGGTGCATAGTATGTTCATGTTCTTTTGAATCAGTAGCGTGAGCTTCTACTTTGTCTTGGAGCTTGTTAATTGTAGTATGCATAATCTAACATGGGTGGAGAAACATAATATGTTTAGTATAGTTAAAGGCATAGTGCTATTGCAAAATGATCTATCCAATAGGTGTCTAATACAGTAAATGCAACTGGTACATTGTCAATAATGAGTATCTAGAAATGGTCAATCATTGTTAGTGCATGTATCGTTGGCTTGTTCACTTTAAAGTGCAGATTGTGTTCATTCATGACGTCCATGAGCATTATTTTTTGTTTTGTTGAGCTAAGCATGTCTATGTTGAAGTCTCCTACAATAATGAATTGTGAATTTTGTGGTACTGTATTGGTAATATTTTGAAAGAAAGGGAGTAATTCAGCAATAGGGGCATTTGGCCTTAGGTACATATTTGTGATGCATAGGGAATTTTGCAAATGTAAGATGTTGATTGTTGTTGTTTCAAAGTCCTTTATTGCAAAAGTTTGTAGTTTGTTCAGTACAGTGTCCTTTGTCCAACATGTCAATAGCCCATGTATATGAAAGAATGGGTGGATATTGAAATTTTTAGTTAGTAGTGTCATATGAGAAGTATGTGCAGTTCTTGATTCTTGAAGGCAAAGGATAGTTGCTAAAACTAATACATGATCATGAGCTATGTCTTCTTTATGTAGTGGCAAGCTACATGTGTTGAGAGAGCATATAATGTGTCTAGTTTCTTGTGTTGTAGGAATGGTGTGACTCATTATCCATTGTGCTGTTGTGTAGAGGCATTGCATCTTATTTTTAACTTTTTGGGAGACTTTGAAATTGATATGTTGTAATTTATGAATTAGGTATAGTGATTCAATTTTCTAGACACGTGATAGAGTAGTGTATACAAGTCCATGTTGGTAGACTTTAGATGAGTCAAATGCAACTGCTTTCATTGTGAGTCCCTATGTCCTATGTATCATTCGCATAGATCCAATTGGATGAGGAATTGTCTTCATTTTACAATTTTATTAATGGTTTTCACTCTTTTAGCGATTCTTAGTATTGGTGTCCATGTAATGAGAATCAATTTAGTGTAGAAATTCTGCATTTGTTGGTGGCAGGATCTGCCAATTGTTGGATCATTGAATTGTACCCAAATAATTTCTTGCTTGTTTGTTGTGTATAATTGGAATATGCCATCTGTGTCATTGACTAGGCCATCTTCAATATCTAGGTTACCTGGTATGAGTTAAACTAAGATGCCTAGTTTGAGGAGGATTATTGTAGGTAGTGACATCTTCTCATTTTGGTATTCGTTCATGTCAAGTGGTATGTCTTTCTGGTCAATTGTTTGAAGAACATATAGAGTTGTATGTAAGAAAGTCAACATTTTTTGATTGTGGTGCTAAATAACTGAATTTGTTTCGAATAGATGTGGTAAAGTTGGGTCATCACAAGGAATCTCATGGAATATTTTATTTAGGTAGAAAATGTCGTCATCAGTTTGGTTTGAGGTTCTAGCTCGGTTGAGTATGGAGATAAATTATTGATCTATTTGTCTTACAACTATAAAAAGTTCAAACTATTTGACTAATTCTGTCCAAAATGTATAGGGGACTTGATTATTGTTAATTGTGGGTGATTCGAATATCTAATTGTCACAAATGGGTTGTGCATGGTAGAGGTCACCACAGAATATGATGTCAACATTTCCAAATGGTTTTGTTGGTGTGTGCTTTATTTGGCATAGTCTTTGGTCAATGTTATATAGCATTAAAGATCTAACAAGGGAGATTTCATCGATTAATAGGATTTGTAGCTGCTCAAGTTTCTTGCTTAAGCTATCCAATGTGTTAGAATCAAGGGACAACATTTTGGAAGAATTTTAGGGGAATCAAAAGATAGAGTGTGTAGTTGTACCTCCTATGTTAAAAGCAACTTTAGCTATTAAGGAAACTATAATGCCTTTAGGTTTAAGTGGGTCACTATATAGGTCTTTTTCATATAGGCAAAACATAGCCTGATATAGTACTTTGGTTGTGAATGTCTTGCCAGTTCTAGCACCACCTATCAAGAATAAGTACAATGGTATTTGTGGTGCTAGTGTCTTGCACATGATGATGTCTTTGACTATCGTTTGTTTTTCTTTGTTCAATTGGCATCACAAATTAAAATATTCATAGTTGTTGAGTAAAAATGGATGTGTTATTTCTGAAAATAGCTACTTTGGAATCTTGTCTTTGCATTTTGCAGAGTTTGGTTGCACAATGTCACTAATTATGTCGTAGGTTTCTTGTTTAGTTTGTTCATCAGATTTGCTATCATCATGGTGGAATAGTGGCTGTGGAAATTTTTTTGTCTCTGTTTCTATTGCAGCTTTGTCTATGTTTCCCCATGTAGGATTAATTTGTGCATTGAAAAATTTCTCATTGCTAGCTAATTGGGTTTTATGTGCAATGAATGCTTCAATCCATGTGTTGTAACTGGCTAGCAGTGCTTGTTCACTTATTCTAAAAGGTAGATGCAACATTAATTTCTCTCGACAGTGGTTCTCATAATCAATATGGGAATTGTAGCTAACATAGCATATGATCTATGGCTTTCATCTTTTTTTTACATTTGTTCCATTGTTATAGTAAAATGCATAATACTCAGCTAGAGATATATTTTCCAGTTCATTTGGTTGTTGTATGTATTTGTCTATTACGGAAGCACACATTATGTTTTTTGAGTTTTCTTCTTCTTGTGCTAATAGCTTTGGACTTTTCAACATGAAGACTCTACTCTCGAATGGGGCAGTGTTAATGAAGATAGTTCTTCTTGACGACTTATGTAGGGGCAATGACAAAATAATGTGAATAGCTTGTCAGCTAGACATTTGTTGGTAGTTAAGCAATGCATTTCCAAGTTTTCATATAAATTGGATCTTGTTGTCACATGCAAATGTGCTTTCTTTTTGCAAGTGAAAGAACACAGTGGACATTGTCTTGTCTTGTTTCGTCATGTATGAGCAACAATAATATGCAATAGCATATATATCTAGTATGAACTATGTGTCTATGTTAGCATACCATAGAGATGGCACTAGTTTTGCAAATGAGTTTGTCCAAATGTCTTTTGGTTCTCTTTTTAGTAGCGTAATTCCTTTTGTCAATGCAGATCGAAGCATTGTAATGTACTCATGTTCATTGAAGTTGAAGTCATGCAAGAACTTGTCGAATGTGGTTTTTTTTGTGAAGTGCACGTTCTCCAAATCTTTGAAGAAGCTTTTCACTTTCTCTTTGAAAGTAATATCAGTTGTCTCCAAAGGTTCAAGCACTATTGTTGTTCTCATTGGGGGAACTGGGAAATTGA
Source organism: Cupressus sempervirens (assembly GCA_028749045.1). Classification (NCBI taxonomy): domain Eukaryota; kingdom Viridiplantae; phylum Streptophyta; class Pinopsida; order Cupressales; family Cupressaceae; genus Cupressus; species Cupressus sempervirens. The sequence goes on along the minus strand of CM053786.1, from coordinate 610,813,562 downwards.
ATGGGCAACTTGAGGTTTGATATTTTTTACAACTCCTTGTGTGATGACGAGTCTACATTTTTAGCAAATTCTCATCAAGAAATGACAAATTAGATGAACTGTATTTCTCTACAAACTGTTCAATGTCATTGTTTTTGCAAGTTCCATATACTGGAGCATCCTTTATCCACAACATGAAGTGAACATGTTCATTTCCATGATTCTAGAATTCTTTTATGAAATAGTAGTCTTGAACTTTTCCAAATAGCCTGTCATTTGCTAGCATCATTTTACAAAAAGCATTGATTCTATGATTGAAGTATCAGCTACAAAGAATAGGGTTTTGCCTAATTTTGAAATCTATATCCTTGTCTTCAATTGTTTCATTATGTTTGGTTTGTTCTAGAATATATATATGTGGTCTAATGCATTGCATAGTGGTTACCAATAATGTTCAGCACTAGTCAATGTAGCGAAAAATGTTAGAGGTCCAAGTTGTCGTATCATTGCAAATATATTTTTCTAGTGTTGTCCACGTAGTCGGGGGATGTCCAAATGGTTTTGAGTGATCTAAATCCCAAGGGTGACTGTAGTATCTTTTCCAAATTCATTCGGCCACATACGTCCTTTTCCAAGAGTTTTTTGCCTTTCAATTCTACCTTCCTTATGCAAACCCAAGCTAGTGATGATATTTGTCGTATTATGATCTTGATAGCATTGAAGAAGATGTTAGTAATATGTGTTGCAAATTCATTGTCTTGATGCATTAGCTCCCATTTTACAATCTTCTTGTATGATAGTCTATTAGATATGTCAGTTGGATGAGGCTATCCAAAGAATAATGTTGGGAAGTTCATCTCTTCTGAATATGTCTTGGAAAATGCCTAGTGGTTTGATGTCTTCAAAAGGCGCGATTTCAATAACAATTGTCTCAAGATCTTTGATTGAGTGGGAGTTTCATCTATTGGATCTTCATCAATGGTTGATGTTGCATCATCCATGTCTTCTTTGTTTTGAATGTTTGACTTCATTTCATGAGCCCTAATTGCAAGTGACATGTCCCATTCTTTAGTTATGACAACTTTCTCTGTCCTATATAGTGGAGTGGTTGCTAAAGTTGCAAGTGCATTCATTACAGAAGCAGGACGAACATTGCCCTGGGCGTATGTATTTTCATATTCTAGCTTTCTCTTTAGTTTCACTGCCACAGTTTTTGTTTGATCAATTTCTCTGGGCAATGCTGCATGTACTTTGTCAAAGTCCACAGGAACATTGATGATTGTTCCATTTAGTCCATATTGTGACCTCTTGAAGCCTAATTGTCTTATTTGTACAAAAGCTATCTGCAAAGAGACAAATCTTTCTTCTAATGAAGTTAGCATTTTGACCATATTTATGGAAGGATTTCATCTTATGTTCCAAGGCACAACAAAGTAAGGTACTTTGCCAAATGATATTATTGTGAGACATTGCTTGCAAACCAATTGTCCTAGTTCAATTTTATTTACGTCACTAGTAATGGGTAGCATAGAAAATTTGTTCATGATGTCTTCATCAATTTGACAAACACTTTTGTGAAAGTGTAGCATTTTACAAATGGCACATGCTTGTATTGGCATGTCATTTATCATATGCTAATATGTTGACATCGATTCTTTGAACCTATTTCTTCTAGTGTGAGTTTGTTTGTCTTTTCGATGTTGGCATTGGTTATTTGGGATGTTACTTTTGTGACATATTACTGCTTTGACAGAGCGCAAAGAGCAATGAGATTTTGGATTTTTAGTTGCCGCAATAGATGTTCCAGTATCTAATGATTCTATGACAAGTGGATTTGTTGTTTGCATTGGTAGGAAACTGTAACTAGAATTGAGATTTTGTTGACTATAGTCATTATCTTTAGACATTGACATTGTGTCCATGTAGTTTGTCTAGAGAATATCAGGTTTAATATATTTTCTAGTTGACTATTCCAAGTCTAATCATTGTTTTTAGACAATGACATTGACATTGACATTGTCTTGAATGCAACATATACGTGTCAGCTTCTAAAACTATGACAAAGTAATATGAACCTAAAACTATGCCAAAGTTACATGTTTATAATTGCCTTTTATCTTAACTTTCCATTGCTACAAAATGCATATGACTTGAAGTGAGAATGGTAAGATGTAATAGTTGAGTATTGGAATTGTAATCTCTATGCTTGACAAGTTAGATGGATTTGTGAATAACTTACCATGTATGGTGAGGAAAAGATAGCTTTGTTGCCTCTTTTGTTTCAGCTTCACACTTTGACATCCTGATCTGGCAGCGATATATTGTGATAAAGAAAACAAATTAAAAAATTGAAATAGAAAAACTTGAATGTGAAAGAATGAACGAAACAAAAATTAGAAAAGTGAAACAATACAAGTAAAATGTAGAACAATTAGCTAGAAATGGTTTATGTGCATGACAATAGTAAATGATAATAATAATAAGTTCTGCTAAAGGACTTAATGGTTAGCATAATGCTAAAAGTGCATGAAATACAGTGTAATAATCTTGTACTTGTCAAGTAAATCTATTAATTGAAATATGGTATACCATTGATTGGCATGGCATAACCTTATAACTTTTAACAATTAGCTAATTAACTTGAGTGAATTATGTCTTGCATCTGGCACAAAACTTCATGCATGGCCACACTATTTGAAACTTTGATGTCAGCCCTATAACTGGTGAATTATATTTTTGCATTTTCAAATTTTTTTTACTGCCACAAACATTCAAAGTAAATGTGCATAAAAATGTAATGACTTGAAGGGCAACTCCTTAGTGAGTTCTCACAGATTGTAGCTTCAAAAAAGACATTTCAAAGGGGTAATTAGTAGCAAGAGAAGTAGAAGTGGGCCTGGGGTCAAATTGAAATTCAATTTCATTTTTTTGTTATTAATATTTTTAGAGAATTCTTCATTTCATTTTAGGAATAGTATGGTTTTCTATCTTTTCTCAGACTTCGACCTGCAAGAAATCAGGTAATATAGCTTTGAAAACATAGTGGTTGGGAATGCCTTTTTTTCCTATGGCTATGCTGTCAACTACAGTTTGCTGGTGGTAATTTTGAAGTGGCATTTTTGAATTTATAGATTCAATGGGTAACATTTTTAATGTGTTTATTTATATAAATTTTTTATAGTAAAATTTTGATAGTAAAATAATAATGATATCGTGGCAAAATAATGGAACATAGATATCAAAAATCATTTTAAATATGAAAAAAATTCAATATGTAATGAAATACTAAATATTTAATAAATAAATAAATAGTTGTAAAGGAAATATAAAATTAGACTTTGTAAAATAAATATCATTTTTATAAAGATATAGTTATAGTTAAAAGTGCTTAATTTTTTTGAAAGAATATAATTTTTTGTTTAATTATTTTTTTAAAAAAATTTGAACCACACATTTTTTTCTACACTTACATTTCAATTTCTAATACAAATTTTAATGACTTAAATGTAATATTGCGACGAGTTCCAAAGGTTGGCCCGTTCAATTATGAAAACTGACAAATCTCCTTTATACGGTCCGACTTCAATGCATCCAATTAACATCACTTTTGAAATATCAACGCGAAGGATTTTTCAATTTAAATTTCAAAATGTTTTGGTTGAAAAAGAAAGAGAAAACTTCTCAAGGCTTTAATAGCATTCTTAGTTTCATGGTTTCCTATTATATAAAGACCAACGAAATTTCAAGTGTTGAAAATTTCTCGACGCTTAGCCCAATAAAATGAGAGGAGATGGAGAATTAATAGATTGTAGGACACGTAATCAATTAAAGAATCAATTGAGCGTTGACTTCTCATTTATTGAATTTCCAAGTCCATAACCCTTATTGCCCGTCTTAATGAAAATTACAAAACAACTGATTATTAACTTGTCGGGGTCCAGGGTTATGCTGGTGGAGAACTTAAAAAAAATTAAGTGCCTTCACATTTTATTAAGTCGACATTCATTTTCAAGACCACATGAATTGGAAGATACCTATTATTTGTATTGACTATTGACTTGTCATTATCTTCAACAGTTATGTTGTCCTGTGGGAAGACTACGAAAATTTAAATGGGCAAAGTATAATAGCTCGTTTTAAGCTGGAAGGAAACGTTAAGGTTTCATTCACAACAAATATTATTTTCTAATAAGATAGAATTATTTTTGTTCCGTTTCCAACAAGACTTGTTTCAGGATTTTTAATTTTAGAAGAATTTTGCTTTCACAATTTGTGTTTTCAAGGTTTCCTATCATTCTTTCTTGCATGGCACTCTGGTGGACGTATTAGCCAGATCCTTTTAACTCCCAATGTAATAAAATTCTAGTAGGGTTCCTTACTTTCTATACTTTCTAAAATTAGATAGTACTTATAAAACTTTTTTATTTTTCATTATTTAACATATAGTCTGTTTCAACATTAATTCAATAACCCAGATTTAACCAATAGTATAAACACTTAACCATTAATAATTCATAAGCATAAAAGTAATTAACAAGTCATGAAAGAAATCCACAGAGATAACAAATAGATTTTGGTGTTCCAGAAAACCTTTCATCCGAGGACAAAACTATTATGGGGATGGAGCCCACAAATTTTTAACTATAGTAAAAAAAAAAAAGTTTTCTGATTAGGCATACAATAGTGTTTTCTTATGAGAAACTCACTCTATCATGAGTGACTGATACAATGCTAATTATGTAGCCTATTAAAACTACCCCACTAATACATTTAATCCTTTCTATCTAGGCATTCACCTTGTTAGAGGTTTCAATGAAAGTTCATAGATGAACTTAATAGTCTTGCAAAAGAATTTGCAAGTCTTGCAAAAGAATTTGCAAGTCTTGCAAAAGAATTTGCAAATCTTGTAAAAATTGATTAGGTATTATACAAGATAACTTGACGTATTCAGTGCTTCTCCTGAAGCTTGCCAGATCAACTTGTTCATTTGTCATTTAACTATTATACTCACTGTCATTGTTCTTGCTATTTTCTCTTTTTATTCCCTTCTTGCTCTTTTTTGTTCCTTCCTTACTCCCTATATTGAACTATATATCTGATAACCCTAAACATAATCTTGATCATAGATCTTAGGGTTAGTCCAACTCTAAAATTATTCCTCAAGTTTACAATAAAATTTTCTCCATACTAATAGTAGTCTTTTATCTTCTCCGATAGTAACTTGTGTTAGTGATACTGATAGTAACATTTATGTTGGTCATTTTGTCATCAATGACAAAACATGAACTTACGCCAACAAAATGCCCCTTTGGCATTGATGAAAAAAGAAAAATTGTACTATTCTATATCCATAATCTACACTTGTACTCCATATTGTGTACTCCCCCATTCACATAGCTTACTATGTATTGATATTCTATGTATCTTGTATCTCCCTTTATCTGCTCCTTAATCCTTTTATCATTAATTCATCATCATCATTATATCTCCCCCCCCTTTTTTTTATGGAGGTCAATGCCAATAAAGCCAATCAAATAGAAAAATATGTAGTGAAAAGTTCATACTCATCTTATAATCTACTTACAATGTCTATGTATTTCGAATAATAAAGCTGCAAAAATGTCTCTTATGTTTTCTTTTGTGCTTGGATAGTAAGAATGTGCTTCAGAAATTCTACTCCCATATTCTCCATTGCACTCATTATAGTTTCCTCTAATACTTGTATACTATGTTGTGCATCTGATAACCTTTTCTTAATCATAACAATATGCAAACTTATCAATCCTTGTATCTCCAAGACTATAGAAATCAATTTATCTCTCTCAGCTAAAAATTTATCCTTCTCTTGTAATTAATTCCTTTAGTCTCATGATATGATTTAGTCTTTCATTTTAAATTTTGATAAGTTGAGTATCTATCTCAAAAGTGAATGTGTCAAGACTACACAAACTGGTACATTTTCTTAATGTAGTGTTTACGATCTCTTGTAGTGTAACTATATCCTCCTACAAGTTTCCTTCTGAATTTATAATATTTTTCAACAAATTTTTCCTAGTCTGCTCTTCCAACTTACTTGCCGCTTCCTCTACTAGTTTTCCTTCAAAATTACTTCCCACTACTTTCATTTCTTTCCAAATAAACTCTCAATTATCTTCAAATAGGTTTCTCTTTATCTATTGTAACTTTTGGCATAAGATTCTCCAACATTCATGATTTTTTCCTCAATACTTTCCTTTTGATTCTTTTGGATCTTCATACATCAAAACTCAATTTCAAATCTAATGCCTTCTTAAACAAGAGTTATGTTACAGCTAGAGTCACCACCTTGTACCAAAATAGAAGATATATAAAAATTGAAAGAATGATTAATAAGACTGATCAAGAATTCATTTTAACATAAGTAATGACAATAATGTGTCTCATTGTATCCAACTTATTTTTGCTAGTGGCAATCATATTATTCAATTATAGTTGGTAAAACCACCCATTGTATGTTCAAATAGAGGATTAAATTAGTGGTGACAATTAGGAGAAACATATATGAATCAAAGACCATTGATGAAATAATGAGAAACATATCAAGATTCAAGTGTCCAAATATTGTCCCACATTCCTTCATTTTTATCATTTTTTGGGAGTTTGTGTTCAAATTTTACAAATGAAGACTAGAAAATCCCAGTGCAACATGAAGTTGTGCAAGATTATCAAAGATATAAGTAAATACTAAGGAAGATAATTTTGTGATTCAAACAAGGAGTATTTTTTGAAGGTTGTAAATTAAATTTACATCATTAATTGCAGTTACATACTTTAGCCAACATAACATTAGATGATGGTTAAACACACACCTCTTCATTCTTTAAATAGGGCCTATTATAGTACTTCAACCACCCACAAAATAAATACTTAACACTTCATGACCAAATACAATACTAAATTCATTTATGTAAGTGAGATTAACTTATATATACATTTAATGGGTTGGCTTGCCATTTTAAAGTTAAACTATATGAAATTAGTAAGATTTAACATTGACAAACAAATATTTCATATTTAGCAAATAAATATTGATCTTTTACCATCCATATTAAACTTATCTAAACAATTGAACACTATACTTAAAATACTTAATTATAATATAAATAAAAAATAAAATTAAATATAATTTATTCTACATTTTGTATTTTCTTTTATACTTTTCATTATTTTATTATTAATTCTAATTTAATTTAAATGAATCCAAATTATAATTGACTCATATTTTAGATGAACAAAAGTAATCAATAATCAAAATGATATTTATTTTAATAATAATATCTAAGAAAGCAATGAAAATATAAAATATTAAAAATTAAATTTATTTAAATAATAATTCAATGAAAATTGAGAATGACATAACATTTTATGTACTTCTAAATTTTACTCATACAAATATTTAAATATAAAAAAAAATCAACTTACTTCCATGGTCTTATGAGCAATACGGATAATGTCCATGCCAAGTATCTATTTCATTGCCCCTAAGTCCTTCATGGAAAACCTCTGTGACATCTTCTCTTTCAATTCTAAAATCAACTTCATAGATGAGTTGGTGACAAGCATGTCATCAACATAGAGTAATAAAAGAATAAAGAAACATCAGGTAACTTCTTGTAGTAGACACAAGAATAAAATTCACACTGATGACTTGGTCGAATTTGAGGTACCACTAGCTTGGAGCTTGCTGGAGACCATACAAGCTCTTTTGAAATCTACAATATAGGTTTTCTTTACCATGTTTAATGAATCCCTTTGGCTGCATCATGTAGATTACTTCATTCAGATCACCATGGAGAAATGTCATTTTGACATCCAGCTATTCAAGTTCAAGATCATGAGTAGCAACTAAACCAAGAGTAACTTGGATTGTACTCATCTTGACCACGGGAGAGAAGATTTAATTGAAATCTATGCCCTTTTGCTAATCAAAACCTTTAACAACCAACTTGGCTTTATAGCACTTTTCATTTTTTCCTTCATCTTTCAACTGATAAATCCATCGATTTTTTAGTGCTTTCCAATTTGGTGGCAAAGGAACCAAATCCCAAGTTTTTTTTTACAATAGCAACTCCATCTCTTCCTACATTGTTGCCTCCCATTTGTGAGAATCTAATGCTTTGCAAGCTTCTTTGAAGCTTGCTGGTTCAACTTGGTATGAAAGTAAAAGTTCAGGCTCTACTTCTTTAGAATATAAGAGTTCATAAGCAGAGAATCAAGTAGGAAGCCTTCTTCGTCTTGTTGATTTTCTTAGCCCTTGAATATAGTCCCCATTTAGTGCATCCTAATTTCAACTGTTATTAGTACTATTGGTATTTGCCTAAGAATTAAATATTTTTAATTCATATGGACTACCCCTTGGCAAAATGAGAATGTTACTCATATTCCTATTTCCAACATCCATGTGAGAGTTTGAATTGAACTCTTTATTTTTGTTATTATAATTCCTTTGATTATTGGTGACCAAATCATGTTTTTTGTAGATGTTGAACCATATTATCCCTAGTGTGAAAATGAATATGAGTGTGGTTAGCATTATCTATAGTCTATTAGTTTCTATCCTGATTACTATCACTAACTTCAGGTTGTGCATGCAAAGTGATACGAGGAAAAATTTCTTGTGGGGAGAGTAAAACTAGCATGTCACTAGGCTCAACACTATTTGATGTATTCTAAGTGTGATACTATTCAATGTAGGGAGTGGCATCTTACTGGTTGAAGTCAAGGATGCATGGACCATTGAAAAGATGTTGACTAATGTGATTATGCCATATGACATCATCCAAGGGAAGGCTCAATTCATTTGTTTGAACATGCTTTGTGTGACTTGTTAGATTACTATGGTGAGTCACAGTTAGAGTGGAAACCTTAATGTGCTTTGAGTGGCAGGTGAACTCCTCATGGGATAGTTCAACAGGATATGAAGGTGGAGACATTTCAATATTGTGTGTAGCATGGTGAAAGATGGAACCATGCCCACAGTCCTCTGGAGTCTCTTGATGCCAATTGCCAAGTCTATCATGGTCTTTGGAGCATTGATTAGATGTGCCCATGGTGCCTATCCAAGGATCTTTGGAAATAAAATGCCTATGACCAAGTGTATTGGCTAGGAACATGCCTTGATCAACATATTTTCAAATGTCTGTGTACTCAAGAAGAGAGTTATCTTCTCTGTTTTGATTTGGATTTGAGGATGAGGTTGTACCACTCTAACTTTGATAATTTGAATTTTGTTCACCATGTTCATCATATTAATTCCACATACTAGTAGAAGAAGATGATAGAGGGGTAGGGGCTAACACTAAGGTAGGAGATAATACATTTGGAGAAACAAGATTCTGATTTCTACCAATATTTTCATTATCAAAAATGGAGAAAGGGATATAATCATTTGTAGTATTGTTCTATGTTGAGAGTCAGAAGTACCTTCTCATTGAAGACAACATCTCTACATTTGATAATTTTCTTCTCAACCAGATCCCAAATTATGAAACCAAACTAGTCTTCACCATAGCCCATAGATATGCCTCTTTGTGATTTTGCGTCAAGTTTCCTTCTTTTCTCATTTGGAACATGTACATAAGATTTGCATCCAAACACCAGGATGTGGGAATATGATATTTTCTTTCCCAACCACTCTTCCTCATATATGCCAAAGTCCAACTAAGAAGAGGGACTTTAGTTGATTAAGTATACTATTGTATTACAAGCCTCTACCCAAAACTCCTAGCCTAAACTAGCATTATAAACAATACAACATGATATCTCAAGGATTTTTCTATTCATCCTCTCCACTACTTCATTTTCTTGTGGGGTGAATGGAACAATCTTAATTCTATGGGTGCCATTATCTACACAAAATGAATCAAACTTCATTAAGAAAAATTCTCTACCATTATCCATTTGAAAGCACTTTATTTTGTGACCAATCTGATTCTCAACTAAAGTCTTAAAGATTATAAACTTGCTAAAAACATTAGATTTCTTATGCAATACGTGAATTCATATCTTTCTTGTGCAATCATCAAGGAAAGTGAGGAAGTTTTCTCCTCCAATAGAGCTTTCCTTAGTGGGTCTAAACACAATAGAATAGACAAGTGCCAAAGGAGTGCCTTTCTTTTCATGTCTGATCCTTAAGAAGCTAATCCACTTCTGTTTTCCATAGAGACAATGCTCACAAAATTGTAAGTCAATTGATTTCAGCCCCAGTAATTGCTCCCTTTTATGCATAACAACAAGGCCCTTTTTGCTCATGTGGCTGAGCCTTTGATGCCGCAATTCTAAATTGCTATCTTCAACTATCATGCTAGCCCCCACTTTATCGATATTTTCTACAATATTTAAACTCCCAATCTTGTCTCCTTTTTGTAACTGACATGGATCCTTTTGTGACTTTCCATGAATTGGTTAGAGAAGTGACAAAACCTTGTTCATATAGCTGACTTACAAAAATAAAATTTCTCTTTAGTTTTGGAACATGACACACGTCTTTTGATAGCCATTTAACACCTCCTTTCAAAGATAATAAAATATCACCTTTGCCTACTGTTTCACATGCTTTATTATCACCCAAATACACTTCATTGGACTTTCCTTCTTGATAATTTGAGAAGTATTCCATACATGAAGTGGCGTGAAATGATGCACTAGAATCCAAAATTCATGAGGCTGAAGTAGTCTTAGTTGTAGATAAAATTAATAGACTATCATCTTTGTCATAGAAGGTGTTGGCTTGACTTTCCCATACTCATTCTTGTGCTCTTTTATAACCTCTACAATCCTTTTTCATGTGACCACTTTAGCCACAAAACCACTAGTCTCCTCCTTTCCTTTCCCTTGACTTCAAGCATCTAGCTGATTTTGATCTTCTATGGCGATTGTTTCTTCCTCTATTTTGGCTTCTTCCTCTATTTTTGATGCTAACCATAGTCAAGGCTTCACTAGATGAGGATTCCTTGTTGCTTCTCTGCATATCCTCACTAAGTAGAGTTGCCATAAGTTAATCATAGATCAACTTGCTCTTTGAGGAGTTAGAAGTACTAACTACTGTAACAACAAGATCCCAACTATTAGGTAATGAATACAACAAGATGATAGGTTTAAATTCATCATCTTGTTTCATGCTAACCGAGATTGCTTGACATAATAATGTTTTCAAATCATTTATGTGATTTGACATCATAATCCCATCCTTCACTTTCAACTTGTAGAGTTTCTTCATAATGAATATTTTGTTTGCAGCTGAGGCCATTTGATACATACTTTGAAGTTTATCCCTAACTTCCTTGGTCATAGATTTGTTGTGAACATTGAATAAAATATTCTCTGATAAAGAAAGAAAGATTGTCACCTTTGCTTTCTCATCAGTTTAATCCTAGTCCTCATCCTTAATTGTAGCCAATTTCTTTGCCTTTCCATCAATTGATGCTGCCATGTCTTGCTTGACTAGCAACAAATGCATCTGAACTTTTCACAAACTAAAATTATATCCTGAGAATTTTTGCACTCACAAATCTTCCATGACTCTAGATTTTCAAACACTAAAATTGATTCCAATGATTACACCAAGCTCTAATACCAATTGTGAATTTTGCTAAAAGAACAAAATAGAAAAAATGGACCAACAAAGAGAAGAAAAATGCAAACACATGATTTTAGCATGGTTCACCATAAATTGTGGCTATGTCCACACTACAAGGAAGATCTCTTATTAATGTAAAATTCTATAATTTACATCATAGTTGTAGCTTTAGCTCTTTGAATACAATATAAAATAATGAACCTCCAATACATATATATAGAGTCTCAAAGAAAATGAAGAGACAAACAATTGGAGGGAAAGCAATAATAAATTGTACAAAATAAATGTAAGACTATTGGGCTTCACATATACACCCAACATAATCATGTGCTTATAATTTTGGGCACCCTTGACATTTGCATGGTTGAATGATTCATTGCCTAAATCTTCCTTTTCTCCTTGACCATGTCCTTGATCCTTGCTCTTGTAGTACATAACATCCAATATTACAGTGCTAGTTAATCTTTAGACAAAATGTACCAAAGACCAAAAAAAAAGTCAAACACAGTTCTTTTTAAGATTTATGAAAATACAATGAAATTTTCTCAAAAAAATTATTGTTTTCGATCACAAAATATATAGATCATGAAGATCAAATGCTGATTTTAAAAAAAAAAAAATTTGTGTTTTCATGAATAACATAATTCTCTCTATCAATCATTTTCATCTTTTCAAATGGACAATTCATAGCATGCAAGGAACGTGCAAGATGATTGAAGGTGTGTTGTCCGTTCATATTTTCCCTCACCCTATGAATAGTTGTTTGCAGATAATGTTGGCATGACTTTTCTTTACTGTAATTCATCCAAACGAGCTACTCATGCCAATTTTCATCATGAGCCATAAAGGAAAACTTCATCAACACTTAATGGAAATATTTTATCTCAAATGCAATAGAGGCTTTGGTTATAAACAAGAAAAAAAAACTCATAGTACTATACAAATTCAACTTGAGACAAAGTTTAACACAATACTCTTCTATTTCCCATCTTTGCATGAACCATAGTTTACCTTAGATTATGTGCAAGTGAGAAAATTGAAATGACTCAGTATAATTTTAGAAAAATGCATTTGTCAAAACAAATTTATATTAACACTTCCAGTTATATAGACATAAAATCAATGGCACAAATACCCAAATTGTGGATGAAGAAGGCAATTGTGTTCTATTTAAATTGCAGTGGAAGTAGATTTATAATGAATCATACTAGTAAGTACACACTAAATTGACCCCAAAAATAGTAAGTGTGCTCATAGAAGTGAAGATTTAAAAGAAATAAAAAATTCATGAGTTTGTTGCATGGAATATCAACTATTTTATGCTCTCTCTGTAGATGTTAATGGGAAATAGATTGGAAATATTACCTAGGCAGGCGTATGGTGAAAAACAACACCATCAGCTTTGGATTCATGTGCAAGGAGCATTTCTTGCTCTTTTTGTGTGAGCCAATGCTTGTTGTTGTGTGGGCATAAAATGAACAACATTCTAATTGCATTTGGGCAGGACCCTTTGATATTAGTCCCAGTTTTCTTGGTTGTGTAGCTCTTTAATTTATGAGATTTCTCCAATCACAAAGTATTTTCTTTCCCATGATGCTATGCTCTACAATTTCTTTGTGTTTCCATGCTCCCATGTGCCGAGTTCTAGTATTTAAAAGTGGATTAGGAAATAAAGCGGCTTCCTTGACAAACAACATTTCCTACTAGTTCAACGCCATACTTCTTTAATTATATATTAAAAAACTTCACCTGCATTATTTTCATGGGAGGCTTTTCATGTTATTAAATATTTTCTCAAACTTACCATTCTATTTGCATTAATTATCTCATATACTACTTTAATTTGTTAGAATTTGAAATACAAATATGTCAATTCAATCAAATAAAAATAAACACTTGTTCAGTTATTATTTTAATTAAATTAGTGATTATTTTTATTGAAGCTAAATATTTGCTAATTTTAGATTATAGACCATACAATCATTAAATTAGTGATTCATTTTCTTTGAAGTCAAATGTTTGCTAATTTTTAGATTATAGACAATAAAATTATTGATGATTTTAATGTTTAAAAGAGTCTATAATTCATTGCATTTTAATGATTCTATGATCATTGTAATTTTAAGGATCTATTTTAGCTGAATCAATCTAATCTAAACTCTAATGTAGAAAAATTGATTTAATTTGATCGCTTATAACAAACATTCACTCTTCACCTAATCTCCTCCTTGGTGTGTATTAGTCTAGGTTGCAATAATTGTTATACATAATCTCATTTTTCTTTTATCTTATTCTATTTTTTGTAGCAATATAATATTGCAATCACTTGTCTACATCTAATACAATAATTATATTGTTGTGGATCAATCACTAGTAAATAATTTTTATTAGTTCAATATTTCCAAAGAATTCATATTTATTTATTAATTAAATCTATTATATCATTTATTCATCTTCTAGATGATTGGCTCAATTCAATTTGTGCTATAAGAGCCCTTTATTTAAAGGCTCCTCCATATTACATTTTTCTTGGTTAAATTTTCTAAGTAACCTTTTAATTCCTTTCAAACATATACGATATTTATCATTCTTTCCCTCAATGATTAAATTAATATAATGTAAACATAAATCTAAATCTATCAATACTTTTAACATTTTAATTATAATAAAATGCTAAATAAAAACCTAGTTTTCCATAATCATTTAAAAGAAATCTTGTACTAATTGGGGACATAATTAACCACACTTCCACATCTATGAACAAAATTAGCTTGGTTCACCAAATTCAAATAAATATCAAAAAATTATTAAAAATGAATTTTCCAATTAGTATTCTAATTTTTCATATCAAATAATATATTGTATTAGGTGTTCTTATCTTTTTATTTAGAAAAGAAAAAAATAAATAAAATAATAATTTGAATAAAATATCAATAACAATTTTTTTATTAATTCAATATTCCTAAAGCTTTCCTATTTATTTATTAATTGTATCTATCATACAATGATTATTTTAATCTTTTGTATTTTACTTAAATCTATTGTAGCTTACAGCAAATACAAGCCACTACATGACACTTCTATTAAAAAAGAAATAATAGTGCTCACCAAACTTTTACAGTTGACTATATGTAATCAAGATGTTTATCTATTATGGTTAGAGTTAGGCTGAGGTTTTCTTTTAGTGATATAGTTAATTTTATGGTTAAAGTTAGGGCTTTTATTTAAGTTATGATAATGGTTTCAATTTATGTTAAAGCTAGAGGTGTATTTAGTGTATGGGTTTTGATTTTATATAGTATTATAGTTATGGTTAAGGTCATGGTTTAATATTTACAATAAGATTCAAGGTTAATGATTATGATAATGGAGTAAGATTATCTTCTACATTGATAAGTTTACTTAAATTTAGTTGAGGTTTATGAAGGATAGTAGGAAAAATAGAAAAGTTTTGCTTTCCATGTCAATCTCATTCGCATCAATCCATCCATATTAAACCCTTAAAGCTTAAAAGGCCGAAAGCTCAAATATCCCTTAGTCCAAACAAATACAATATGTGTGTATGCTTTAAACTAAATAAACTTCAAATAACAATATGGATATTGGAAACATTAAATAAAATTATTTTGGTTGTTTGAGTAATGAATTAGCTCAAAGATAGGTGGATCTATATGTGTTATTATGCAGACAAATAAATCAAATATTTTCCTAAATTGAGCTTTAATATATCTTCGATGTACCCATTGAGCCAGACTTAACCGACACACTAGAACCATTGACTAAGAGTGGCTTAACCCAGCCACTCTTAGTCAATAGCTATGCATTAATCTTAGGATATTAGTTAAGAGTGGCTGGACACACTCTTAACCACTATTAGTCAATGGGACTGTGCCCCTTGAGCCACTAGTAACCATTGCACCACCTTAGAATGCAATTGCTAGTATAAGATAATGTCGGTTGCCAAAGTCTATGCTCTTCTCCCAGGTTTGAAATCTTCATTTCAAATGATTGGTCAGAAATGAATCGATTTTTGAAATCTTCAAATTAAATAGTTGAATGTCACGATGATGAACTGTATATATGCTCTTCTCCATTAACAGAACGAAATACGAGCAACAAACTTCATATCTCTTTTGTTTTATTTGGAACAGGATGTAGAGGCAGTCGACAACCATTGTTTTGCTAGTCCTCGCCATAATATTTCGATTAGACTGTCGTGTCCTTGGTAATTTTGACTTTGTCTTTAAATCTATAATTTCATAAGCATTTAAATAGCTTCTATTGATACCATTTTGATCATTTATAGACTCGGTTAATGGAGATGAAACTAAAATGGGCGTGACAGCGATCCAGAATGCAGAGGTACAAAATATCTTTTAAGCGGAGATGTATGATTCGCCTGCTGTTATTCGAGTGCACATCTCTTGTAATTAATTTATTGAATTCAACGAACAGTTTATATTGTGAAACTACACTTGGAAAGTCATATTGGTAATGTTTTAAACGGGATTGATGATTGAACAGACTGAAAATAGAAGCACCGAAGAAGTAGACGATTACGGGCCAGAGCACAGACATTAAAGAATTTCCATTTCTTATATTTTGTATTACGAAATTCCCTTTTGTTATATTTTGTATTACAATCTCTTTCACCATTTAGAAAAATGATTCCGCCTAACAATGTCTGTTTAGAGATACATTTCCAGTGAATGACAAAATAGACACATTTCTTCAGCTTTTGTCAAGGGAGGCTGCCGTCCTTTGGATCGTGTTAATTAGTTACATTGATCTACTCAAGTAAGGAATATTTAAGCAACTTATATGTACTCTTATGCAGTGTTAATAGTCTTAATCTATTATAATTTCTTTGCAAAAACGTACGGAGGAATATAAAAGTTGGGCTTTCAAGACATTACGGATGTGAGTTTTTTTTGTATTTTTAAAAATATTTTATTTTGAAGAGTAATTTATTTAGTTACATTGATTTACTCAAGTAAGGAATATTTAAGCAACTTATATGTACTCTTATGCAGTGTTAATAGTCTTAATCTATTATAATTTCTTTGCAAAAACGTACGGAGGAATATAAAAGTTGGGCTTTCAAGACATTACAGATGTGAGTTTTTTTTTGTATTTTTAAAAATATTTTATTTTGAAGAGTAATTTATTTTATACGTTGTACTGATATGTACAGATTATTTATATATGAACTAGTTTTATCATTTAGTTTTTAAAGAAATTGTTCTATTGAGGTTTTTTTAATTATTATTTAAAAAAATACAATTACATAACATTGTTATATAGAGTGCCTATCAAAATTTAAATGACTTTAAGATTTTTCTGAAGTCATTAAATCTAAGCTAAAATAAGACTATCTCCATTAAAGTGGACCATGTACTTGAATTTATCAATCTTGTTATTTTCAAGTCCTTCTTGGATCAACACAAAAAATTCTTTTAGTTCCTACTTATGCTTTTACTCACCTATGAATATTACTTACCCAATAGGGCCCTTTTATATGTTCTAGAGAGGCCCCATTTACATCATGATTGGTCATGCTTCTCAATTGAGGATCAACCAATGTTGTAAAGGCCTTCAACAACTATCTTGAGTTTTTAATTTTGAAAATATTAGTGTAGGTGAACCTCTCCAAAATTTTTTTAATATGTAATTCACTCTAGAAAAATCCATCTCCCCAATATTGTCTATGATAACCCCTTCTTTTCAATCACTAGTCTACAATAGATTCTTGTTTTCCACTATATTCATAATCAAGAATTGAGACAAAATCCATTTTTTTTTCTTTGATTAGTTTAATGAGTGCTTCATCCTATAGTGAAGTTGACCTAAAATTTGTAAGTTCAATAGTGAGGAATAACTTATCTTGTTGGCTTTCATATGTCTTGTTGTGAGCATTTTCATATTTTTTTGTTTGGTCTTGGTGGGACTTCAATGATTTATCTTTTGTAATTTTTCTTTGAAGGGTTTTAGAGTCCCTTGAAAACTTTTTTTCTCATAATTAAAAATAATAGGAAATGATACTTAAATGCCTCTCAAGGCTTCCAAAGCTAATCAATGATGCAAATTTGATTGGACCTTCTATGTTTTTATTGATATGACCACCTAAATTATCACATCCTTGACTATGTATGCATCATTTACAAACACCAAAGTGATCCAATCATCATCATATGCTACATATGAAGTGCACAAATCTGCCAACAACCTTTACACAAACAAGGTCCTTCTTAGGATAATAAGTCATTCGAGAAAACCACCAGTGAGCCCTGGTGAATCTATAAATATGACCATAAATATACCTATAAATAAAAATATCATTTACAAATGTGGAAAAATAGAGTAGTAGATCAAAAAGAAATAATGGATCACTCTATATATTTTATTACATTAAATGAAAAAGAGAAGAATCAAAATGAATTACATTATATTACATTGTAGTACTACTCACAACAAGTAGCTTCATATTTATAGTTATTATTAAGTAAAGAAGTATAGGGCTTGGACCCATGAAAAAGTAACATCAAGTACCAAGGATCTAGTGAAATTAGCTTCACATGCCATGACCCTTATAAAAGAAGAAAATAAAACCCAAAATTACTAAGTTTGATAACTACAAAGGAGGAAAAAATTAGACTAGAGAACCCATCTAGAAAATGCCAACAATAGCCAACAAATGTGAACCATAGACCACCATGTAGGAATCAACAACCTCACAAACAAAAATTTAAAAAAATAAAATCATAGAAGTAACCATAAAAACTACAACTCAAAAAAAACACTACAAGTACCACCTAGAAAGACAAATAACAATAGACCCCAACATGCCAAATTACCTCTATAGTTCCTTGAGTTTGTCATGAAAAGAGGACTTCTTCAAGGGTTGAGAAGAAGCATATCACCCCACCCATTGATGTAATTAAGATCCAACTATAGAGCCTCTTCCATACTCTCAATGTCCTCTTTCCTTTTCCTTCTTAGATACCTCTCATTTAGCTCAATTTTGATTTCCCAAATGAAAGATTCCTTCTTGTTGTGGGTAGAAATGTTTTGGCAAACTAGTTCATTGAGTAGTTATTCCAACTTATCTTGTGAAAATTATATGAAGCCAAAACCCATAAGAATCTTATTCTTCTCCTCCTCTTAGGCACCATTGTGTGGATGTTTGAGTTCAACTCCTCCAAAAGCTCCTAGTTGTGTACTTCTTTCTGAGGTCTCTTCCAACTTTCCACCAAGATTTTTCCATTTGAAAACTCATCCAATCATCTACCATCTTATTAGTCTATATGAGGGATTCTACCTTATTGATTTTCCTATGAGAAATATGTAACTAGAAAAATAGGTGTGTTGTAACCACCTTAAGACTATTATAGTAGATGGCCAAACTCATCAGAGTGTAAGGAAAGGGCCTCAAGATCAACCCACCATTCTCCTTTCTAGAGAGAAGACCTAGAGAACTAGATTGAATAACATGTGGCTCCCTCAGGTAACCAAGGTTAATCTTCAAGGAGGGAAGGAAAAGAGAAGTAATTCAAGAAATAGGGGCCTATAATGGGTAGAATTCTTAGAGGCCCATGGAGACTCAGTAGCCCAAGAAGATCCCATGTTAGAGTCATACAAGACCTCAATTATCTCCCACAATTGATTTGACTAGTCCTCTTTCTCAATCTTGTCTTTACACTCTAGATTCACCTACATGAAATAGATGCGATTTTATTTACATGTCTAAAGGGGGTTTTGAGAATGCTTCATTAAGGAGGAAATAGGGGAAAGAACTAGGTTGTTAAGTTCCACAATTAGATGAGTAGCATTTTTAGGTATGAGGTCCCTATGAAGCTCACATCCTAAACAAAAAGCTTTGGTGAAGGGACTAGGGGGGTATCTTTAATCATGGTATTTTATATAGAAATAAAGAGCAAAGAGAAAAGATAGTAAGAAGAAAACAAAACTTATTACCCCTCTTGCAATGATTAAGCATCAGAAATAGATGATCGAAGAAGTATTCATACCTTCCTTTGAATGTGACATAATTAATGAGGATCAATGCCACAATTTTCCAAAGACTCAAGACTTTCTCCTTGTTGAAGGTAGATTCTAGCCTCAAAAAATGATCCCCCAGTTCTAGAAATTTCCTTATAAAGCCTCTTTGAAGGACATCTTTGTGGTGTGAGAGATTTTAACACCTTCCATGTTCAAACCTATCAATACAAAAATAGTCTCAAGGATAACAAAGAATGAAACACAACACATTGAGACCTTCTTATAATCAAGGGAAACAACAGCCCTCTAAAAGATCTCTAGATTATAGCCTTTCACATATTCATCAAAGGCTTACCATCTTCCCCTACCCCAAAATTTCCTAGAGCTCAAGGTGATCATTTTTATACTCCTCACACTCATTTTCTTAAATTTGGTAGAGAACTACACTCATCTTGGCCTCTTGACTATAGGGCCTCACCACTCTTCTACTAGAAATTTATAACCTTCTAGCAAAGGATCCCAACACTGGAAAATGTAAGATAGGGAAAGCCACAACCAAAGCTTGAATAAAAATAACTTAAAAGAGAAAAGAAGGAAACACTTTGAGAATAAGAATGCTGCATGAAATAGATTTTTTGAATCTAGTGTAAATATTTAGTCATCACTCGAAGTTGGCATTATCATCTATAGTAACCACATGGGCCTGCATAAGGATTGATGAATTGTCTTCCCATATTTTCATGTTATTAGTATAATTTTCCATAGAAGCTAACATATCTACCAAATGATTACTTTCCTAATATGTATGAAGAAAACAGACTCTGTCCACCAAGGCAAGTAATTTTCTAATCATATCAATGATATCCCTTCTATTCTAGATGAAATTAGCAATGTAACTCAAAATATTGATAACATTGAGTGCATCCCCTTCAATAATTTTTTTGAATCCTCTACACATTACCAACTCCTCACCATGGTAGAGAACCAATATCTCAGCTGCATAGGCCATTTGTGATCTCATATTGACCAAGCAAACAACCATCACCTCCACCTATTAATTTTACAAAGGGCCATCCCTACATGTCTAGTCCCGGTTACACCTCAATGACCCATTATAATTTGACTTGATCCAACTTTTTTTGGGTTGAGCATGCTTCACATTTATATTTGAGCATGGTAATTTTTATAATTTTAGAAAATTTGTAAAATAGAATGTTTTCTTGGAAAATTCTAGATAGATTCTACTTTTTTCTCTCTTTTAGATTGTTTAATGTTTTTCGAATGTTACACAAACACTTTAGACAATCTTTTAACACAATAATCCCTCTTAAGATTGTCTAGATTGTTATAAAAATAAAAAAGAGAGGGGAATACTATAAAAAGAAGATACAAAAGAGAGGGGAATATTATAAAAATATGATACAAATGAGATGAGAACATTACAAGACCATCCCTTCTTAATATTCACCTGTAGCATATTGAGCTTTCCTCTTAATATAATTTTTTTTCTTAGTTACACTCTTAGTAAATATATTACTTTCTTCTTCTTCAATTAAATAAAATTAAAGATTAAAAATAGGGGTATGTGTTGGATCATGGTGTGCCAAAAAGTGGTGATCAAAATAATATGTAGTTATGAAATACCTCAAGGCATTTCAAAATCTATTCTAACTTTTTCCAACCCATCGTAATACCAAACCAAAATATTAATACCTTTATAAGGCCTATTATTTCTTTGGATACCAAGCCTACATGGTGAACTTTAAAAATTGCCCAAAAACATCTTTTTGGCCTGTTCTTATGTGTTGTTTACTTCAAACATGCGTCTGATGACTTTTTCCACCCAAATTTGATGAAATGAAAAAGGGTTTCTTAAGAATGTTCTTATATTTAAATAAATTTAATGTCTATAAAATTATGACTTCAATGAGTAATTATTATTTATTTTCTAATGGAGTTACACATAAAGTGTTGACTGACACATTGATAGAAAAATAAATATAACTTTCAAATGGTTTAACATTTTTTAGATCCAATAGATGCATCACATTATATACTTCTTCAACTATAAGGAAAATAAAAGAATTTGTTTTTTTTTTTTTTTTTTTTTTTTTTAAATTAGTTTAGGTGGTTCAACATGTGAGATTTTTTATTCTAAAAAGTACTATAGGAGAAAATTTATAATTAATTATTTATTTGGAATAAAAATACCCAAAAATGTGTGTCACATCTGGGCATTATTCTACTTCTTATATCTATGATCATATAAAAAATGATTATCTTTTTACTTTGATTAAGGTGGTCAGACATATGCCTACTTCTTATTTTTGTCTTGGAATTTTTGCACTATTGCATTAAAATTTAACATTTTGATCAATCAATTTTCTTTTACTTTAGTTAAGGCCTAGTAGTTCAAAAACTAAATTTAATTTCCTATAGATTCTTTTCTAACAAATTTTATTATTGAAGGTTCATAACAAGTTTTAAATTTCATGTAAAGTTGGCATAACCTTGATTTGCTGATTTTTCATGGCCACTTAAGGGCGTAGTTTGGTTGACTGTGATTCTACACATGCCCATAGATACTTGAACCATGTTATGAAAGTATCAAATGTAAAACTCAATATTCTTCTTTGTAGCAACAAAAAAAACTACATTATCTATAACTTAGATGGTGCTTTGATTTTCATAGCATACGGTGCTAGAATAACTTTGAGGAAACTATATGTTGAAAAAACTATTTTGAGCCCAAAGTACTTCCTTTCTTGATTTAGTTTCTAGTCTAAATTATTGTTCATGTGAATATAATAATTTAGTTTTATTTTTGTGTTTCTCTATGCACTTGAGCTAGATCCAAGAGATAAAAAATTTATAATGATGACAAGATTTTTTTATCATCGATACCACCTCCCCAATCACAAGCTATATACACAACCAAAGAAGTTTAAGAATTGTATTTATAGTGTATGAAAAAGTGTATATTAATATTAGGTAATAAATAATATACAAATTAGTATAGCCTATAGAGTAAGGAATCATAAAGAAGAGAGTCTAGGAAGCCTAACCAAGATATGATAGATCCAAAAAATAAAACCAAAATTATGCAAACACATGAAAATCTTAAAGGCTCAAATTTCCTTTTTTCTCTCTTCTTGGAAGGGATCTTTGAATCTTGAATATAATATAATATAACTATAGGTCATAACATCTAGAAAAGTAGATGCAATGATTGATAAAAGAAAGTGTGCACCTAAAAATTGAAGAAGGAAGATGACTTGATGCATAGATTTTTGGATGTTAAAACCTGATAATCTTTAGATTTATGAATCTGACAATCTAAAAATAATGATCTACAAAATAAAATCTATTATTTTTTCTCTATAACACATTGACTTGAGGTTAGATGAACTAAGTATAGATCGAGTTTCACAACCTATATCCAACAAATTCAAAACAAAAATACAAAAAATGGATGTCACTACTATGAGACTATCTTTATAGACCTACAACTCCATCTATTATTAAAATTAATGAGTATAGATCAAAATTTGAAACCTATACCCTTTTATGTCAAATGTACAAATGGTAAATGGATTTGCAACAATCTCCAAAATGGGTATTTTGATATGTACTTGGACATGTGCTTCATGAAGCCATAGATATGAAAAGGGTGTATGTGGGTGGCAATACAAGGGTTTACCTTAGTCAACCCCCTATTCTTTTATTCTAATCTCCACAAATAGTTGTCAAGAACATATAAATAATGTGATTTTTCTTAAGATCTCTAGAATAGAGACTACATTATGTACTTTAACTCAATGCTAGGATGTAACACTAAGAGTGAAACCCTATTATGTAATTGGCATGAAAATATGAAGTAGAAAATAGTATATCTAAAAATATCAAAGAAATTGAACTGATCCCACACGGGAAAAAGTTGTGCAAGTCATCCTCATAATCTGGTTGCAACTCTATCCAATATTGCATGTTTTATTGTAGATCTTGAATTGAAATACTAGAATATGAAGATAAACCCCTAATTTAACTAGGTAACATAAAATCATGGACCTTAACCTTGAAAAATATTGTGTATAGTTTCTTCTAATAATCTTCTCATGGATGGTATAAATCTATCTCACAAAAAAAAAGTAGGCTTCCTTCTATAATGATTTTAGATCTCAAATTCATGTAAGATAAGTAAATTGGGAAAGAAACAATAAAGAAACATAACATCAAGCACATGATCCCTTTAAAGGGATTTCCAATGTGTAGGTCACCCAAAGAAAACCCATCCTAGCTATGAGTCATGCCTAGAAAACCCACTTTCTTAAGGAACATTGTTCAAGGAGGGAACATGGGAGAAAAAATCCTAAAGGGGTTCAAGGTGATTTTATAGGATATGCACTCAAAATGATTCAAAATCTTGAATTTTCAAAGATAGGGCCTATGGGAAGAGTAATAATTTTTATTTGAAGGTAAAATAGAGGAGGATGCATAGAGATTAGATACTACCTTGATTTTTGCACAAGTTAGGGAGGGAAAAGTAAATGAGGATGTATAGAAGTTAAATCCTACCTTGACTTTTACAACAATATGAAAGAGAATTGAATGGGGTTGGATTTAATATTAATTATATTAAACATATATAATTTAAAAATACCTCTAAAAGACTACTAAATTATAAATCACATTGGTGATTATATTTTAAGATGATACATTTAGTCCTCACTTTAGTAGTTCATGACACTATGTGCATATCCATGCTAAAGTAGAAAGACTATAGTAATTTAAAAAGGATATATAATGTTTATAATGCATAGATCATGCATGAAAAAATATTAAACATGTCCTATATAAGAATATGTCATTAATAATCATAAATTACCTTGGACTTACTAAGAAATAATGTGTACTTTGTAGTAGCTATATGCCCCCTTTATTTTAGTTGGCTATTTTATAAAAGTGAAATAGGGAATCATGTTTACTATAAAAAAATATGATTACAAAATGATGAAAATTGCATTTCAAAATGCTTCAAGATGAGCTTGAAATGTATGAAAAGATATTTGGAAATCAAGGACACTAAATCATGATTTCAACACAAAGTCCTAGACTTAAAATTACATCTTCCTAGTTCAAGTTATTATTAAATGTTCATACATAGAGGTTTAGTAAGGAGGATAATAAATTATTTTTAGTATAGAAAATAATTTTAGAAATATTCATATAATTTTTATTCTATCTTTTTGAAAAGTCATTGTAACTCTTAGCTTTGTGTTGCATTTGTGATGGAGAATAAGAAACCTAGAGAAGGGTTAAGGATAATATCACTAGAGCCCCTAATAATGGATTTATTATGATAGGAAATGATAGATAACACAATATTGAATGACATATTTATTGATTCACATGCTCTTCATTTTTCCTAGCATTCCTATCTTTTTGTTATAGGTGTAAAATGATGATAAGAATGATTTTATAATGTAATTTTGGCATAGAAACCTTTAAATTTGACACATACCTAGGAAGTCAACTTGAATCTATGAATTCAACATGTACCTAGGTATGAAAGCTTATCTATAAGTAGAAATTTGATGTGTCCTAAAAAAAGTCACCCTATTCGTAGATTTTTTTAGTTTTCACAAAGTTAATAGATTTTGTTTGATTGATTTGATATGTTGATGTGTGTGTGTGTGTGTGTGTGTGTGAGAGAGAGAGAGAGAGAGAGAGAGAGAGAGAGAGAGAGAGAGAGAGAGAGAGAGAGAGAGAGAGAGAGAGAGAGAGAGAGAGAGAGAGAGAGAGAGAGAGAGAGAGAGAGAGAGAGAGAGAGAGAAGCTTATTACAAGAACTACATTATGTGTATGGTATTATAAAAGAATGAGAGAGGATAATTTGTTATATATAGATGAGAAGAGGATTTATTTAGTAACTCCCAAGTGTATGCATTCCATACTCACAACCATGTGTGCCAAGCATCATAATCTTCTTAAGGAAGAATGTAATATCCTTATCAAGGAATTATATGTCCTCCCACATGGACTAGAAGATAATTTACAAAGGGATGCCTTGGTCTATCCTAATTAAATAAATACAACAAAGGAAAGATCAGTACTTCTAACACTCTCATTTAATCATTACTTGGGAAGATTAAATCAAGTGTTATCAAACCCAATTTAAAAAAATCTACAACTTGATCTTCGATAGAAGGAATAAATTAAAATTTATTCAAGTGTACAGGATGTCTTCTGTGAGCATGGGTATATTTTGTATATAAACAAGAATTAGAGAAATGATCCACAAGGATAATTCCATTTGATACTCAATTAAGGAAATCTTTGGAAATGTTAAAAGTATAAGTAAACTCTGACAAACTAAACTAAGATAGAGTGATAAATATTTATGTAACATATTATCCCATAGCAAGTGAATGGGAGTATTGTCCACCATTTTCATGACACATGATATAGGAAATGAAGTATGAAAATAATTATCACATTATTATAATTATTAAATAAATATGAGAGAGAAAAAAATAAATTAGTAGAACATGTAACTCAAGCATGAGATCAATTGAACATCCTAATTCTCCAAACATGTTTTCTTGTTAGGTACCAAGGAAAAGGATTATGAGTAGTAAAAATATATTTGTTTCAAATAAGAACTACAATATGGTGCAAAATGTTTTCAATAGACACATCCTTACCTTACGGAAAAATGTCAAGATGGGTCAAATCAATACAAAATGGAGGTAAACTCCATATAAATACTACCCTCTCAATATGGAATGGGAAAAAAGAGAGGGAAATTCCATATATATCATACTCTCCATGCAGAAAAAATGGAATAAAATGAAGGGAAGATATATATATATATATATATATATATATATATATATATATATATATATATATATATATATATATATATATATATATATATATATATATATATATATATATATATATATATATATATATATATATATATCCTCTTAATGTGGAAAAAATGGAACAAAATAGAGGGAAACTTCATATAAAGTAAGTGTACACCATTATAGAATGGAGGGGTACTCAATGGGTCAAATAAGTAAACTATGAGTTAATTATACTAATGGGTTGAGAGTTAACCTTGAAAAATTGGCTCTTCGTGAAACTTACACAAAATCCAAAAAAATTATATAAATAAATGGTAAAATCCCCTAAGAGGCCACTAAAAATATTACCAACATTAGAATCTAATTACAATTGGTAGGGATATGTAGCTATTATGGTAGATTGGCACAATTTAAAACTTTTATAATGTTAGGGTATTTTAAAAAAATTCTACAACTAAAAAAGTAATCAGAGTATCAAATGAAGGTTAAATGACATTTCAACTTATTCGTAGAAGAATATCTCATTTTATTCAAGTGCAAAATGGTATTCACATGTCATATTACCAGATGGTACTTTTGAAATAATAATTTTTTATGTTCATTTTAAAAATAATTCATTTATAATAGATGATTCGACATGACCCATTGATAGTCATAAAACTAATATACAATAGATATACATAAACATATGAGTAAAAAGCAAGTAAGTAGAGGGAGATCTCTCATTTTTTTGTTAGAATGAAAAACTATCTATGATAAGGGATTTGAATGATGAGTTGATTCCATCTTCTTCTTGTACTTATAAATATTGTGAAAAATGTTTTAGTCATGTTCATGACTAAGTGATGATAGGTCTAACTGTATTTTTACTAGGTAACTACTATATTCATACATTGTGGTTATATATATCAGCATTGAGAAAACAAAGAGATAAGAATCAAATGGTAATTTTCTTTTAAATATCAAGGTGCATTCATGCAAACTAGAGATATAATCAGTTCATATTAGTTATGAAGGATTAGCTTCATGGAACACACTAATATGATAAAGAAAATATTCTTCTCATGAGTGCACACAAAAAACAATTAACAATAGATTGTGGTATCAGTCAATAATGGGCTTTATATTTATTCAAAAATTAGAATTAATGTGATGATTAATGGTGTATATCTTTAGGATTGAAGAGATAAATCTCCTCAAAATAATAGATAATAATAAAATGTTTTAAGTTTCTATCAAATGGATGTTGTAGTGCAATTGACAATAGTGATTGATTTTATCTTGTTGATTGAAGAAAAAAACCAATTGTTCGTTTTGAGGCTCAATGATAGAGTATTAATAAAATAGATCTAGAATGAGGAATGCATTTTGTATAGGAAAGTTAGGGATATAATATCCACAATATATAGAATAAGTTACTTTCATGTAACATTGATCATAGGGAATAAGAAAAGTCTAAAATAACATAATAATTGTGATATGAATAAAAGGATCACCATGGTGGAAGAAACACAAAAGATATACACCAAAGCATGAAACTTTCACTAATATACAAGTATCATCATAGAGTAAGAAAAGTGTCAAAGGTGAACCTTTGGGTTCTATATTTTTTAGTAAGGGGTTTTTGCAAAACCCCAATGCCCAATCTATTTGGTAGGGATCATTTCCTATCATGATAGGTCCGATTTGTGGCTACAACAATTAGAGAAACATAGATATTTTAGAGATTTATTACACCAAGGGACATAACACTACAATGGCATAAAACCCTATATAGGAGGTCATTAAAAGAAGCCATCATAAGAAAAAATAAACCTTTAGTATTCTACCCAAAATTCACAAAAATAGGCCATGTTCTTACCATTGTATGTTTAAAAAGCCAAAAGCAATGGAAGTCAATTCCATATAATAAAAGCCAAAAATAATCAAAGTCAGTTGTATATCGTAAAGAATTAGACATGCTTACACTGTGGAACTATATAGTTAATTACTAATAATGACTCAATCAAATGTTGATAGATATTATAATGCCTTATGTTCATGTAACATCTAATTTCTATTTAAGAAATATTAAGGATTGCACTGATTTTTGTTTTAACAAATAACATAGTGAATGTAATGGTCTAGGTAGATGGGAATTGAATGGAATGCTTAATGCTCAATCGGGCTATCAATGTGCATATTCATGTAGGGTGCTGGAACGAGAGGGTAGTGGAATGACATGGTAATGGAGATGATAACAGAGTGGAGACACCGAGATATTTGCAAGATTTTATAACAAGCAACACTCATAGTTTTCATTGAATTTGGTTATTTCATTTGTAGGCCTCATTTTATTTGGAGAGTCTTCTAAATAATATGTAAGTAATTTTATTGTTTTTATTGATGCAAGCTTTTCATTTTCTTATTTATATATTTGCACACAATAATAAATTTTAAATTTATTTACTCTTATTCTAATTCTTTTTAGCATCCATACTTTTATTAACAATTTCTATTTTCTCGTCTTAGATAGGAAATCTAGCCCACAGATTCCCTGCTTTATATTGCATTATTGTTGCAAATCGTGAGTTTGTTTTACCTCCATTCTCTATTTTTATTTTTTTACTATTACGATGATCTTTCTTTTTAATGTCCACATGGCCATAAGCTGATTGCAATAGCAACAAGAGGTATATCTAATCTAATTATGTTGCTTGATTGCATTTACCCTATATTTGTGCTCCTGAATGTTAACCATAAATTCAATAGAATAATGATATATATTGGAAGTTTGATTAGTTTTTATTTGAGAGTGTAGGGAAAATTTGTGTGTGGAATTTTGTTTTCTTTGTTGTTAGAACTATGCTACATTCTTCTTGAAGAGGAATCATCCTCTTAATCAAGAATTTTATATTCCTTCTGTACATTTGGAATATTTATTTTAACATTCATGAAGCCTAACCTATTTTCATGTATATAGATAAATAAAATTGATTTCTTTTGTGGATTTCATTTATATATTTATTCATTTTATTTTTAATAAGTTAATTGAATGGTTCTATTCTAGACTAATAGATATATGATTTTTTCAACTATTCTTCCCAAATCAATGGAAAAATTCTATTTTTCATGCTACACTAAAAATAGAAAGTATGATAGCTTTGAAAATCTAAATAATGTTATACAATATATGTCATTCTAAATATGTTTCTTTATGGTAGATTTTTCTGCAAAGGAATCAATTTAATATTTTTTATAAAGCTTTATGATTTTGACAAAAGCTTAAAGAAAACTTTGTTCATCTAAATTATATTTTATTGCAATGTTTAAAGTTTATGATTACACTACAATTTTATTGTACAAATATTTCCACTATTTTTCTTCTTGCTTAAAGTAGATTTTATGATCTATTTGATTTCAAATAAGTGGTTGGCAACATCAATCCTCGTCAATGATTGGGTACAATTCAATTTAGTAAAGATTATTATTATTATTATTCTAAAATCATTTTTGAATGTTCTTGAATTATTTTCACTTTAGAGTATCATTGAAACATTTTTTGTTTTGGAGAATTATAAAATAGAATGTGCAACATAAGAATAAATTAAGTTCTTAAATATAGAGATATAAGTTAATATTAAATATATGAAATTAATAATGCTAGATGACAATTTTACTACACTACAAATTGTTTAATATGCAAGATGTTTAATGTTATTTAATATGAAAGGATATTTTAAATTAGTGAATGATATAATTAATTTTAAAAATAGTAAACTTACATCTTAATAATGATATAATCAACATATCTATTAAACTTTAACCAAAAGTGATAGTTTTAAATTCTAGGGCTTAATTAGATCAAATGTAGGATCAAATTTAAGTTATATTATTATTATGATAATGGTAAATTACAATTAATCATATATTTTTAAGTTAGGGTATAATCAACTTTTATACATAATTTTATTGTTGATCTCTTTAAAAATATTCTTTGAATATTTATCATAGTTCATGGAAAATCATATCAATGAAATACAAATGATGGAACTAGTTATAGAAAATCATGAAGAACCACTTCTGAGCATTCAACTATGAACAATAACTCAATTACAAGTTCTCACCTATCAAGTGTCCAATCAAATGACTTCAATGATATAGATCTCTAGAAAATGGGAAGAGAAATTATGAATTTCTATAGAGAACTTATCGACAAACTTAAAATCATCATATTACATATGCATGCAGTTGAAGGAGATGATGTCACTTTCAGTTAAGAAATAGTTGAATCATTGCATGACATGACTAAAATATATGCTACTTTTGGGGGATTCTATAGGGAGCTATTTTATGATGAGCAATGTGAGCAAGGTGACTCTAAGTTAATGAAGGACAATTCCTCAAATATTTTAATGAAATTTAATAGAACAAAAAGTCTAAGTATGACATGCACCAAATAATTTTTGTAGTGTCAAGCACACAACTTTGTATTTACTAAAATAGAAATAAAATTTTGTATTTTGGCCAATATAAATATATCATTTTGTATTTATTCCTCTACTCATTTCATATAAATATAAATATTAAAATTTTAAAAAAATACTACATTTATACATTCATGATTAATATATACAGCTATATCTTTGCTTCAACATTAATAATATAAGTACACAGTTTATAGATGTTTGTGTGTTTTATATTTTTTGAAGTCAAGTTTCAAAATAATAATTTTTAAAATTATTAATTAAAAATATTAGAATATTTTTAATTATTCTATATTTTTCTTACTTTTATAATTTATCTTTATGGTAATAAGAACAAGTATTCTATTTATTGATGTTATATATTCTTGTTATATATTAGCTATGGTTAGATGAAAGAAACTCTTTTTTGAATCAAAGGAACAAAGAAAATAATACAAATGAGAATATGAACAAGAGTATCATAGATGTTGTATGAAAAGAATGGTAGATGATCAAAGTGATCAATCTACAAGTCACATGAATGAAGTTGAAGTAGAAACACATGGTAAACATAGATCTAGGGTTACTATTGAATAGTTACAAAGTGAAGCATTAGTAGAGGGTTATGTTCATACAAATATAGGTAACCAAACACCTAAGGATCAATGTCATCCTCAAAAACAAGGCTTGGAAAACTTGCAACATGGTAACACAAGTAAAAATATAGGTCAATGCACATGTAAGGAGGTACATGCACAACATGTGATAAGAAAAGAAGATGTTATTTGGGTACATCATATACATAATGAAGGTCTAGATAATATGGAACAAGTACAAAATAATCCCCAACTATAGGAAACACAACAAATTAGACATCAAGGCAATATTGAAATGATTGTATGTAGTCAAGATTATGAGAAGAATGCAAAAGATGAAGGTTTAAAGTCATTTGAATATGTTGCAAAAACACTAGAAAACATACATCAAAATATAATACAATCAAGTCCTCAATCATGTCAACATGGTTTTGCTCATGCAAATGGATTGCTAGAAACATATTTCATGAAATTTCAATTGGCATTTTGAAATAAATTGGGTAGATTGGCATCACTAGAAATGTGTTATTTATGTCAAGAGTGTTATATTGGAATTGATGTCTCCCACACTCCCCAAGGTCCTATTTGCACTAGATGTAGATGAGAAAAAGATATTCATAGATTCTCAACTTAAAATAATATGGATCCAAAACCACAACCAACATAATTAGCAAATTTAACTCAAGTGGAAGAAATGCTCATTTCATGTGTAAGCACAATTTTACAAGTGACACACGCAATTGGTGGTCAATTAAAATATAGAGGGCACACAATAATTTTCCCATAGAATGTTGAAAGTGTGGCAAAAAAATTAGCACATTTAGTTGAATATCTTTCACTAATTGTAGTACGTAGAAAGGATCAATGTGGAACAAGCTACAACTTTATAGTGAACAAATCTTGTGTTTGTGCTTCCTTGAGATATAAAATTATGCATGACAAGTTCTATTCTGATGTGATTATTGATGAAAATGATCTAAAAAATATATCACCAAATTTAGATCATAATGTTTTCAATGAGTTAAGAATAGTGCACATGGAGTTTGATTCAGACAAAAATGACATAGTTTTTGTGGACCCTTTATTGGAGATAGATGAGAGAAATTTAATAGAGCACACAATATTAATGGCATCAAAACCATCAAATTCCTAAAGCGAAATGGAGTTGATTCATAAATGGGTCAAAAATCCCAACATAAACCCCAAAAAAATGATGGATCGATCTAACATCGGTGCATCTCCTATTAATGAATATACCACACCAAGTCTGATTAAAATGACATTCCCATCATTATGTCTGAGTGGTAAATGTGATTGGTTAGAATCATGACGAAAATGACTACATTTGCATGAATATGTCAAGCACCTAATACAATATAGAGATAACAGATTTGGAAAGTATCCAAGGTTTCATTACTATATGATGAATATGATTATGAGACACCAAGCATATACCACAACAAGTGTTTGCATGAAAAGAAGTCTACAAGAAATGATAATTATAATACAAGAACTTCATGAACATATGGAGAAAATGCCACACTCTCATCTTGTAGATAGATTGATGTGATTTGGAACCACTTTAAGGAGATCATGATATTATTAGACAAAGTGGATGTTACAATTGATAGACATGCTTCATCAACTTGGAATGCCAATAATATTTTTTACATTAAGTGCAGTAGACTTGTACTAGCTATATTTGAATGCAATAATGCTTGGAACACCACCAAGTGATCCATAAGAAGTACAAATGTGGAGGAAACAAAATATCATTAACTATCCACACATTGTTGCATAATACATGCATTTACGAAACAAAACTTTCAAAAAAGAGATACTTGAAAATGGAATGAATGTTGAAGACTATAGGTTCAGATATGAATGGAAACATAGAAGATCTACACATGTCCATTTTTTTATATGGTTAAAAGGAGCACCAATAATGGAAAGTATTGATTGGAATAATCAAGTTTAATTATATTATGTTGCATCATATCTCCATGATTTGGTTCATGCATGTAAACTTCAACGAGATACAAACCTCTGGAATATATAGGTATGATTATAGAAAGTTATAAAATTAAACATTATTTATTGTGGTAACTTTACATAAGAGCATATATGATATTAAATATTTAAATTTATGTTTCAAGCATATCAAAAAATTTAGTCTACACCCATGTTTGAAAAA
Organism: Cupressus sempervirens; assembly: GCA_028749045.1. NCBI lineage: Eukaryota > Viridiplantae > Streptophyta > Pinopsida > Cupressales > Cupressaceae > Cupressus > Cupressus sempervirens. The sequence goes on along the minus strand of CM053786.1, from coordinate 610,779,859 downwards.
CACTAGACAATTGGTTGAAATTGATCATAACATAGACTATGATGAGATTCTAAATACTATACAAAGACACACAATGTGTGAAGAAGGTGCATGTTTGGACAAAAAGAGAGGGAAATTAGTTTGTAGGTAGACACTTCCTAACAAATTTTATTCATTTGAAATGTTAATATTCTTCTCCTTTAATGTATCATTGTATTTAACAATAGAAACATGTTAGTGAAATATAGGCATAACGTGCCATGACCATTGAATTTATAAAAATCTAGACTAAAGAAAGAATTAGAAAATAGTGAGAAAATATTTGAGCCATTCAGAAATGATGAAAAAGTTAACTCATATAACTGTTACATACCTCAACTCTGGAGAGCAAATATTGATTGGCAACCTATTATGTCTAAGCATGTAGTGATTAAGTATATTGCCAAGTATGCAGCTAAAGATGAAAGAAGTTCAAAGACATACTATTAGATATTATTTTTGACTAGAAAATGTAGAAAATCCTAATGATTTAGCATCAAAGGCTTATAGAAGACTTCTCACTGAAAAACTGATAGAAAGGGATATTGGGGCACAAGAAACAAGTCATATGCTACTAGAGCTTCCATTGGTGTAGAGTAGTAGAGTATTTGTAAACTTAAATGTTTCAAAGGAATTATTCAAATGTGTAGACCTAAATGTTGATGAAAAAAGTGAGTGACATAACATATCTTTCATTAATGCTTACAAAAATAGGCCACACTTTATGGAATCTTTATGCATTATTGATGTTGCAAAATCATGGATATATAACAAGAAAAAGAGAGTTGAAGATAAATGGAGTCCAAGAAAAAAATTAGCTATTGTAGAAGTATTTCATATATTTTACTCAATTCCTACATGACACTTAGAAAAATGGATAGATTTTTGCTTCTTTAAAGAATTATTGCTTTATAAATCTTTTCATGACATTCATATAGATATTGGTAACAATGAAGAATCTATAATTGAAACCTACGATAACTTCAAATATAATGCATGGCACCTTGAAAGAAGAGAAGATTCAAATGATATTAGAAATTAGTTTGATTTAGAATCTAAAGATTATTATACTGCCCAAGGTACTATTGTAGAGAATGAATGGGAGATTTTATCTAGACTTCACTATGCTCAAATTATGTAAGTTGTAGAGATAGATATGTTAGGGAGAAGAGATATTGATCAACAAGCAAATTGTTCTCAAGAATTTCAAAGTGAACAATAAACAAATGAAGCCATAAATTTAATAAGATTGATGATAGATGTAGGTTATTTTATCCATGATGAGATACCACAATGTGTGGACTATGAAAAACTTACTGACAAACAAAATAAAATAGCTAACATTGTAATGTCACACTATCATACATGTCAAAATGCATCACCCTTATGTATGATAATTCAAGGGACAATAGGAATAGGAAATTCGTATTTGATTGATGCAATCAGCCAAGCATTACAAAATGCATCTTTTACACAATCCTCTCCTTTCCTTCTAGTTGCACAAATGGGTGTTGCACCATTTAATATTGGAGCATCAACAATTCATTCCAAGTTGAGAATACCTATAAAAGAAGTTATTGAGCTACACGGAGCAAGACTCACCCATTTCCGAGATGAACTATCTCAAATAGAATACATATTGATAGATGAAATGAGCTTCCTTGGAGAGGGGTTAATCCAAAACATAGACTCTCACCTTTCACAAGCATTTTCAGACAATAGCCATAAAATTATTGGAGGTATGTTTAGTATTTGAATCTATTAGAGTAAGAGATCAGCATTGTAATTTATTGTGTTCCTTAATTTTAGAATACAAATTTATAAGTATTTATTTGATATACATATTTTAATATTTTTCAAGGGATATCTATGATATTGGTTGGAGATTTGGCACAATTACCTCAAGTCAGTAATAGACCAGTATATGAAAGTAGAGGGGGGCATGGAAAGCTACTATGGCAAGAATTCCAAACCGTAGTTACTTTAATTCATATTTTTAGACAAGATGGACAAAGTAATGAGAAAGAAATATTTTGTGTTCTTTTATCAAATATAAGGGATGCAAACCCCACACTAGTGGATTGGATCTTTCTTATGTCAAGATGCAATGCCCACACTAGTAGTAAAAAGATGAGGAGTTTAAAAATAATGTTCATTTCTTTTCAAAAAATGATAATGTGTACAATCATAATAAGAAAATGCTACTATCATTATCAAACCCTATTGTATGAAGCATTGCTATTAAAACAACACATGCTTCTATGGATGGAGATGGAAGTGATGAGTTGGTCATTGAACTATTACTTAGCAAAGATGCAAGGGTAATGCTAATTTCAAACCTATGGATTGAACCTAGTCTTGTCAATGGAGCATTAGGATATGTTCAAAGTATCGTATATTGTCTTAGAAGTGCACCATCACTACTGTCATCATATGTAATTGTCAATCTTGATAGTTACTCTGGAATTCCTTTTGATGATCATCATCCTTAGAGTGTCCCAATTCCTGCAATTGATAGGGGCAATACAAAATAGATTCCATTGAGTTTGACTTGGGCTTTAACTATACACAAGTCACAAGGGATAACAGTACAAAAGGTTACCATCGATATAGGTCCCATTGAAAGAAGTTGTCTCACATTTGTTGTAATATCACACTTCAAATCTTTGCAAGGAAAAAGGACTATGCCACCCTTCACATATGATATATATGAATAAATGAAGGCAAGAAAGAAAATTTCTAGAAGAAAACAAGAACAAAGAAGATTGACAACCTTAGAAGTTATTTGATAGATTGTGCATTATGTCAACACATTTTTGTTGTTTGTTTGATACATAATAGACATTATCAATCAATTTTGGTGGTTTGTACTTCTCCAAATAATGAACAATATTATTATATATTTTTTCTTGATCCAAATGCTTGGTGATAAAATATAAAGTTCATTTATATATATTATATAAGTTTGGTAATTCAAATACATTATTTTGTACTTGAGTTAGTTACTTGAATGGTAAAAATTGCATTTCCATGTTTTTATGTGTTTATAAACTTTATGTTTATTAAAGCTAAGGTTTTTCATACAAGAAAGTGTTTATTGCTTTTAAAAATATATATTTAATATGATATCATATCTATATATTTTGTTTAAAAAAATAAATGGATGGATTCAAGAATAACTATTCCAAACTAACAAGTCAAAATTCATCTATGTAACATCACATCCTTATAATTTTATATTTGATTTTCTATCTCAAGTTATTTTTGTCAGAATTCATCTTGGTAAAAAAAAAAATCTCTTATTCTAAGTATTTTTAATATTTCTTGCACAAAATGTTGTGCTAAACATTATTTATTTTAGCTCTTAGTTTACTACAAATTTGGATAATTTTACACTCATAATTCTGAAATAATGATATTTTATATTTTAAATCTTTTTGTAGTAAAGAATTAAAACAATGGATGCTTCGAAAAGTGAATCAAAAATCATTATTGGAAGCCCAAATGGCTTTATAAACTCTAATTTTTATTTTTTTTTAAAATCTAATATTGACAAATGTGTAAGATTGGTTACAGAGTACTGTAAAGCTATTGTGAAAACTCTTGAATACATAGCCTTGATTGATGATCTTGATGAAATAGAAATATAGAAAATGGTGGGTGTTGCAAAAATAGTTCATGAGGCATCTCATTATGTAGATGCATTTCCATCAATGATGAAAGAAGTTCATCATGATCATTACACAAATAAACGTTGTAATACCAATCTGATCACTAAAGAATATGTCATGTACTTACATCATTATCACAAAGTGCTTTAAATATAGTTATTACTTCTTTGAACTTTGGTACTTATTGGTTATTAAATATGATTATACCGAAACATCTCTTTTCTCTTTGATTTATGTATGTTTGAAAAACAACTTATTTTTATATATATGTGGTTTTATAAATATCTTCCATATTCTTTAACTTATATCAAAATACAAGGAAATTGAGTTTTTTTTATTCTTCCCATGATGTGTATAGTATTTTCATAACTCTACATTTAAAAGATTATAGGCTATACTTTCACAAGTCTATATGTATGACTTTCTAATATGTTTGGTATCAAAATATTGCTTTATATGGAAGTGACATACATGTGGTAACACAAATAAATCAAACATTAAATTTATTTGTAATAAATCTTAATTCTATGCATAATCCTAATCATTTTGTATAAATTCTAAAACTAACCATTTTTTTTTGTATATAGCTTTATATAATATGTATCATTAACAAAATTCTAAAATGAATAACATTAAATGTTACTTTTAAATGGACATTGAAAATATATATGAGATATTATTTATAATTTATATGACAAAAATAGACAAAAATCTAAATGTCTCTCAATGCCAAGTCCTAATTATATCCATAATCCTAAACGTAATATAAATCTTAAGATTGTCCATTATCTGAAGTCTAACATTAACACTAATCCTAATCTTATGTATTTGACCTATAATAACTATAATTGTATCATAAACATATTAAAAATATTCTCCATCCTAAGTGTTCAATCACCCTAATCATAATTCTAACCTTAATCACTATAATAACCTTAACTTTAATTTAAAGGCTAAATGCAATCATAACCATAAAAAGAAATTATGACCCTAACCATAAATCCAACCCTAACAATAAACCTTAACATAAATGTAACCCTAACAATAAAGCTTAACATTAAATTGTAATTGTAAATGGTATCATGATCAAAACTATATTTCTAACTTGAGTACATTTTTATAATCATAATATAAGTACAGGCCCTGACCTTAACCCTATCCCTAACTTTAATACTAACACTAAGCATATTTCCACTTGTAAACACATTAACACTAAACCTTGTCCCTAATTATTATAATAATAAATATATAGTAATATTAATCCTAATACTAAACCTAATCATGATATAAATTGTAAAGTTATATTTTAAACATAATCAAATTAATTATTCAATGTGTTACCATGCAACGACTACTACTAGCTAATATATACTCTATATGTAAAATACAATGAGATGCATTGAGGCATTGAATTTTTTAATTATTCACTTTTAATATGCACTAAAAAAATTCAATGCCTCGATGCATCTTGATGTATTTTTACATATAGAGTATATATTAGCTAGTATACACAAAAGTGAAAGTGCTAGGGCATATATTTTGCTATGAATTATATTATTGAATCCTAGAGAACCATTTCTATTAAGCATTTAATAAGATACAAAATATCAACTATAAGTGTCATAGTGCATTACAAATACAATCTAGTAGGCCTCTAGAAAATTAAAAAGGTGTTCTAGGTAAATTTTAGAATATGATAAAGGTCAATAAGAATATATCATTATGTAGGAGGTGTATTCAATCAACAATAATGAGCAACTACAATAGTATTAACATCTAAATATGAAGTGTACATGAATAAAATTTAGACACTAAGGAATTATGGTAGAAACCTCATGGTTGTAGTAGGGATAGAATAATAAAAGTAAAAGAAAAAGAAGCTTCAAGGTAGGCACTTCTTTTTTATGAACTTATATATAGCTACAACTGAATAGTAAATAAAAGTATTTTCTATCCCCAATACATAAAATAACATCAATGTAATGGGCAAGATAGAAAATCCAAAAATTGTGCAATAACATAAATTTGTAGTCACATCAATATGAAATATGATATTTTCCCATAGTCTATAATTTTCCAAATTTGATATTGAACATAAAAGAGAGGTGTGATTCAAACTTGTTTATATAGAATTGAAATTAAAATATCAATGAGTGCAGCTATTACTAAATAATGAGATAAACCTTCCAAGAAGTTAAAAAATTGAAACTAATAAATGAGAACAACATGTTGACTTTTGTTCACTTTTGAAACTCTGCAACAGTTAAAAGCAATAGTTTTAAATGAAGAACGGAATGCTTAAGTTCAAGGTTAGGAATGATGGAAAAGTGTACCCTACTACTATCAAGAGAAAAGTTAAAAGGAACAAAAGGATTCATGTTTTCTTTTTATTAGTAAAGTTATCCTTTTTTATGGATGTTGAAGAGAAGTTCTAATAAGTTTTTGAGTAGGAATCTTAGAGATAATAATAATTTATCAACTACTAGTCACTATAAAGTTAGCTTTGCCGAATTTAGTGAAGTCACCTTTTACATATTAATCATAAAAAAATTGGTATATAAATTTATGATGTTTAATGCTCTGACACATAGTAATGACATTATTTCCAAAGAAAATAAAATATCAGTGAATCATCAAAAGTATAACTTATATTTATGGAATGGGGAATGTGGCTTAATGTATAGTAATGATTCCTATCATTTCAAGGACTCAAAAGTTGTTAGTTTTAAAGTTGAGGGTTTCTTGAGAAATGAGGAAGCTTGCAAAATAAGTATTATCTTTATTTTATTTATTGAAAAGATATTCATTACAATATAACTTAAGTGGCTCTTTGGCTTTTTGAAATCTTACAATAAAATTGTCTAGTTTCCTTAGGAGGATTGAGGAGGAAATTTATATTGTAGAAAGATGTTGTCAATCAAGGAAATTGTGAGGTTTAACTTTGACCTTCTTCAAGAATCATAGGTTTTTGATAAGGCATACACTTCGGGAGGTCTTTTGAAGTAGGTTGAGCTAAGAAGGTGCAAGGATTTGTTGTAGAACAATTAAATATGGAACTAATTTGTGAGGATGGGAATGAGAAAATACATTGAAGCTATGAAGGGCTATAATTCAATTATCCTTGAAAAATTTTGGAACTCTTGATATAGAGGCAAGATCACCATTAGTATTGTTAGGTTTTTCATGACCCTCTAGTTGATTGGTTAGGCAATGATCCTACATTGTGAAGGGGAGAAGGTTGAGAGGAAATGGATAATCAGTTACATCAAATTCAAGCACAAATTATTTGAGAGCATGGAGAAGTAAATCAAGATTAAATATGGTAGTAGGTATGATCATTTATCCCTCCCTAGCCCCTTTTCCATTATTTTCCTATAGGATATGCATTATTTTACTCTGGAAGGGCAATTTAAGACTTACTACGATTACCAAACCTTACTTCTTAATATGTTAAGACATGGTTAGGAGATAGATATACCTTTTTATATATTCTTCCTTGGTAAATAGTATAAAAAATGGTGATAACCCACCATTCACCAAGGCTTGATCCACTAGTAAATTTGGACCTATTTTTCAATGCACAGTGGTCAAAAGTTTAATGATTCAATGTGAAAAAACAATGTCACTAGAATTTTGTCAAAATTTTGATGCACTCTATAGGTTTTGATTTATCAATAGACCACTCGATCGAAAATTATCCCCATCTATGTAACATGGTGGTGTTAGACATCTTGTTAGAAAGGTCAAAATATAGACGATAGCCAAAGATGATTCGTCTAGTTTGTCATACCATTGATGATAGGCCATTTCAAAATATTGACTCCTGCAAGAGAAGATTCATTAGGTTTTTCATATCATCAACAGCTAAATGCATCAAAACATTGAGAACATCTTTAGATGATTCGATGGCCTTGTCATGCCATGGATAATAGGCCACATCAAAATATTAGTGATAGCTAGAGGTTAAAACAAAAAATCAAATAGTCTTACTGTATATGAGGCTAATAATAGGATAATAACATCATTACTAGACATTTATGATTATTGACTCATTTTTGGCTATAACACATGATTGTTGACATTTATAATTACAACACCTCTCAATTTTACCACTTTTTGTAGCTCATATTGTGTTACACATAAGTGAGAGGTGGATGATTGTAGTTGGATATATCATGCAAATTCAATCTCCAATACAAATATCAATCTATAGAAATGAACATCCCAATAGCTTTAACATTAAGGCTGTTTTAAGGCATTCACATAGAATTAGGTCTCTTTTAGGCCTATAGTGTAGAATTCAAATCTTGGAGGAAGAATAGGTTTTGGGAACCTTGGTGGTTTGCATACAAATGACTGATGAGACTGGGAGCTTGAGGGAAATTTAGATTTTTCTCATGGCTTCATATATGGCATCAGTTTGTTGCTGTGTTAATAACCAAGGAAGGGTGCTTGTATTAATCCAATTTCTATTGCTCTTTGATTCAAGGAAAAAATTCAATGCATGATTGGATTAATCAATGTCATTACAAATTTTGATTATTTTTCCTTTGTCATGCCTTCCATCCAATATTTTCCATAGTGGCTCTATTATATTCTTTCCAATATGCATAGCATCAAACAAATACATGATTGGGAGATGCTTGTAGTATGACAACCTACTAAATTGTTTAGGATAGCTTTTAATTCCTTTTGGAAGTTCCTCATCGATGCCTTGACTACCTTCACAGACATCAATAATATGATTACTAAACAAAAGACAATATCCAAACTTAAATTTCATCCTTAAACCTACATTAGATGGAATGACATTACCTTTATGATTCATTCTAGTGCATTCCAACTTCCACATGTAAGGTGTCATTCTTCATGGCTTTGATATCATCTCTTCTTCCCCATTGAAAAGATTTTTTTTGACAATTTGATATTTATGGATTTTTTGGAGAAAGTGGCTATGCTCATCGAACACTTGCTTTCCTAAACTTTTTGAATGATGTGATCTCATCTTTGGACCACAAATTGGACATACAAATTTTCCCCTTGTTTGAAGACCTACAAGATCGTGTATAATTGGATGACATGTGTACTATAAGAATCATATTTACTATTATCAAACAACTTAAACATATAATGAAAATGTGTTAGCATTATTACATACTAAGTAGAAGCACGAAGTTGGGTCCCAATTCTACAAAAGTTTGTGGATTCAGATCATGCTCTTTTAGAAATGGGCACCCATTTTTGTAAAAATGACACTCATATTAGGCTCTGATACTCGATCCAAAATCCAAAAATGGGCACTCGTTTCTTTTAAAATTGGGTGCTCATTTTTATTAAAAATAAAAATTTCAAATTTTTTAAAAACAAGTAACAATATTGTCAAAAAATTCAATTTTTTTTTTTGGGAATTTTAAATGCATTTTAAATGTTGATTTTACCTTTTCAAAATGGGCACTCACTTTTTAAATTTCAAATAATTGGTGCTCATTTCTTACAACATCGGGCAAGAATTTTTTTTATCCCACCTTGGATTTCTATTCGGGATAGGCTTGGTGAGACCAAGTTTATGCCTTGACCTCTCAAGATTTGGCTAAGACATTGAACTAGAAAATTCATGCCTTGCCATAATTTTTAGAGGGTCTTCTTGATCAATTTTTTTAATGAAACAAAAACCCATTAGAGTTCTCAGTGTCATGACTTTAGAAATATTAATTTTATAGTGTTATGATTTTATTTACTATTTTTGCATTAATGTGATTAGATTTCCACAATCCATCATAGTTAACTGAGTTTCTGGATTAGATTGTGTGAAGAATTTTTCACCAACATTTCAAATCACACTACATGATCCATCATCAGGATGAGAGAACAAGAGGTGTAAAATAATGTAAGTTACAAATTTAGCATAGGTTCACCAAATAAAGGAGATCAGGAGGAGAGGGATTGCACAAATCCCAAAGAAAGATAAAATAATAAAATAAAGACTAAAACAAGGGGGAGGACTAAACCAGTGATCTCAACACTCAAAAAAGCACAAAAGGAAGAACAAAGTTAATAAATATTTATGAAATGGGAACTAGCCAAGAAGGCACCACAAAAATGCACATAAGGTTAATAGAAGGGGAGTAAAAAGGAAAGAAAGAAAGAAAAAAAATCTAAATCTAGGCGAAGCTAACGAATGGCATATAGGAGCCTAAAAATTTTGTAGATTTTAGACCCATTTCCTTGTGCAATCCAACTTACAAGATTGTCTCCAAAGCAATCTACATGCATCTACAACTTCTACTTCTAGACATTATATCTCTTGAACAAGGTGGTTTTGTTCCTAGTAGGGAAACTATGGAAGGTGTCTTGGTTGCTCCTGAAGTCATTCATTCTATAAACTCTTCCAATCTCCAAACTTTTTGATCAAATTGAACATGATGAAAGCCTATGACAAAATTTGTTGGTCTTTTTTTCTCCAAGTTCTTAAGAAAATGGGTTGGCTTTCTCGAAATCATGGTGTAAATGGATTAAAACTTCTATATCGGGAGCCTGGTTCTCAATTATCATTAATGGGAAAGCTTTTGGTTTCTTTTCTTCTTTTCTACACAAGGTGTTAGAGAAGGTGATCCAATATCACCAACATTATTCATTATTATGGGTGAGGCTTTTAGTAGGACCATTACACTCCATAACTCAATTGGAAAATGGAAGGGTGTGCACATTCATGGTACTTCTCTATTTTTCACACATTCACTATTTGTAGATGACATGCTTTTATTTGGTAGCTTGCATGTTTTCGAGGCTAGGCAGATTAATCATGTATTACAATTATACTCTGATGTCTTTGGGCAAAAAATTAACTCTCATAAGTCAAAACATTTTTTGTTCAATACCAACAAAGTCATCTCTAACAAAATTGTGAGGGTTTTGAGATTCGTTGAGGATTTTCTTCCTTCCAACTACCTTGGAATTCCTTTTTTTATGGGATCTAACAAGACAAGTTATTGGACCTCTATCATTGCTAGAATCAAAAGTAGAATTACTGCACAGAAAGTTAGATGGCTATCTTTATCAGGTAGAATTCTTCTCATCAAATCTGTATTGAAGCTATCTTGAACTATTACCTTGCTGTCCTCAAAGCCCCAACTTCTATCATCTTACAAATTCAAAAGCTGATAAGAGGTTTTCTATGGATAGGTAATATATCAAATGAAAATAAAATTCCTCTTATTTCTCTCTAGGACATGACTCATACTCCAATTGTGGGGGGTACAGGGGTTCATGATTTATCATATAGGAATATAGCTTCTAGTGGAAAATTAGCTTTGCAAATGTATGGTAAGTCTCACTCTACTTGGTGCTACATAATGCACGAAAAGTATTTGGACAATAATGATCCTTCAAGAGTTTTCTCAATGTTGAATCCTCCAAAAAGATCTATTGTGTAGGATTTTTTGGTTTCTTCAAGACAAATCGTTCTTAAGTATATCACTTGGGAAGTAAACAATGGAGACAAAGTCAACTTTTGGAGAGATTCTTGGAATGGTTAACCACCATTGATTAACTTGCCCAATACAAATGATCTTTGTTCTATTTCAGAGTCTATTTGGGGAAGACAAGTTCAATACTTCATTTATGTAGTTTGCCTTTTCTCTAAGAAAGTATTATGGAAGGATCCAACTCTTCTTCCTATTTCTCTTCAAGACTAACAATACTTTCATTCCATTCTATACTAGCAACATGTTTTTTAATCTAACTCTGAAGATAAGTTGTTTTGGGCTCCTGCCAAGGATAGTAACTATTCTATTAAAGAGGGATACAAGCTTATTCAAAGGATTGCTTCTAAAAAGAGTCCTTGCAGAGCATACCTATTATGTTGGAATATGTTGTCCTTCCAAAAGTTGGTTGCTTTGCATGGCTAGCTATTAAACATAGGATCCTTAAAAGTGATAGACTTGCTAGGCTTAATATTTTTTTGAATTTCAAATGTGTGCTATGCAATGAAGAATTTGAAACATGTGATTACCTATTTGTTAGATGTTCTTTTGCTTATCAGTGTTGGACCTTCCTTTTCTAGAAATTAAGCTTCTTTACCCCTCTCCAAAATAATATATGGAATCCTTTCTAAGCATGGCCAATCCTTCACCCTCATGCTGTATTTGTTGGGTTATGAAAGTGTTTTCCGGCATTGGTCATTTGGGCCATTTGGTGGGAGATAAAAAAGAGGATTTTTAGAAAAGATTTCTCTACCATTGATAAGGTGCTTGAAGGAATAGAAAGGTCAATTTTGGAAGTTACTAATGCAAGCCTAAGCAATTGTAAGCCTAATCCTATCATTTCCCATTGGGATGCCAATATTATGTGTGAGTGGAAATTACTCTTTATTCCTATGCATGGTCATTTTGTTAGTAATGCGCAAACTAAAGTTGACCGCTATGGTGTACATTGGTATCCTCCAAATTCTAGGTACATGAAGATTAACTTTGATGGTGCCTCAAGAGGAAATCCTAGTAAATTAGGGTTAGGGGCATGTATTCATGATTGTCATGGAAATTTTTAGAATTTACGTCGAACTCCGGACCAGTGGGCACCAATAATCTTGCTCAAGCTCATGCCCTATTTGATAGTTTAGTTCTTGCTAAAAAACATAACTTTCAATGTTTGCATATTGAAGGTGACTCTCAGATAACCATTGATGCATGCATTAAAAGGAAGACTTTTTCTAGGCAACTTAAGTACATTCTTTCTCAAATCTTAGATCAACATGAAGATTTAAATATTTTGCATACTTTAAGGGAGGGAAATCTAGTTGCAGATTATCTTTCAAATCTAGGTTGTGATGGCCTTATAATTTCATCTTTCGAGCCGTCATCCATCCTCGACAAATTCAAAGAGTTGCAAATTTTGATTACCAAAGATATTGCTAGTTGTTGAAGTTTGATAACATATTATTTGGTTCGTGTGTCATGATCATTTTGTTCTACCCATATTTAGAAATATGCAAAATTAGCTGCCATAGATCTGGCATTCTGACGCCATAACTATACTATGAGCAACTTGGTTGGATGCATGGTTCCTGCTATGGGGTTTTCTTATCACTTCGCCATCCTTCGTTATTACATCCCACAAGCATATCTGTCCTTTATATCTGTCGAGCATGCCGATCTCAGATGAAATTTATTTCTCACATGTGATGGGGTTCACATTCCATATTTATGTCCACCAAGTTGTCTCTTTCTACATTCTTCTCATTCTTAGTGGTTGGGATTGCTTGTCGACATGGACGCCTGGATCAAATGTGATTCTTGTACTCAGTTTCATTAGTCAATTTTGCCAAAAAATTATCAGATTTGGCTTCAACCAAAGAGAGTTGAAGGTGTTCTTCCCTTGATGGTGGCAGATTCAGACTTGAATGTAATGTTCATTGTTCATTCTCCTTCCATACAGAGAGCAATTCGACAAGTGATTGTGGAAGACATCCTCTCCCCCTCGGCCAGACACTTCCTTTATCCGTCCAACGTGGTGTCCATTTTCTTGTTAAATGCTATGGACTTGTTGCAGTCTGTTCCTCTTCTGGAGATATTGGCGGCTAAGGTTGTCCATTATGATTTTTGGGGAGAACATAAGTTGCAGGTTGCAATGCAACATTATGATTTATGGGCGGGTAATGCCTTGGTTAGAGGCCTCTTCACGCAGACCCAACTCATGCAGAAGCATGATTTCTTGGCTACATATGAGGCACCCCAAAAATCATTTAAAAAACAGAGCTCCCGTATTATGAAGAACACTCTGCAAGTGACAGTGCGGGCATTAGGCTTCCAACTGGCTGAGCGGGTCAAGCGTGTTGGACATGCCATCCTTGACTTGCTTGAATTTCCAAATTCTACTGCCTTGCCCTCTCCTTCTACATGGAATTCATCTCAGCTGCTTCCTCCCTCTGAACTAAGGTCTACAGATTCACAGGAGCTCCACTCTCCTGATTTGCAAGCTACTTCGGGCGCGCAGTGGGAGTTTCTTCCTTCCAATTCAAACCTGCCTTCCTTTTCATCGGATGTTCCCGTTTCTTCAGCCTCTTGGGGTACTTCTCACGGGTCTGGTTGGGAGTCAGCTCCTCCATCTTCTTTCTACTCTGGTTGGAGTTGGGACAGTCAAGAGGCCACTGGTTCGAAACCTCCCATCTTGCCTTCATATGTTGCCATGGAGGAGTGACAGAGGGTTCCACCTCAAAGTTTAATTTTTTTGAAACTTAGACAACTTCTCTATTTGATGACTGTTTTTGGTTTTGGAGGATGTATAGTATTGTAATCAGGAAAATTATCTCATCGATCTGGTATTTTGTAAATATCAATGTCTCTTTCTTTCTCGCAAGGATTCCAGATTTTCTTTCTGATTCTTTCCTAAATGAACTTTATATATATATTAGCTTGCCCACTTTTCCCAAAAAAAAAAATTCTGATTCTTTCCTAAATGAACTTTATATATATATTAGCTTGCCCACTTTTCCCAAAAAAAAAAAAAAACAAAAACACCCTAGCTGTAAGATTGTCCACTGTAAGAGTGACCGGAGGAGGAATACGGGTCTGTTACCCTCAATCTCTGATACTTATATGCTCTTTTATTTTTGGAATAGTTTGAATGCTTAACTTATGAAAATATTTGACCTATAAAAAGTACCTAAATGTTATTTTCATGATGCGACCGTGTACCCAATTTGTTGCTATCAGCATCTCTGCTAGCTTCTCTAGAGAGTAAAATGTGTTAAATTTGGGTACTAAGAAGCACTTGAGCCAAGCATCTGGACTACATGAGAGTTCGCAAAGGAGTTTATACAGACAGGGAAGGCAAAAACCTCCCCCTCAAGCATGCCATCACGTCTGGATCTCTTCACTCGACCAGAGGACCGCCGGTGTCAAAAACCAGGGTTCATGTGATGAGGTTTTGAGAGAGATTTTGATGAGATTTATCTTGTTGGGCAGATGCACATCATCTATTCTACTTAATTATTTTTTCTAGCCTTCCTTTCCAGCCAGAAAATGGATTTTCTGGAAAACAGTTTTAATATCATTTTCATGTAGGTCTGATTTAGATCTCTCCGTTGTTCACTCCTCTTCCCAACAAACCATGAGCTCTATGTTGTGACATTTCTTTATAAAAAATATTCAAGTATACATACCTCTTCATTTTGGTATATATGCTGTAACTTTGCCTAACGTTTATGTTTTCTCATACACTGCGCAAACAAAGAAAGATTGCCAAATGGCTGCCTTTGCAACTATTTATGCACCACATTTTCTTTCATTATCATGCCTTCAAAGGCCTGCCAAATCTGGTCCAAAGATCTGCTATTGATTACTCTGATTCATAATGAAGAGACGTGTGAGGGTTATTTAGTGGAGGCGAATTAAAAATCAATAAAATAAATATCAGTAAAAAATGATTCAGATGAAAGTACAGTGTTGCATTTAATGCAAAAGGATACGACTGCAATTGATTTTTTAAAAATTTCTCTAATTTTCCTTTCAGAAATTTGATTTTTCTCCTTGCTTTTATTGGGGAGAGATAATAGAATCTCACTTAAATAGGGTTTTTCAATTTTTAAAAATAGATGAAATTAATGAACTATTTAAAAAACTTTAAGGACAAATTAATTCTGAAATTCTATTGGTTGAAATTTATTAGTTTTTGCACCTAAATAGTTCCATTAGTACTCCTGCCATAGGTAGGAAGTAATAACACAAAAGACTCATATTTTAAAAGAAAATAACATTACAAATTAATAAATTGGAAAAGACTAAATTCTCAGACAAATACAACGTACCTACAAAAGTAAATGCCATAGAGATCTCCTTCAAGAATCACCTATGCTGTGTTATTTCTCTTCAAACCCTTGTCTAATCTCCAACCCCTACCAAGCACTCCCATAGTGAGAAGTTTCCAATGAGTAGTAAAATGATAAAGCAAAATCTAAATTTAGGGTAAAAATTCTTAGCGGTGTATTCATTCAAATGGTTGCTATTTTGGTGGGCTTGATATAGATATTGAATCATAATTTATATTTTTCTTATAGTTAATAAATAAATAGTTTTCTTTTGTTATTTATTAAATACAAGTTAAATATAAATGTGAATTTTATCATTATATCATTTTTTAATATAATAGGTAGTTATTAAATAGTTCCATTTTTATTATTAAATATCAGTTTTATTAAAAAGGAGTGATTAATATGTATTTGAGGGAAAAATAAAATTTACATAAATAAAATTTGTAGATAATAAGAGCTTGAGTGTAGGTTGTAAGAAATCAGGTGAGTTAATTATCTTTAAAATGAAACTAATAAACCCAAAGTTCATATTCTTGAAGTCGGAGGTTGTTTTCCTTTTACCAAGTGTGCCCTAAGTGTATCTAATACTATTCTTCCACCAGATCTAGATTTCAACTTGTTTCATGAGCTTAAAGGATTTGCTAAGAGAATATTGTAATTGTATATCAACTGATTACAAAATGTTAAGTCAAGGAGAAAATATTGTAGGAATCAAGAAGAAAACTAGCCATTGAGAATATAGTTATGAATTCTGTTAATAATGAATCTATTAAGGAATTACTTAGGATTAAGAGACAAAGCCCACCTAGTTAATGGAAAAGAGTGGGAAAAGCTTCTTGGACCCATGATAAAAGTTATAGATTAGGACCTAAAGAGTTAGAAAGGGGAAAACAACAAAGGAAAGAAGTGAGATATGCATGTGATCCTATGTCAAGTGATGATGATGATGAATACTCACCATCTACTAGTAGCTCAAGTAGTGACAGGAGGTTTTCAGTGGACATGCACTCAAAAAAAAAAAAATTGGATAGAGAAGTGACAAGTGCTATGAAATTATCTATAGAGAAATGTGAACTCTATCATTTCCCCCTTGTCCATATCTCTCTTTCTCCTCCCTATCCCCCTTTATCTCTCTCTCCTCGCTTGCATCTCCTTCACCCCCCACCCCTCGTGCCCTCGTTATATATCTCACTTCCATTGCTTCTAGTTCTTCATAACTTGATGGGTTATGGAGAACTAGAAGTAATACTTCTAGCTCTTAATAACATGATAGCATTTGGTTAAGCATAACACAATCATGTTATTTTAGAGTTCAATTTCTTAATCATTTTTTCTTGTCTTGTTAACAAGTCAAGGCCTATTTTGCAATTTGATCAAATGTACACATAACACAATTGCATTATCTGTACTTTTGACTCTCTTTTTTCATGGTGTCCAGTTTTTTGTACACCATCTTGGTGCATATTCCTATCAAAGTGTTTGTAAAAATGATAAACTTTATGAAGATGTAATGATCAGGTGTAAATTTTGTTGAAATTGTAATGCGAGGCTTTATAGTATGTTGAACGTGTAGATCTTGTTATAAAAATAATTATAGTTCTAGTCCTAAATATAAATCAAAGTTCTTTAGAAAATGATGGGATGTAATAGTCAATGAATTTTAGGAGAAGAGTGATATAATGTATTGGGAAATATGCTCTAAAGTTAACACTTCCCAACAACAATTGTGTAATGTTGCTTGTCATCTTATTTATTTAAATAATTAGTTAAAAGTATGTATATCTTGAATATGGACATCAATATTTTAATATTGATTTATCTAACAAGATTTATGTTCCAATTTAAAATTTCCTCTTAGATTTAAATAAATTTGGTTATTATAAATTAAAATGAAATTATAATATCTTACAATTGTATATCATATGGAATAAATGGGTGCACGAGGAGTATCAAAATTATAATAAAATCTCTACTAATCATTCCATGCATTATGTAAGGAGTTGCTTGATTTTAACAAAATAAAATGTAAGAAATAATTTATTTCCTTTTACTTAAAAATAATTTTCTCATACACATACTTAAGCATGTAATGTGCATTTTTTGATGTCATTAGTGTATATATCATCATAATAGAATAAATGAGATAATAGCATGCCTCATCAAAAGAACCATATTTTTTGTGTTTTCTCACAATAGGCTTATAATATATTATATTATATGTCAGTTTATAAAATATTCTTGTTTATGTTATAGAATTAGAAAAACATATTTAAACAAGAGATGCTCTTTGTTCCTCCCATAATGTGTTTATAGTTGAGATTATAAATTGTTTTTTAGATTATTGGAAATAGATGTATAGAAAAAGATAAATGTGAAGTAGGGAGAAGCACTGATAGAGTGAGTAGCTTGAAACATTTCATTTTTTATTATTTTTTGTAGTTAATCAAGGAATGGAAGAAGCATTTGTTTTCTTCATCTCGATAGAAATTTCATAATTTGACATTGTGAGAATAATTGAAGGAATAAAAATAGTTATCTTTGAACATTTAATGCTAAAATTATTGAACATAAATGATAAAAGTAGGTGAACAAAGATCATACTTGCTTATTATTCTATTGAAAGAAAATTATAATATTGTAATTAATATTGAATTATTATTAAGATATGATTATATTCTTATGATTAATTACATATTTTTTGTTAACTTTTTTATTTAATATTTCCATTAAATTACAAGAATAGTAAATATTATGTCAAAAATTAAAATTGAAATAATAAATAAAGATGAAACAATCAAAGAAAAAAAAGAAAAAATCATGTTAAGTTTAGAAAACACAAAATATACACAAAAGGAATACATATTATAAAATGTAAACAAATAAAGTAAAGTGAAATTGATTAAATATATGTGATAAATGTGATAATATTTTTCCATATAAAAGTTATAATGAAGTAAATGAAAATGACGATTTGCTTGCATAAGGAAAATATAAAAGAAATTAAATTTGATTGACAAAAGTTATAAATTTTTTCTAAGATTTAAGATATAATAAAATAATAAGAAACAATCAATAAAATTAAAGATTATAGAAGGTTAAGAAATAAGTTATGAAATATATATTTTAAAAGTATCTTTCATCAAATACATAGAAAAATTAAATTTTATTAAATGCAAGCTTTCTTCATGTCTACATTTATTTATATGTATTCATTTTTATTGATATTTTTAAAGCTTGTACTTGTTGTATGCTATAATATGTATAGAATAAAGATTAGTTTTTTAAATTTTTTTTTTGGCAAAAGTGGATGAGCCAATATATATATATATATATATATATATATATATATAGTTCAAGAGCTCAACTAGGAAAGAACTAGAAAAGAAAACCCAACATTGTTGTAGTATGTACAAATTACAAGCATCGATATTGACAATCATAGTTTATCAATGGAGAAATATAATTATGCCAAAATTAAAAATTGATTGAATTTTGCAATTTTGAGCATAACAAAATAGAAGGCATGAGGGACTCAATATATCATTTTACAAAACAT
Source organism: Cupressus sempervirens (assembly GCA_028749045.1). Taxonomy (NCBI): domain Eukaryota; kingdom Viridiplantae; phylum Streptophyta; class Pinopsida; order Cupressales; family Cupressaceae; genus Cupressus; species Cupressus sempervirens. Next base: position 610,760,808 of record CM053786.1, on the reverse strand, counting down.
GCCTAAAGCTTAGAATAAAAACTAAAAAATAGAAGAATGCCATTATACTATCTTTCTTCCATTTCCTCAGTACCCTCTATAGAAGTGGAAGTCAAACTGGGTTGTACCAAGTGACCCCATCCAAAATCTGAGCATGGTAGTTGAGCCACCTCCCATATTGAGCTCAAGCCTCCAATGACAATATTAGAAATACCACCCCAAACTGTTGCTTTTTAGAATGATCCAATTGGGATTTTGTGACAAGGTATCCTAAGCCAAGAGCACTTATAGCAAGAATTGACCAGTCACCAAGTTCACAAACTAACTAAATTGAGGGAGCCAAAGGCATCATCTTATGAGTAGATACTACATGTGCATCTAAAATTAGAAAACCCAAGATGTCAAGCAGTGCAAATCCAATTTTCTTCACATCCTTAGTCATCTAAAACCCTAGAGCTTTTGTCATGACTTGCAAGTTCTTGGTCAAGAGCTATGAGTTGTGCTTTTCACATGAGATTTGTAATGCCTTGAAAGTCACCAAAACCTCATGCTTTTCAATGAGCATGGTCCTTGAAAATAGTCATCCCACCAAGGTATTTTCAGACCACAAATCATAACTTTGCATAGCTCACTTCAGTTTATTTTGAGCCCAAAACTTAGGTCTAACCACCTTGTATACAATGATTTCTAATGTCAATGTTGACTAAAGAAGATCCATAGCATTATATAGAAATATGGAAACCAAATTTGAAGGGTATAGCATGTGTCTAGAAGTTGCAGAGAAGAAGTCCTCCCCAATGACAGTATGAATTGCATGATAGGTGGAGGAAGAAAACATAATGAATATAATATCCAACACCTCATCATCCAAGGGATGAGAGAGTGCATCTTCATCCACCACTGGTTGAAGCATAATTTTTTAATTTTTGGGTAGGATGCTTCTATGATATCGATGATAAGACTCACATTTTACACAAGCATAAAATGAAAATGACATCCTAGAAATTGAGAAGGTAAGTGAAGAGAGTAGGGAAGAAGGAATCATAAAAGGAAATCCATTGTTCACCTATAAAAATCCCCCACCATATGCTCAAAAGGTATGAAACACCTACTCCATGTGAGTAATAAATAAGGTTCCATTACATCAAAGCCTAATTGCAATTGTGTAGAGTGAAGTACAAGACTGATAACGCCAAAATTGAAGAAGGAATAAATATTCTATAGCCATATGTACTAGAATGATATAAAAGAATTATTACCATCTATTAGTGTCATCCTTGATCAACTTGAGACACACTTATGACTTAACTGCAGATTTAATCTTGCTAAATGTAAAACCACACATCATTCTCAAGTGACGACAAAAAACTTGTCACTAAGTAGTATGGAAGGATTTACTATGACTTCACCATAGTCTCGCACATGCAAACTTCCATGATCATCAAAAAAGTGCAGTGCGTTTGAAATTCCTTATTAATACCTTCACAAACTTGGACACCATACCACTATGTGGTACCTAGCAGACACTTGGTTAATAGTTACCCAAATCACTCAGCAAGATCAAATAGCCGGGTCATTAGTATACTCATGAGCACTCGGTAAGAACAATGGTCGAGTAACTTGGTATTAGTCTCTCCCTTCATAACTCAGCAAAAATCTAGCTAGATGTCAGTCAATGCCCCATCACTTAATGCCCAGGGGGATCATGGTAATCACTAATCTGAAAAAACTTAGTAAGCCTTGAGTAACTCAATCAATACTAAATTCGAGCTTGCTCGATAAACACAAATCCATGGGTGTCTTGGTGAATACTAAATCCAAACTTGATGAACTCAATCAACGTTGAACTTGGTAAACACTAAGCCAAGGGTAAGTTGATCAATACCAAACTTTGTAAACACTACGCCAAGGGTAACTCAGTCAACTCTAAGCCTGAGCATACACGGTGAACACTATGCTCATGTAGTTTGGTAAAAGCTTACCCCTTGAAACTAGAGTTTGACTATGCCTGGGCATTTCAAATCATTAGCTGTCAATTTTTGCAAATATTTGTAATGCTCCATGAATGTAGAAGGGTTTAATGTGAAAGTTTTAATCCCATTACAACCTAAGTTAGAAAGAAAATTAGCCATTATGTTACCCTCTCTATATGTATGTGATAATGTGACCTCCTGAAACTGATCAATAATATTCTAGATTTGCTGGAGTACACATTTGAGTTTCCAAGATGACGATTGTCTCTTAATATAAGCTGAGATTATAACTTGAGAGGAGCAATGACTTAACCTCAGCCATATTATTAGTTCCTATAGGTAGGGGTGTTAGTATGTGGTGAGTAATTAGGAAAGTACTATACATACTTCATAAATTCTTAAAAATTCTTTGGGGCTCAGGGCATCACCCTAAAATTTTTTTGGGTACTATTTGTAGATTCACCACTAAAGTAATGGCTAACTTATGGATGACATGTAGTAACCCTAAAGTAGTTTAATACTCTTATAAAAGGGCTTAGGGTTTGGGTTGTTTCATAGTGGTGATGCAAAATTGGTTCTTACGGCAGTATTGAACTATAAGGGATTACGGATTGTGATTAGGCTGTAATCACTGGATTATAAAAATATCAGAAATTTTATTTGGTGGACATAGCTAGAGGATTGGGTGAACCATGTTAAATCTTGGTGCCTTGTGTTCTTTTCTATGTGATATATTATTTTCCCTTATTGGTTATATTTGCATGTAATTGTTATTTTCTGTCTGTGGTTTAATCCTAACAAGTGGTATCAAAGGAGGTTGCTTTTTTCTTTTTAGTTATCCTCTATAGGAAAGCCTCATGGTTGAGTGGGAGTCCCATGGTCAAGTGGGAGTGATGCTTTATAGGTTTAACAAGTAGAACTTCCAGTTATGGAATATGCAAATGGAAGACTATCTTTATCAGAATGATTTATGGAAGTCATTGGAAGGCAAAGCCAAGAATCTGGGATCTATGTCAAATGATGAATGAGATCTTTTGGATAGAAAGACACTTGGAAGCATTTGATTATGGTTGGCACCATCAGTGTCATTTACTATTACAAAAGCAAAGATGATAGAAGAATTGATGCAAACCCTAGCGAAACTATATGAAAAGCCCTCTGTTTCAAACAAGTTATTTTTCATGAAGCATTTATTTAATATGAAAATGGAAAAATGTGGATCTATTGTAGATCATTTAAATGAGTTTAATACTATTACTGGTTAGTTATCTTTTGTGGGTATCAATTTTGGTGAAGAAATTAGGGCTCTCTTGATTTTGTGTTCTTTGCCTGAAAGCTAGAATGGCTTGGTAATGGCTATGAGTAATTATGTTCTTAGATCTAGTACCCTAAAAAATGAAGATGTGATTAGTGTTGTTTTGAGTGAGGAAACTTGTAGGAAAACATCAGCTGGATCTACATTAGGAAGTGCTTTGAATGCACAAAGCAGGGGTAGAACAACTCAAAGAAGAAGTAACTTTGGAAATCATGGGAAATCAAGAGGAAAGTTAAAGGGGAGGAGGTCTCAATCAAGAGGACCGAATGACTACTGGTACTATGGAAAATTAGGGCATAAAAAGAAAGATTGCTAGAATTGAAAGAAAAATGAAGGAGATAAATCAGATGGAGACAAGGAGGCAATTGTGGTAAGTAACAAATCCAAAGAGGATACTTTGCTTCTATCTTTAGAAAGTGTTGATGATTCATGGGTTGTAGATTTTGGTGCTTCATTTCATGCTACACCTCATAGAGGTTATTTCATTGATTATGTCCAAGGGGATTTTGGACTTGTTTATTTGGGGGATAATGAACCGTGTTAGATTGTTGGAAAGGGAAAAGTTAAGATTAAGTTGTAGAATGGGAATCATTGGCTACTACATGAGGTAAGACATGTTCCAAGGCTGAGTATGAATTTAATTTCAACAGGGCAACTTGAAGATGAGGCTTGTGTAGTTACTTTTAATGATAAAAAATGAAAGGTTTCAAAAGGTTCCCTTGTAGTAGAAAATGGTGTGAAAGTAGGCACCTCAAATCTTTATAAAGGTCATACTATTCCTTCTACTTTAATTGTATTAGAGAAAAATGAATGTTTAGGAATAATTGTTGTAGTTGAGCAGGGAGAATAAATAGCTGCTATGAATTCTGATACAACGCTATGACACAAAAAACTTGGGCACATGAGTGAGAAAGATATGAAAGTACTTCATTCAAAGAAAGTTTTACCAGGTCGAAAATGTGTTAATGTGGATTTCTATGAAAGTTGTGTGTATGGAAAACAAAAGAGAATGAGTTTTGTGAAGATTGGGAAGGAAAACAAAAAGGAGAAATTAGAGCTTTTGCATACTGATGTATGGGGATTGGCTCATGTATCTTCCTTTGGAGGCTCTCATTATTATGTTACATTTATTGATGATGCAACTAGAAATGTATTGGTTTATTTCCTTAGACAGAAATTTGATGTATTTCCAACTTTTAAGAAGTGAAAATGGTTGGCTGAAAATGAGACTGGTAAGAAATTAAAATGTCTTAGATCTGATAATGGTGGTAAGTTTTGTTGTCATGAATTTGAAGATTATTGCTCCACTAATGGTATTCATAGATTAAAAAATGTTCCAAAGACTCCATAGGAAAATCGAGCGGCTGAACGTATGAACAGGACTATAATGGAGCGTGCAAGGAGCATGAGGTTGCTTGCTGGGTTACCCATACACATGTGGATGGAGGCTATCAATACTGATATATACTTGATTAATAGAGGCCCCTCTAGTCCTTTGGGTTGTGGTACTTTAGAGGAGGCATGGACTAGTAAGAAGCTAAGTTATTCTTTTCTCAAAACCTTTGGTTGTGAAGCATTTGCTGACATAGATTCTAAAAATAGATCCAAGCTGGAAGCTAAGTCAAAGAAATGTGTATTTATTGGATATGTCATTAATGAATTTGGTTATAGGCTTTGAGATTTTGAAAATTAGAAAATTATAAGAAGCAGGGAATGTGTTGTACAAAGATCTATTGCAGCAACATGAGAAGAAAGAAGATGATTATGTAGTGCTAGATGATACTCCAAAAGCTAATGTTCTAGCCATTCCTCATGATGTGCAACAATTGCAACAAAAAATACCACACACACTAGTGAATGTTAGATGGTCAACAAGGCAAATTAGACCTCCACAAAGATTTTCTCCCTCTTTGTATTCTATTTTACTTACTGATGCTAGTGAACCTAAAAGTTATGATGAAGCTATGCAGGTGGATACTAAGATTCAATGAGAGTCTACAATAAAAGATGAAATGGACTCTTTGCTAAAGAATAAGACATGGGATTTGTGCAAGTTTCCTATAGGTAAAAAGGCTTTATAGAATAAGTGGGTTTATAGTTTAAAAGAAGAGGAAGGAGGTAAGAAAAGATTTAAAGCCAAGTTAGTTTTAAAAGGACTTACACAGAAAAAGGGAATTGATTTTAATGAGATATTTTATCTTGTTGTTAAGATGACTTTTATTTGTACTATTTTAACTCTTGTGGCTACTGAAGATTTGCATTTGGAGTAGTTTGATGTTAAAACAACCTTCCTTCATGGTGATTTGGATGAAGAGATATATATATCTCAACTACAGGGATTTGCAGTCAAAGATAAGGAGAACTTAGTGTGCAAATTGAAGAAAAGTTTATATGGAATGAAGCAATCACCTCAGAAATGGTATCTAAAATATGACAGTTTTATGCATGAGCATGGTTATACTAGGTGTCATTCAAATCATTTTGTCTAATTTAAGAGGTTGGATGATGATAGCTACATTATTTTATGTTTATATGTTGATGATATGCTTATAGCTAGGTCTAACATGGATCACATTAAGGGGCTAAAATGCTAATTAGCACATGCATTTTCTATGAAGGATTTGGGGGCAGCAAACTAGATCCTTTTTATGAAGATTTGTAGAGATAGGAAGAATAGAACATTGACCCTATTTTAGGTTGATTATGTTGAGAAGGTGTTCCAACATTTCTCTATAGAGAATGCTAAAGATGTTTGCACACCTTTACTTGGTCATTTGAAATTGACTAAGGAGATGTGTCCTAAGACACAAGAAGAGGAGGATAAGATGTCCACAGTACCCTATGCTTCAGTTGTAGGAAGCTTGATGTATGCTACAGTATGTACTAGGCCAGATATTGCACATGTAGTGAGAGTCATTAGTAGGTATATGAGTCATCTAGGAATCGAGCATTGGAATGTAGTTAAATGGATTCTAAGATATTTGAGAGGAACATCCAATAACTGTTTACACTTTGGGGGCTCTACTACTGATTTACAAGGCTATGTTGACTCAGATTTGGTAGGGGATATTGATACCAGGTGGAGTACTATAGGTTATGTCTTTATTGTTGGCGGGGCAGTCGTGAGCTGGGTTTCTAGGTTACAAAATGTTAATGCTTTATCCAGCATAGAGGTAGAGTATGTAGTTGCTACAGAGGTAGCCAAGGAGATGATATGGCTTCAGTTCTTCTTGGAAGAATTGGGGCATGCTCAAAAGGATAATTTTTTGTTCATAAATAGTCAAAGTGTCATTCATCTTGCAAAGAATTCAGCTCTGCATTCAAAGACCAAACACATACAGTTGGGGTACCATTTCATTTGGTTAGTTTTGGATGATGGACAGTTAAAGTTGGAGAAGATACATACAAATGACAATCTAGTAGATATATTGACAAAGGTAGTAAAAAGGGGGAAGTTGAACTCCTCTTCAAGTTTGGTTGGTCTTCTAGACCAAACATTAATAAAAATAGAGTCCAGGGTGGTTTGATCCAGTGGGAGCCTCATGGAGTAGCAAAATCACTATAGAATCAATCTCCAAGTGGGATATTGTTGTTTAGTGTGGAGTCTGATTAGTCCCCAAGTGGGAGATTGTTAGTATGTGGTGACTGATCAGGAAAGTACTATACATACTTCATAAATTCTTTGGGGCTTAGGGCATTGCCCTAATTTTTTTTTTGGTAATATTCATAGATTTTCCATTCGTAGATTCACCACTAAAGTAATGGCTAATTCATGGCCAACATGTAGTAACCCTAAAGAAGGTTAATACTTGTATAAAAGGGCTTAGGGTTAGGGTTGTTTCATAGTGTTGATGTGAAATTGGTTCTTGTGGTGGTATTGAGCTATAAGGGATTGTGGATTATAATTGGGTTGTAATCACTAGAATATAAAAATATTAGACTTGCTATTTAGTGGACATAGCCCAAGGATTGGGTGAACCACATTAAATCTTGGTGCCTTGTGTTCTTTTCTGTGTGATCTATTATTTTCTATTATTGGTTATATTTGCATGTAATTGTTATTTTTTGTCCGTGGTTTAATCCTAACAAGGGGTGCCATTGTAATTGCCAAGACTTTACCCATGCAGTCTCTATTGCATGCTCCCAAACTTGATTTTCCTAGGTTACCTCTAGATGCTCCATCAAAGTTGAGTTTGACAAAACTAGGCATAGGGGGTTGCCACTTGATTGTAGATCTATCTGTGGGAGTTTTTAGCTTTGAAGAAGTGCCAAATCCTAATGGTATAAAAATTGATTTCCATTCCTGAAGTATACTTCCATCCCAAGAAGTGATTATTGGGTTAGATTTTCATCTATTAGCACTTGCATTGGTAACTTCTGAGATCAATTTTTCAATGATTTGGAACACTCTCTCTAAAGATGATACATTTTTTTTTTCTAAAGATCCTCTTATTTCTTTCCCACCAGATTGCCCAAATTACCAATGTAGGTGTACATTTCCAGATTCCTACAAAAAGGGCATTGGGGTAAAGAACTAGCCATGCTTGAAGTATGTCCTAGATGTTATTTTATAGTGGAGCATAGTAATTTCATTTTTTTAAGATAAACATCTAGCACAGGTATGCGAATTGACAACTTACAAACAAGTGGTTAATTGATTCATCCTCCTCACTATGTAAAACACATTTGAAAGGACAAGAAATACTTAGCCTAGCCAACCAATCACTTGTTAGAATTTTGTGCTTAATTGCTAGCCATGCAAAGCACCTAGCCTTGGATAGCACTACCTTATTCTAGTAGAACATGAAGGCTCAAGAAGGGGATTTTTCCAACTCAACTTGCTGGAGAAGTTTGTAACCTTCCTTGATTGAATAGTTTCCATTTTTAGCCAGAATCCACGGTAATTGATTCTCAACCTTTGACACAAAATCCTATCTATCTAGGAAGATAGATTGAAGCTATTTTTTGCATTGAGGATCTAAAGGGAGTTGGTCTGGATCTTTTCATATTACTTTCCTTGAAAAAATGCAAATTGTATCCATAAAGTGAATAACAAGGTAGCCCCATTCTACTTCTATAACTAAGATAATCTTTTGTATATTTGGCATTGTATTTAAAGGAGGATGTCCATTCCACGAATCACCCCAACAGTTGATCTTGTCCCCACAATTTAATTTCCAAGAAATGTACTTAAGAACAATGTCTTTGAATGCAATCATGAAATCCCAAATGACTGATCCCTTAGGAGGATCCAACATAGAGAATGTTCTGTGTGGCTCATTGTTATCTAGATATTTCTATTGCATTATTTGACACCAAACTGATTATGATTTAGTGTACATATGCCAAGCCAACTTACCACCAAATGCTTTACTCCTTGTTGTCAAATCATGAATTCTAGCTCCTCCTAGAGCAGGAGTATGTGCCATATCTTGGAGAGAAATAAGTGGAAGTTTATTTTCATTTGTCAAGTTTCAAGACCATAGAAATCCCTTAATAAGTTTTTGAATTTGTGAAATGACAAAAGATGGTGCTTGCATGATAGCCATATAATAATTTTGTATTGTAGAAAGAATAGACTTAATAAGCAATATTCTACTAGATAATGACAACCATCTAACTTTCCAGGAGGCAATTTTTCTCTTAATTCTTTGATAGACACCATCCCAAAAAAATTTCTTATTTGATCCCATAAAAAAGGGAATGCCAAGATAAGTGGAGGATAAAAAATCCTCATAAAACCCCAAAATATGCACAATCTAGTCTAAGATGACTCTATTTGTGTTAAATAAGAAGATTTTTGACTTTTGAGGATTAATTTTCTGCCCTAGAACTTCTGAATATTATAATACAATTTTCTTTATCTGCTTAGCCTCTAAAACTAGTGAAGAACCAAATAGTAATGTGTCATCAACAAATAGGGAGTGTGTGATTGATATTGTTGTACCCTCAATTTTTTCTCCTTTCCACTTATCAGATAAATGATGATGCTTGATATTCCTACTAAGGGCTTCAACCATGATGATAAATAAAGCTTGTGAAAGAGGATCACCTTTTCGGAAACCTTGCATGGAAGGAAAGAAGCTTGACACTGACCCATTAATAATAACTAATAATCAAGCCCCTTAAATGCAAGCTTTAATCCACTTACACCATTTCTTGTCAAAACCCATTTTTTGAAGGACTTGAAAAGGGAAATACCAACAAACTCTATCATATGTCTTTTGCATGTCTAACTTGATAACAAAATTAGAAGACTGATTACTATTGATGGAGTAAAGTGCTTCATGAGCAACCAAGAACAATGCCATAGGTTTTCTTAATAGTTATAATAAATAATTGATTTTAATATTATCAGATAGAAAGTTTACATTTAAAAAAAATAATTTAGAAAGTTAAGAAAAATTATCATTGAGACATACATATTTAAATATTGGAAATATAATACTTTTCAATAGAAAATATTCATTATTAAAAATAATTTCAAATTTATGATATAAATATAATATTAGTGTTATAAGTTATTTGTAATATTATATTTTTATTACATTATCAGACATAATTTATATTAAGTACAACTTCTATTCTACCAACACACATTTGTCAATATAATCATTTTAATAATAATCTTCCTTTTTATAGAAGAATCATCAAATGAATGAATCTAGAAAAGGTTTTGATATATAGTTAAAACCATTTATAATTTTAATGACCAACTAATAATTAATTTTTTCTATATCAATTAATATAATAAATGAGTTATGAATACTTCATATTGAAACCCTATGTACAATTATTATGGAAAGAAGAATTTAAAATATAATTCATTAATCAATTATTTAATTTTTAAACATTATTAAATAAGTTTTATGTGTTTCATATATATTTTTATATATAAATCTTTCATAAATATAGCCTAACAATAAGGGTAGTGCTTCAAGAAAATTTGTTCTGATAAGATCCAAAATATACTTGGCAATCAAGGTAGACAAAAATAGTTTTAGTTAATTTAGAAATTAATAATCTCACAAATAAACACTAGAAAAAACTAAAAGTTTTTCATAAAAAAGTGACCAAAAAGTAGGGGGCTAGCCCTTTACAATAGTGGTGGAACAACAATAAAAAAACCTATTGGCAACCAACACAAAACTAGCTGGCAACCAGCAGACAACCAAATAGTCCCCCTAATGGTTTAAATAAAAAACATCATAAATATTATACCAAAATATAGAGTTACTAGTATTCCTACTTTTAAAACTAGTAGGGTTTAATAAGTTACCAAACTGCATGTAGGTCGTCATCGCATCGTACCACCTATAGCCCATAAATAAGTTTACCATAAAAAAAAACCAATAGTAGTAGGTGGGGAGAGATCAAAAGAGTACAAAAAAAAAAACCAAAAAGCCATTTACTAGCCTCTTTTTTCTTTCCCTTCTGAGTGATGAGAACCTTGGTCCAGTCCTCAGCAAGGAAACTATAAAGAAGCTTTGTGTCCTCCTTTCCAAGGTTCTCCTCCTCTGAGTTATTAGCTAATAGATAAAGAGTGGTAGCCACCATGTACGTCAATTTGAGACTAAACTTGAAGAAAAGGTTGAATCCCTCTTCCACCGCCATGCACCTATCTATTAGCTACTTGTGTTCCTTCTAGGTAATAGGTTCATTTTCCTTGGTTTCCAACTTTAGGGTCCTACTACAATTCTCCAAGAGGTTTCACTTAACCTACACATCAAAAATGTTAGCATGGCCCTTCAGGTTCTCCTAGCCCTCTTTACCAAATCAAGAGAAAATAGTGTCATGGGAGGCATTGATGAGATTGGAGTGCTCTTGCTTGATAGCAAAAGGTAGGGTGATGGTGGTAGAGACATGTGTGGGGTCAAGGAAGGGGTCCTTAGTTGTGTTGTCTACCTCAAATTCCCACATACCATCAAGGGTATCATCCCATTTCTTAGTTTTTTAATCCATCTCCTCTTTCCCCTTATCCATACCATCCCCTAAATTGTTGTCACTCTCCTTAGTATTGGTATCCTCCTCCTCCTCTTCTTTAGAGCAACAAGCCATTTGTTTGTATCGACCCTAGGTCTTAGCAATTCTTCCCAACCTTCTTCTACTCCCACAAACTTCCTCATCAGAGTCACCAATTTCAACCTCCACCCTCTTGTCCATTTTAATTATTTTATTAGGCTCTGGCTCAAGGGTCAATTCTCTTTTTTTTCCTTCCCATAGCAACGGTTTGGCTAGGAGAGGGTTAAGGAGTGGGGCCTTGGATATCACTAGTAAATTCCAGCATCAAATACTTCATTATCATCAAACAAATGTCATCCTAGGGATTTGAAACTTTGTCTCTCCTAAATACTCCATGGTACCAATCAAGCACCTTAGTCTCTCTAAAGAAATTGGGCCAGCTCACCTCATGTGCCACCTTCATGATTTTTTGAAATTTCCTTCCCTTCATCTCTAAACCCGTCACCGTAGCAATAGATTCTTCATTCACCTAAAAAGAAATTCCATTAATGGTCACATGCCTATTGTTTTAGATAGTGACAAACTGTTGCGAACAATTTTCATCATACCCTGCCATAGCCTAGATGTAGGGGATAAATCCTTCTTAAGCACAATCCAAGTGGCTTGCCTCTTTGAGAAGTCATATAGTTTTGTGGGCTCCAATCTATTTAGGTCCCTACCCATGGTAGCTTTCTCCTCAACCAAATCTCTTTCCAAAATCTTAGTAATTCTCATTTGCACCCAAAAAAAATCAAGGCAGGCCTAAAAATAGAACTATCAATGGATAAAAGCTTTCAATTTTTGTTCTTTGTGAGCCTATGAATACAATGTGTTGGCCAATTAGTGGTATCATTATGGGAAGTGTGAGGATTTCACATGTAATACTATAATGATCTGGCCCTGGTATTAATGCGAACTTTTCACTTTATCATGCCATAATACCACACAATAATGGTGTTAATTTTAAAGCCTGCATTGTTTATTAATTCACCTTTTCCATGCCTTTTCATAATGAAATTAGTATTATTTCCCTTTGCGAACCTCCTTGTCAACATTATGGAAACCTTAGCTATCATAATAATAGCAATCCTACAAAAAATGTCTATTTTTCAAAGTTGGAGAGTCATCTAACCTAATTTAGCAAGGTCTTTTCTTTGCAAACGACGAAATGCACATTCTTGGGTAGTGATTTTGTACCCCTTTAACTTTTAATATTGACAAAATCAAAACCACAGCTATCCAAGGATTTTGAAACCACATTTCCTTCCCTATAAGTGTGTTGTAAATCATAATGATCTAGTTTTGTAAGATAATGTCATATGTCCCCCAAGATGTGCCTCAATGTCCAACAAAGTTGACCATGACCTTGAATTGAATCAATGATGAGTTTAGTGTCCCCCTCAATGGAAAGTCTTTTGACCTTCATTTCTATTGCAATTTTTAGCTCCCATAGTAAGGTGGTGGCTTCCACCACATTATTGGTTCCTTGACCCAAACTTCTTGAGTAGGCAACCAACACATTGCCTTTTTTGTCCCGCAACACACCACTCACTACTGGAAGCCCCTTATGTGCTACCCCATCAAAATTCAATTTAATAGTAAGGCTAGTGGGGGTGTTCCAACACATATTTCTTTTGGAAACCATCTTCAAGTTGCTAAAATTATGGAAATTGGGAAGAATATTCCATCTCTTAGCAATATCTACCTCTTTTCTACTTGGGGGTTCTTGTGGAAAGTTGACTTTAGTTGACATAACATTCTTAGTTATGAGCTTGCCCAAAATCTCTCACACAATCTCCTCACCCCTCTCCTCCTCACCAAAGACCTTGATGTTTCTCTCCTTTCAAATTCCCTAGCAAACATGTTGGGGGACGAGAATCCAAAGGATTCTAAGGTAGGGATGGTAGAATGAGTAGCTCCAATTATCCACGAATTGGTCCATTCATCTATTCATGACACAATCATTTAGGATTTTTTTCTAGATGTAGGACTAGACCTTATAGATATAGGGGCATTCCAAAAAGAGGTTGGTTATGTATTCATGTACATTCTTGCATAGATAACATCTATTGGTGAATAGTAAACCTCACCTTTAAAGGTTATCAATTGTGAGGATTTTGCCATGCATCGCCATCCACCAAAAGAAGTTCACTTTTGATAGTAACTGACCACTCCAAATCCTTCTCTAGCTTATTGTGGTCTGATCATTTTCAAAGATGAGCTGGTAGGAAGACTTGATCAAGAACCAACCATTCCTCCACTTGGCCCACACCACCGCATCCTTCTGATCATGCATAGGAAGTAAATATTGTCTGATTAGATCCTCATTCTCTTTGATCATGGAGTCCTCACTATTAGTTATATCTAAAGTGGATAAGTCTTTGCATTTCACACTATCATTCGTACAGTCCACCACCCTTGTCCCCATCATTAATTAGAAACAAAAATACTTAAATCTAATTAATTGATATAAAAGATTAATCACCACTTAAGTTCAAGTGATAACAATAGCATTAGCCTACAACAAATACAAAATGTTCATTTAAATAGCTGAATGAAATTAATTTTGCATTATTATCTAACATTTTAAAACTCACTCAAAGAAATATCTGAGTGTTTATCTTCTTAGCAAACAAAAGAAACACCTATTTGAAATTGTGTGACATCTAATTTGAATGAAATTAAACATGAGTTTCTTTGAAACTAATTTACAATTTATCTAGAAAATAAAAATATTTAAAATACAATCTAGTGTTGGAGTTAATGTTCCAACAACATTATCATAAGTAATTGTTGCATATGTGACAACCTATTTTTGAGTTTCTTGCAACATAACTTTAGTTCAAGAGTACGAGTCATAGATTTTTAGTTTGAACAATAACTAGTTGTAGATGTGTCAATTTTCATATGTGTTTGTTGTCAATCATGAAGTAGTTTGTTGTTAGTTAATTTCTCTAATTTTTTAGAAAGTGGTTTATCTCTATGATTGTATAGATAAGGATCAATTCATCAATGTATTAAAGAATATTATTTTTTGTTTTATCTTTTTTTTTTGTGTTCTATTTTTTAATATGATATAAGAGCCATCTTCTTGACCTTGATGGTGATTATAATTTCATTGAATAAATTATTTGATTTTGATGTGGTTAATAAGACAAGAAAGGATATAGTAAAGGCTAGATCGATGCTCAATAGTGTAAGGTGATAATAGCTTAGAGAAACTATGTCTCATTGGGATTATGAGACACACATGTGTTGATTGTTGTCCAATAGTTCAAGGATATCTGAAAATTTGGAAGTTTGGCATCATACCTTTATGAGGGTTATGAGGCATTTCATGTGAAAATGGTGTCCAGTGGTGTTTCAAAGCTAGATGATAGCTACATGACTATACCAACATTTGGGAAAAACTTGAGGAAGTTTTACTGGTCTACGAACTATATTCAAAGAATAGTTTCTATATTTTTTTCTTAGTTGTTACATTAATTTGCAATGTTGGAGTTAATATTCCAACATCAAGTTGTCATAAGAAATTGTTGCACATGTGACAACCTAGGTTTGAGTTGATGGCAACATCAGTTCAATTTAGGTGAATGAGTCATAAAGTCTTAGTTTCAAAAATTAACTAGTTCTAGTTGTGTCAATTTTCATGTGTGTATTGTCAATCACAATGCAGTTTGTTGTTATTTAATTTAGCTAATTTATGCTTGTTTAAATAATGATCGTTTGATCAATCTAATAAAACATATTATTTCTTTTCTTTATCTTCTTTGTTTCTATTATTCTATTTTTCTAATATCTAAAATAAAATATATTTTTATAAAGGAAGGCTAGAAGAGTGCCAAACAAATATAAACATACAAAATACAATATATAAAAGAACTAGTTTGAGGAATCAAGGCTAACACAGTGTTACCTAAAAAATGGTGCTAAAATTAACAAAGAGGAGGCTTAAAGTTATCTATCCCTCTCTAAATGCAAGCATGTATGTAAAATGTCAGGATGATGGAGAAGGCACATGACCTATTTTTAAAAATGCAGAAAACCTTGTTAAAACATCTTATCTATATTACCTGTCCAATATCACAGACCTTTCAAAAGAAAAGTAGATTGGTGTGCCTTCAAGTTTGCTTGAATAAATCAATGGAAATACTACAATTAGTGGCATTCCTTCATAGCCAGAATACAATGAGACAATGAAAGTAAACAAAATATAGAGGGAGAAAATAAAATATCAATAAAAGAGTTTAAAAAAAAGTTAAAGATTATACCTAGTCAATTGCGGTGAACCTAGAGGCTAACTTGAGAGCCCAGGCTCTTAATAATCTATAGTACAACTAAAGTACTTGGACTCCTCAATTATCAATACTAGTACTGCAATATTAGTCAACAATAGAATATTAGTGGCTTGTAGTGGAAATGAGGAACACCGTCTAATATAATAGTCATGGAGAAAAAGAGTATGGAGTTAGCTCCATGAAGAGAATGGAGCCTTCAAATCTAGGAAGATGAAAAACATTTATTTCTACCATAATTTTTTTTTTAAAAATTGGAGGTTTTCTTTGTTTCCCTACAACTTTTTTTTGATACTACCAGATTACCATTTCAAAAGATGAAGGCTACTTAATTTGTGGGATACAGTAAAAAATTCTTGTATATATCTCTAGGATATGGTACAATTTTGAAACCCTCATTAACACTATTACTTTTATAACTAAGATGTAATCTTTGGAAACTACATTTCTTAGATTCGTAGACTTTTAATATTCATCACACATCATGAAAAAGATTTCATTGGGATGGACATATTTAACCATTATAACAACATAAAATATGATTTACAACAACAATTATAGTTAGTGCACAAGTTAATAGAAAACTAAGCACCCAAAAGAAATATTGCCATAAAATGGAGCTAATTTGAGGGCCCATTCAGATTCATTGTGAAGATTATACAACCAAAATGGTGGTTTAAGATTTATGTTTAGTGATACTTCCACAAATGGGTAGAGTAATGTCCCGGGAAAGGTAATTGTCAATAGAATCTTCTAGCTTTTAGATTTTTTTTCAGTTATTATAATGTTTAGAACTTCTAGAATATCAAGAAGATTTTGGAATTTCAAGATTGTTATGACTTATAATGTAGAAATTTTGTATTTTTTAGAAGAAGAAAGATTTTTCTACTTATATGATAGCCAATCATAAATGAAGAAAATCATATTTTCAGATTACATAAAATAAAATTAATAAATAATTTCAATGGTTTGAATTGAAAAGTTTTTAATTCTTTGTTTTTATTGGGTGGTTGACCAATACTTTTGAAAAATTTGGAATTGAATGGTTGGGTAAGTATACCAAGCAATAACTAATAATAAAACAAGGACACTTTTGGAGTTACAGTCCCTACCTTTTGGTTAGGAAAATAGAGCATTTCATTGGAACATGAAATTGGAAGATTTTGTATTAATATGACAAAAATTGGAAGAAGTGACAAAAAATTAGGGATAGAGTAATACAATAGTTGCATAGTCTTTCCCATAGGATTAATTGTTTGCATTACATCTAGTTGGAGTAGACATTGAATTGGAATAGTTTTTCTTTTGACCTGAAGCTACTTGCCCTTCATTGAGCTTGCATATAGATAGGCAATCTATAGTTGTGAGATTTCATTTTGTTCAACTTTGTCTAGGTGGCCTAGTGTATATGCTACAAGTTTTGTTGTAAAGTGATGATGGATGATCAATTTTTTTGTAATGTTTATTTTGGTGGAGTTTTGTTCAAATATAGTTACAGGTTTATGTACCTTCATTAGTTTCATTGTAGTACACCATAAGTTTATTTTTGGTGTCCAAGTAGTTTAATTAATAACTCATATTAAGATGAGAAATGAAGTTTGTAATCTATATCTTTATCACCACGGGTTTTTGTAGGTCCAATAAAATTTAGGAATTTCGATTGTTTCCTAGGTGGAATCAAACAACGGATGTAGTCAAATTATTTTGTGCAAATATATTTTTACAGTAACTGTGCAAATATATTTTGAAAGTAACTTAGTTTCTAAAATTGCCATAATTAATATTGAAAGAAACTCATATTTAACTTTACTTTTTATGATTATTCCTCTAGATTTTCTTTTCAAGGGCTGAGCAACGTAATCATCTACATATTAACATAGTTAACGATAAAACCCAGACTTGGTAAATAAGATAATTCATCTTCTCTCATTGTTGAACGAAATCATAGACTGCAATACTGAAGAGTATTATAAATTATTTTTATTATCTTCTAGAAAATATCAGTGATCCAGTCCCCTTGTTCATCAAATAGTAGGACCCAGCTAGGTCGAGATTAGCCCAAAGAAATAAGTACATGGGAGCAAAGCTGAAGGGGTGGGGCGGGTCTAGTTGATCAATGTTTTATCTGACCTCAACAAAAGCAAGAATGATCTGAAGTGGGGAAACTCTACCTCCTTTAGCCAATTCATTAGGGTCAGCTTTTGGTACATATCTATAGTAGAGTATATCCAAGCACCTTAGAATGATTGGGCCCTTATTCTAGGTTTTGGTACATTCTGTGTTGTTCCTACTTTCTTCGTGAACATTCTACAGAAGTATCTAAGCCAGTAATAGATTGAGATGCAGTCAATGTGTACGTCTAATTTCTCTCTTCCCTTCTTGATAAACATTAGCATCAAATACCATCATCAATAGTTGGATTTTCCTTCGGATGACTAGTCCATTATATTTTTATTTGCAATACCCTTACTTTTTTAATAATATGTTGCCTTACATCTTCCTCAAAGATTCTAAAACTATGAAACTGAATTGAGAAAAAAGGTTGACAAAGTAGGTTAATGATGACTATGATCAGACATACATTGTGTCCGTAATAAAAGGTTGAAATTCCATTGGGAATATTAGTATGCCAATGATTATATAATATAATTTGGCAGCATTTTTAAAAAATATTACTTGTATCAGTTAGCGGTACTATAAGAAGTTTTCCCACTACCCCAAGGATGGTCAGTTTTGGCACAGATTTACACGTCACAAGAATTTCTCAAAAAAAATTAATGTATTGATAACAAGTGGGATGGCCTAATTGGCATAAAGAATTTTATAGAAAAGATTATAGATTATTGAAATCAGTGAATTAAGTCTCTTGGAAAAGAAGCAATGCCTTTAAATTGTCTTAGAACAACAAATATCAAGCATATACTTCATTATCATGGCCAAAATTTTGATATATAAAAAATCTGTTAACATATTTATCAAGTAGACCAATCACAGATTGTTATTGCCAGATGGAAATCAGTTATTGCATAAAATAATTGGTGTACAATACATAGAGCACGCCGCATTTCTGTGTGAGACAAAGGTTGATTCACTTAGTGAGATTCATCAATATGGCCAAGCGCAATAAATGTATTAATATTTAAATGAAGAAATAATTTACTATTCATGAAAACTAAGGCCATGAGAATATTGGCTATACGCACATGATCTACTGTCCTAACTTAAGAAATTTAGTACAACTTTATGTCACACATTATTTGGTATAGCATAATTTCGTAAATAAATGGCAACACACGATGTAAATTAATTTCGTATAAGTTGGAAAGAAAACTAAACTCTAGTAATCACGAGTAAACAGGGTGTATATAGTCAATCAATGATTTATAAATTATATTCGAACCCAAATGAGGTATATACCCAGAAAACTATTTGGTTTAATGCAAAATGAGGGATATGGGTGTCTAAAGAACTATATTCATGGTAAGATTTTGGACAAGGACATTCAAGGGGAGTCTTGTAAGGATGCTATCATCAAGGAAGCTAAAAAGTCATTTGACGGATTTAATAAATAAGTCTAGTAATTAAATGGATATTAAAAAAAAATCACAAATTCTAAATATAGAAATATAGATACATTCACATAATTGACAACTATTTCGTAGTGAGAGGGGAAAGGGGAAAAAAGGATCTCTATCTATCTACTATATAGTTAAGAAAATTGAAAGCTTGTTTAAAATTTAAAATTATATAGTTATTTTATTAGAGCTTTATAGATGTCTTATTTCAATCGTAAGAGTGAGTTATCTTAACATAAAAGTGACAAAGTTGCATATTCGTATGACATAATAGATAAAAAAACCTTGCATGTTAGAAGATATAGACTTTTTTTTTTTTTGCACCATAGTTGGTTATCTTTTCCAGAAAACTAGCATGCATAGAAACTTTGATGAAATATTGACTTGAGTTGGTCAATGCATCTGCAATTTGGAGAGAACATATTTTTTAATGAAATAACTTGGGAGAAAATCTAGTATGAATTTGAATTTGTCAAATTTCTAAGAAATAAAACACCAAAGAAGGTATTTTTTTCTTACATTATTATCTTCTACAATAATGGAAGTGATGTTGGTTTTCAACACCATGGTAAAAGTACCTTGAATTTCAAATGTTCACAAACAACTTAGACATATTTTTTTGTAGCTTTCAAATGGTACTTTTGTATGTGTTGGTAAGTGTTTCTTGGGAAGTGAATTGTATAACTTACAAGTGTTGTGTCTGTTATTGAGTTCCCATCTTTTAGATTGAGTTGGTACTCCTTCGATGTTTGCCTATGAGCTGCCACTATAATACCAAATGAGCTAATTGAGTGGTGAGTGGATAAGTTGAGTTATTTTTATATCAAGCATAAGTTTTTGTTCCTCATAGACTATGTCAATGGTTTCAAGTATTGTTTGTGTAGTCAAGTGGATGCAATAATCAACATCCCCTCTCTCATATTGTATTTTATGTTTTAGTATAATTTTTTTTATATTAACACTAGCTCAAGGAAAGAGGTGGTTGATAAAATTATAAACTAGTTGATTGGGTATGCTTGCTGTGATGGTCATTTGTTTGTCACTATCAATAAGGTCAACATGTACTATTGGTGGTTTGGCTATGCTTGTAGTATTTTTTGCATATGTGGGCCTATATGTGATGAGGACGTCACCTTGAAAAGACGTTGCTAATTGCATTGTATTGATATCAATGATGGTAGATACAATTTTTTCTTCCATCTTCAGTCTATGAGTAGACAAAAGTATTTATTTTGTAGAATGTAGTTATATGAAAGACATTAGAAATAATTAAAAGGATTTAGATGAATTCTTACCTTTTATGTAGTTGTTTATCATTAAAGTTGTCATCTTATAAATTAATTTCTTCCTCATTCAACGATGTGTATAGATTTATAGATAATATTTCTAAAATAATTAGAAATTGCAAGTCAATATAGGGAGAACACATTCATATGCATGCTAAATATGGAAGGAATAAGATATGATTTGAAATACCTTTTCGCAACGGCTATGAGTTTGTTTCCTATCGAGTTGCTGGTCAATGTTTCTTTCATGTTACCTACATCATAGCCTTATTTTTGTGGTTGATCAGCATAAGTCCCAGTCTTTGTATTGGTTTTAGTCTTTTTAAATGCTCCATTTTGCACAATTCTCTAGATTTAAGGTTCAACAAAAAAAGGTGTTAATGTGTGAGTAGTTAACTTCATAAGAAAAATTTAAAAAAATGGAAATTTAATTATGTACATAGAATCAATTATCGCGTTTTTCATTTTAGAATTTAATATATTTGAACAAATATTTTGTCATTGTATTTAATCTAAATACATTAGAATGTAAATTTTTTTAAATGTTAGAAGAAATCGTAGTGAAACATAAAACTATTACATGGACTTGGAACTGTTGGAACAATAGAATGATGGGACAAATTAATTTTGTATAGTGCTATGAAAGCATTGTATCCATTGGTTATTTTGAGTGAACCAAAACAAAGTTGTGAAAGCTAGATGTTAAGGCATATAGATATTGCAAAGTGATCTGACCAATATGTATCTAGAACATTGAATTTTGCACATTGAGGATCAATATTATGGATGCAGAAATGATCCAATAAACTACCTACATGTGTTGTTGATTTGTTAGCTAAACAAGATAATTTTTATTGTTGCATAGGTTTAGTAAGCATTGTATGCTTTCTTGTTAATTGTAGTATGTCAATGTTAACGTCTCCAATAATTATGAGTTTGTAGTTTAGTGGCAATGTTCTAAAGAAGTTTACTAGTAGATTCAAAATCTCATTTATAGGTGTATGCAATGAAATGTAAACTTTTTCAATCTAGATAGTATTGCCATGGTACAAAATATCAATGGTCAAGGATTCTAGACATTTAGTTGCAAAGGTATTCATTTTTAATAGTATGGTAGTTTTTGCACCACAAGTCAATAGGCCATGAATAGCTAGCTTAGGATAAGAATTGTACAGTCCATGTAGCAAATGAAGGTGTTCATTTGTCTTGTCTCTTATTTTTTAAAAGTATAGAATAGTTCATTTCAACAAATCATAGTCATTGACAATTTCTATTGCATGTGATGCAAAGCTTCTGGTATTCAAAGAGCATATGATGAGATGGTCATTTTTTCCAAAAGAAAGGTTATATTGAATTTTTTACGGTGCTAGATTTTGTAAACGTTGAATTTCATTTTGTACTCTATTTTATACTTTAAAGTTTTAGTATTGAAATTTTCCATAAAAAATAATCTTTCAATATTTCTTATTTGAGACAATGTAGTGTAGGCTAGACTATGTTGATAGACTTTGCTAGGATCAAAAGAAAATGTGTCCATTGTTAAGCCCTATGCTCTATGGATGGTTCATGCATATGCTTTTTGAATAAGGAATTTCTTTCAAGCAACAACTTTTGAAGATGTTTTCAATTTCCTAGATATTTTCATTATTTCTATTGAGGAAGGAAGAATTGAATTTATATAAAGTCTTTGCATTTTGTTGTGTCATGATTTACCAATTGTCCCCTCATTAAATTCAATCCATAGTATGTATTCATGGTTAGTTGTGTGCATTTGAAAAATTCTATTAGCAACATTGACTAGTCCATCTTGTGTATCTATGTTTCTAGCTATTATCTTAACTAGAATTCTAGGTTTTACGTAGATTACAACTGGTAGGGCAATTTTTTCAATTTGTTAATAATGATTGTCAATTTGATAGTCATTTTCATCAATAGATTCGAAGAAGTAAAGTTTATTTGGTAAGTAGTCTAACAGTCTTTCATTGTGTTCATCAACAATTGAATTTCTATGAAATAAGAATGGCAATTTTAGATCATTACGAGGAGTCTTGTAGCATGTTGTGTTCAAGTATGCAATGTCTTAATCATTTTTTTGTACTATTCATTTACAGTTTAGGACAAAAATGAAGTTTTGATTTTTTTGTCTGACCATAGTGTGTAATTCAAAGTAGAGTACATTTTCAAGATAAAACGTGTATGAAATTTTTTCAACACTTATTGTTGGCTCCTCAAATGTCCAGCTATCATAAATAGGTTGCGCTTGGTACAAGTCACAACAAAATATCATGTCAACATTACCAAATGGTCTTGTTGGTATTATTTTAATTTGGAAACGCCTTCTGTCAATATTGTATAGTATTCTAGAACCAATAAGGGAGACTTTGTCAATGAGTAATTTACTTGTAGCTGAAATAACTTTTTTCTCAAATTGTCAAGTGTGTTTTAATACAAAGGTAGCATATTAGAAGAGTTACATGGTAGATGGAATATTGAATTTCCAATTATACCACGTGCATTTAGTATAGTTTTCCCTATGGATGCCACAATAATTCCTTTAGGCTTTAAAGGGTCATTATCTAGTAGCTTGTCATATATTCGAATCATTCCTTGAAAGAAAACTTTTTCTATCAATCTTTTCCCTATGTTAGCCCCTCTAGTCAAGAGTACATATATTAGTTTGTGAAGTTCAAGTTTCTTTGCTATAAGAACATCTTTGACTATTGATTGTTGTTCTTTGTTCAATTGTCTATTCAAAGTAAAATATTTTTCATTACTGAGCAAGAATGGATGGATGCTAGATTGAAGAATAGTTTGCAACCAATAGAATCCATGGTTTTTGTTTTATTTGTATGTCATATGTGGGTTATTATGTCATATTTCTCTATTTAATTTTGGGTATCTTCATTGTAAAGGTCTATTGCCAGCTAGGTATCATTGTTAGCTTCTATTGCAACCTTGTTAATATCACCCCATTTATTATGTACTTGTGAGTTAAATATTTTTTCAATATTTTGTATCTATTATTTGTTTGCATTGAATGCTACAATCCATGTTTCATGTCCTTGTAGCAATTTTTTTCATTGTTTCTAAAATGGACAAAAAGTATAATTTTTTATTTACAATAATTTTCATGATCAATGTGTGCATTGTATCTTACATAATGAATGTTATTTGGCTTTTCCCACTTCTTTGTTTTGAATGTGTTATTTGAGTAGAAACCTACATATTCAACCAATGACAATTTGTTTAGAAATTTTGAGTGTTTTATGTACTTTTCTACTATAGAGGCATACATGATATTCTTAGAGTCATCTTTATCTCTTGCTAAAAGCTTATGAATTTTCAACATAAGAATTCAATTTTCTAGTGGTGAAGTGTTGATGAGAATGATTTTTCTTGAGCTTTTCCATAGAGGTAATGAGAGTGGAGTATGAACTACTTAGTGACTAAACATTTGTTGATAGTTTAGCAATGGATTTTCTAGTTTGCATATGAAATGTTATTATAAGAATTTCTACATTAATGCGATCAGATTTCCACAATCCATGATAGTTGTGGTACTAAATTTTTGGATTAGATTGTGTAAAGATTTTTTTTCTCCATCAACATTTTGAATCACACTACATGATCCATCATTAGGATGAGAGAGTAAGAGGTGTAAAATAATTTGTACATTGCTTTCATATTTGGAAGAATGCAAGTACATTTTTCTATTTTGTTTTGTCATATACAAATGTAATATCCTTTGTGTATTTTTTTTTAATTGTTTGAATTTTTTTTTATCCTTGATCATAGGATCAATATTCACAAGGGCTCTAAAATTTTTTTTTGTCGCATTGGTGGCAAGGAAAAGCTAAATCAACAACTAGATGTTTTGTATTTTTTGCATGTTTTTGTATGATGATGTGTTTATATTTTGGCAAGATTTACATCTAATAGTGTGGAGCCACATGAAATATATTTGTTGAGAAAGTCTTCTATTTCATTGTTTTTTCATTGTCCAAATACAAGTGAATTTTTTATCCACAACATGAAGTCTACATGTTCATTTCCTCAATTTTAAAATTTTGTAACAAAAAATAGTCAAATACTTTGAAGATTTCTTGGTTTCTAAGCATCATCTTCCTAAAAGAATTTATTTTATGATTAAAATAATAGCTACAAAGTATTACATTTTTCCTAATTTCAAAGTCTAAGTCTTTGTCTTCTATAGTTTCATATTCTCTACTTGGTTGTGTGTTTGATATATGTTGCAATGCTTTACATAATGACTCCTAAAAGTTTTCAACATTTGTTAGTGTTACAAAAAAAGTTGGGAGTCCCAATTGTCATATCATTGCAAATATATTTTTTCTTGTATTTTCTAAATAGCTAGAGGATGTTTTTATACTCTTCAACAATTTCTTCTTATTTTTTTTTTTAGACTGCAAGAATCGGTGCAACACGACCCCCCTATAAACTATGGTGCGCCTAGTAAACTTTTTAACGTGACCGGTAGCGCTGGTGCAACACGCCCACTAGTACCACAAGGACGGGGGAGACTAGAACCCGTGACCAACCCCCTGCAACAGGGAAGATTTAGCCAACCGAGCTAGGGCCCCCACCCTATACTCTTCAACAATCTAAATAGTATTAGGGATTTCAATTTTTTTTCTATGTTTGATGGATTGTGAAAATCCTTTGCATATAGTTTTTCACCTTTCAATTAAGCTTTTCTTATACACACCCATGTCAATGAGGATAGTTGATGGCTAATAGTTTTTATAGCTTTGAAAAAAAAATTGCTATATGTGTTGAGAAATCATTGTCTCTATGCATGAACTCTAGGCACTTTACTATTTTATGGTAGGTCAAACTTTTTGTAATTTCTTTTAGTTGTGAGAATCCATAAAATGGTTTTAGATAATTCATTTCTTCTAGGTAAATGTCTTAAAAAATTCTAAGAAGTCTAAAACCTTTAGATGGTGCAATTTCAATAATCATCATACCAAGGTCTTTGATTAAATGTGATTCATTTAACCAATGAATGAGTAATTTAGATATAGGCTCTTGATCATAATTAGGTAGAACATCATGCATATCCATATCAGTGTCTGCATCACTCTATGTGTGTTCTTTTTTGTTTGCAAGAAGATCTTTCCAATCCTCATTTATTATAATATTTTCCTTTAAATATAATGGTGTTTTTGATAAGATTGTTAAAGCATTCATCATATAGGTGGGTCTTACACTCCTTTGTGCATATGCATTTTCATAAGTTGCAGCTTAAATTTTATTTTGACTACAATTATTGGTGTCATAGCTATATGTCTAGGTAGTGCATGTTGCACTCTATCAAAATTGATAGGGACATTTATTATTGTTCCACTCAATCCATATTGTTCTCTTTTTTATCCCAATTGTTTGATCTATACAAAAGCATACATAATGAAATAAGTCTTTCTTTAAAGCTAGTCTATACATGGACAACATGTATTCATTTTTTGCATCCTATGTTGCTAGTGGAGAAAACATATGGACTTTTTCAAGGATAGTAGCATCTATGCATTGTTTGTAAATCAATTCACCAACTATAAGTCTTTATTATGATTGGTAATATAAAGAAAATAGAAAGCATAGCCAAATGTATTATTGTTTTTGTAGACATATTATTTGAAGTGTAAAATTTCACATATGGTACATGCTTTAGTAGGTGTGTTGCTAATATGTTATAGATATTACGTAATAAATTTATGATTTGCATTGTTCACTAGAAGTACATGTGCATGACTTGTCTATTCCTATGTTGTTCATGCCTTGCAAAAATAAAAACTTGTCTTTGATGTTGAATGTGGCCTTGTTTTGGTATATTGGTAGTTTCATTTTGTTATATCTTTGGCCATATTATTTGGCAAGTTTTATTTATTGTGCATATATTTTTTTAGCTGTTGCAATGAATAGTCAAAATTTAGATTTTGCATTGGAATAGCTTATATTTTCTTTGATTTTGAGATTTCTTCAAAGAAGGCTAATGTTATGTTGTTAGCTTAAATTTTTTGATCTTTGGTCACATTTTTTGACATCTTTTCTTTATTGCATATTGTTTCTTTCAGGTGTCATAATGAATGATCATTATTGAATTTTTTTTCATAAATAGTATTTGTTATTATTGATTTTGAGTTTTGTTCATAGTAAGGTATTGTCATGTTTATTGTAAACTCAAACTCGTTAGTATGTTATAAATTGTGATTTTTTTTTTACATTTATGTAAATATTTTTTGTTGTAATGGCTTGTAATGACAATGACCTAAGCTATTCTTGAAACAAATTAAGTTAATGCTTTTTATTGGTTGTGTGAAATTGTAATATATTTGAAATTGAAGCAAAAAAATTAGTTTCCATACATATATAACTGTACAATATATGTATGAGAGTCAAAGAAAGTAAAAAATTAGATCCTTCTATCTTTCTTTTAGCATATGGAATTCCAATTCTGGAAACCACCATTCACATTTGTGATATTGATTCATTAATTGATATTGTAGATTGCTCAAAAATATTGAAGAAATTCAATGCAAATTTATTTCTCACTATCAATGCATAGGCTAATGACTATTCCATGAATAGGTGTAAGACAATTGTGTGAACTAATTATCAATCAATAATGTAATAGCAATGAACATACTTTCACCACAATAAGTAGTAAATGCAGCCTAAATTGTTGTAGACCAACTTTAGCAAAGTCTTGTGCACTTGTCCCTTAGGTATTTTTTAAACTACAAGGGAGATTTGAAAGTTTTTGTTTCATACTTTGAATTGCACTATATGTGTTCACTTTTGAGAAGATACATTCATAGTGCCCTACTAATGGATTAGCATCATAGAAAAGGATCAATATTGTAGGGTGAGGTGCATCTTTATTTAAGTGTAAGTATGGTTTCTTTTGTGTCAGGGACCAAATGAATATGGGTATGTCTAATTAGAAAACTACCCAATGAATACAAAATATGCCACCCCAAAGGCTAGTCTTGCCCAGTGTGTTGACTTTAGTTATTGATAACCTTAATCTTCATAGGTAGGAGGCCTTGTCACTTACTCTATGCAGATCACAAAGCATTGAAGGGTGGAGCTCATGTTCAAAGGAGTTTATAGCTTCATCACAACTATTTTTTTAAGGAAATGCAATAAGTGGTCCACAAGCCCTGTGTGGAGTTCAATAGATGTATAGCAACAATGAATCAATACTTGCAATATATCAAACAAATAGTTACCAACCCTATAGTTAAAATAATTTATTCAAAAGCAATGTACACACTTCTTAGAGTGACTTCAATTGATATGTTTTCTAATTTGTCATTCATGTTGTATTCTTCTACTATTATGGGTTTTGTGATGCCTCTCCTACTGCATTAGAAATATTTCCAAAACTATAACTCATTTGTAATAATTACAACTTACCTAGAGTAGTATAGAAGAAATAGTCCTTGGATGTATTATGCATTGCTAAGGTCCTGTAACAAAGCAAAAGAAGATTTAATGATGAGCTCTACTAGGTTATTTGTAGGTTTAATGATAATACAAAGAAATTATAAATACAAGTTCTATGTTTGAAGGAAATTATAGGTTTAAAATAAATAACATTAATTTTATTTAATATAAACAAAGGAGGTATAGTGGAAAAATGGAAAATAATACCCAATCTAGTTAGTATAGTTCATTTTACCAATTTTTTTAACAAATGCCACATCATAGAACAAAATTTCATAGTAAAAAACTATATAGTTACTAAATTTAATAACAAAATTATTATATATTTCATAT
The DNA here is from genome assembly GCA_028749045.1 of Cupressus sempervirens. Classification (NCBI taxonomy): domain Eukaryota; kingdom Viridiplantae; phylum Streptophyta; class Pinopsida; order Cupressales; family Cupressaceae; genus Cupressus; species Cupressus sempervirens. The sequence goes on along the minus strand of CM053786.1, from coordinate 610,732,584 downwards.
CTATATAACCATTCCATATGGAGGTGTAACTCCAAACATTCACCAAGTTCTACTTCGAAAGAAAACTGCTAAAAAGGTAAAGGAATCTATCTTGGTTACCAATCTAGATTTTATTTAGGTGTGATTCATTTTCCAATAATTAACTGATGTATGAACAACATGGTTGTCAACTTGATTTGAGATGTTGCTGCTTTTCCTAATATAGAGAACTACAATTTATTTTTCTTAAATATGGGCTTCTTTCATATTCTCCTCAAGATTCAATTCAAACAATGACCATATTTATTTTAGCTTATCATTATGGATGTTGCCTTTACAATCAAATTGAAATTCTTTGCAAAAGCTTCAATGTAATAACAATTTCAGGGAGAGTTGGGAGGTTCAATTTTCCTTATTCACACAAACCATTTTATTTCTTCTTTGATTAGGAGATTGGGAACTATCTTTGTACTTCATAAACCATGTATATTGTACACATGAATGAGTTTTTAATAGGATGGCTAGTTTAATAGTCCATTTAAGTTACCACAATCCACCTAAATAGCAAGAATATGTTTTTATTAAGATGAATGCAGATCTTATTTTGAAATTATTATAACCATTTATGTTATGTTTAAAGTAGCCCTGATTATTTAAAAATCTATCTTACCACCAAAATATATCTAAGTCCTATTGTCAACTACGTTATGGTGTTGAACTATAATTAATAAATAGATAACATGATATTCTATATACCCTATTCAATGATTTGGTCCATTAGTAATTTGTTTCAATCATGAATAAACATACCAAGTACTTCTAACTTTACATCCAAATAAGAACATGAAAACAAAGTGCAGTTATAACTACTTTCATCCTTTTACTAGAAATGTTTGTAGCTTTTAGAATAGATACTATAAGTTTGCCATGCTTTTCAAGATTTCAAAGAGGACTGAGTAATTATATAATTTTTTTCTTAAGAATTTTTTGATGAATATATAATTAATAATTTATAAGAAATAATATTTGTTATAGGAAAACTGGGTGGAAATAACTTCATACTATTCATAGTTTCAAGAAAAGAGAGAAACAATATGAAGCTTCTAGGTGGGGATAATGATAGAAACATTGTTAGAAACTTCTTATTTACCTAGCCATAATAAGATAGTCATGATACGTCCTGTCAAAATAACTAAAATCTCAATCTACATGACGTAGGTTTTGGTAGCTTATTGATAGCCCCTATTGAAGAAAAGCTACCTAGAAATGATTGGTACATTATATATATATATATATATATATATATATATATATATATATATCTGTGTGTGTGTGTGTGTATATGTAACATACATATATATACATATGTATACATACATATGTATATATATGTATGTATATATATGTATATATATACATATATATATACATTTATATATACATATGTATGTATATATATGTATGTATATACATATGTATATACATATGTATATATATATACATATATATATATACATATATATACATGTATATATACATATGTATACATATGTATATATATGTATGTATATATATGTATGTATACATATGTATATATATACATATGTATATATATATGTATATATCTATATCTGTATATGTATATGTATATATATACATATATGTATATGTATATATATATGTATATATATACATATATGTATATGTATATGTATATATATATGTATATATATATATATATATATATATGTATATATGTATATATGTATATCTATGTATATATGTATATATATGTATATATATGTATGTATATATATATACATATATATTTATATTATATGTATATACATATATGTATATATATGCATATATATACATATACATGTGTATATTTATATACATACACACACACACACACACACACATATTCAAAAGATTTCTGAAAATAGAATTCATAATTTGCATCCTAGAATGAAAACCATGTCAATCACATAGATTCTGAAGCCTTCATTATTGTAATTGGTAAGCCCAAACTATTGTCTAAAAGGTCTGTATTGCATGGTTAAATATTTATTAAATATTGTAAATGAGAAAAGTAAAATCATTTTTCCAATTTCAAAGTTGATATATAATTTTACTCCTTACTACTTATTCATAGCTGAAAATATCCAAATAGTGGAAGAAGTATAAAGATGGAAAAAATGAGATACCTATTGATGTGTGTTTTATGATCCACTAAATAGTTGAACAAAATATTGAAATATCTTATCCTCTCTTGAATAAAGTCTTGTGGATGCTAAGATTGCCAAAAGATCATACAATGACTTCAAGGTTCCTTTAATGCCATGTCTTGACTGTGGATAAGATCAATGGTTGATGTGATTTTCTAATGACCATAAGGGGCCTTACGTGTTTACTCAGATTCATTTCAAGCCATACTGGATGTGGGAGCTATCTTTAGGGTTTACAATGAAGCACCTTTTTTGGAGTTTTCACAAAATATGTAGAAATTAAATAGAATGGGCTTCAAGAATTCTATTCTAATCTTAAGGGTAGTGATGACAACAAATAGTACTCTAGTGGACAAATTCCTCAATTTACCAAGTTCCACAAACTGGTGCAATTTTCAAGGGTTATGCCAAATATTTTCATACCACCGCATGCACCATCATAAAGAACAATGTATATGAATGATAGAAGTTAAGCATATGCATGAAAGGGGTTTAGGCTAACTTTACACAATGAGTAAGAATCACTAAAATGTCAAAAGCATGAACCAAAGGAATTCATCAATACACCATCATATTCTTCATTGTAATCACCACACATTAAATAGGCTAAACTTAATTTAATTGAAGAAATTTAAGAGAACAAGCAAGCACTAAGGTACATGAAGTATTCACCACGCTGCAATGAAAACTATATTATCTTAGTAGCTCATAGCAACAATCTCATAAAAATCTCCCCTTACAAATGAGAAATGAGGCCTTTATATAGGTCATCGATTACAATAGGTGGCTCAAACGATCATAATAATTGATGGCCAAGATCAGGCTACATTAGCCCTAATAAGGGTTAGGGAAAAGGAAAGGAATCTACATTAATGCAACAAGGAATCCACTATTGTAGTGGGTAATAAATGCCCACTATGCATGCTCATTTAGGAAGGAGTGGGGTGTAATAAATGATCCCTAAGAGTACCCAATATGCATTAAATGCATCTATCCTTGATTCCCCCATTTAAAGTAGCAAAATTGATCTAACACTATTTCCAACTCCTCTGTACTGATGCTTGGTGTAGATTATTACTTGAATTCTAGAATTGCAATTGCTCTTTCTGCTTTTCCCAAGCTTTCATCCCAATCTGGTAGTAAGTCTTTAGTAGTGTGCATTGTATTCGAGAAGATGCAGAAGTTCTCAAAATCATCTCTTTCATAGACATTTAGTTGAAAGAATTCCTCTAACTTGACTTTCAGATTATTAGTTGTCATTTCTTCTTCCACCAATCTCTACAATAACAAGGACACAACTACATTAGGTATTCCTTGCTTGATGTTGTCAACAATCTTCTTCCATTGAGTGGATTCCTTGGTGAAGCTCTCAAAAATTTCCTTACCTATGATCATTGCACTGTACTATTGAATAAAATCATAGACATCTCCCTCCCTGATAACTTGACCATTGATCAATTTTTGTTTTGGGATCTCCATCAGACTCTGAAAGTCAAAAATCACCTCTTCTTAGTAAATATGCTCATCCATAAACGATTCCTCCATGCACTAGATTCTAGAGAGTGTAGCTAATGCCCTATTTTGTACTTACACTAATTCTTCTACATGTTTAAAGGCTATCTCCTGAATTCCTTCGACCCAAACCTTTCCACCTTAAGCAGTTCACTTGATTCTGTCAATATCACCTACCACTTCAATGGAAACACCTATTGGAGGGACAAATGATGGACCTTCCTCTCTTAATGGATGATGAAAGTTATTGATGTACTAACATAAGGCCCTAATTTCTCTTTTCTTTTTTTCCTACCCTTCTTCCACTTTCTTTAGCCTATCATTCAAAGCCTATGTAGAGTCATCAAATTCTTATTATATTGGCTCTTGGGAGGCCCAACCAAGATTTATTTCTATAACATGATATTCATTTGGAGCAATCTAATTTTTTCCTTTGTTAACCATGGGAGTTGATTCTCCTCTAATGAATTTAGTATATCTTCTTGCTTTCCCTTGTTGTTTTGATCAGTCCAAAATATCCTATAATTTGATTGCTAGATCAATCTCCCTTTGTTGATGTAATTGAATTTGTTGCCTCAACCATTCTAGAATGGGTAAACTTTGGTCCCCTAGAATCACCAAATGCTCTTTCCTTTGGACTGCTCAAATGACAATCTCCTCTTCACCTCCTAGACTATCCACTATAACCTCAGGAACTATGGCCTCATCATTTGGAAGATGGATTGCTACTACTAGAGTTTCTTCCTCTAGTGGACCATCTCCATCATTAATTATTTCTTGCTCTAGGATTGTAGCAAGACTTTCCTTTGTAGCGATATCTTGATCTTTCCCTCTTTCTTGCATGGACTTTTCATAGACATTTATACTTAGTCTATCATGAGTTGGCCTATCAAAAATTTCTTCTTGCTCAAATCTCCTTATACTTGTCCCTATATCTAGCCTTTCAAATGTTTCTATCTTTTGAACACATGGAGTGCGACTCAGAGAAGAGGGAGCATTTCCATGTTTTTGCTTCTTATTTTGAGGTTCCTAGATGACTTCCTCAATCTTAGGACACTTTTCTCAAGGTACCTCCTTTCCTTTCCTAGTTCCTACATCCTCACATGGAGTTCCTCTTTCCTCAATAGTCCCCTCAAATATTTTCCCTAATCTTTCATCCCTAAGTGGTCTATGACTGAGCAACCTATTTGTGAACCCGTGAGCCAGTGTAGGTAATTTTTCAAGCTTATGCTAAATCAACCACTTTGTAAAATCAAAGACTGGCTTTGAAGGGGCTTCTAGATCTATAACGTCTTTCCTCTTCCAATCATATGGTTGAGCTATGATTTTTTGATTGAATCCCTTTTGCATCACATTTGGGTCCTCCTCCATTTGATCAGAAACCTTGAATATGTTGCATGTTCTAATAATGTTCAACAATAATCTTGAATGAATCTTCTTTCTAATATCATTCTCATCTACTGCATTTGCCCAAAAGTTTTCAAGGTGAACCTTGTGTTTGTACTTTGATCCTCCTACTAATGAAATCTTTTTGTAAAGATCAAAATAATTTCTGTTTGGATAAAGCGAAAGATGGAAGAAGTGGAGCTCATTTGATGATCTCTCTGCAGCCTTTAGACATGGGCATATGTCAATTTTCCCTTCTCCTATGGAAATTGGAAAATGTAATCCCAACTTCTTCTTCCCATTTTGAATCTTGTCATAGGTTGTAAGTTGCTGAGTAAACTCTAACAAGACCATCTTGTTCGTTGGGTACCTAGGAAGTTTGCATTGCTCCATGGAGAATCCTTGAACTCGGATGTATGAAACGGTGGAAAGTTGAATGAACTAGGCACCATATTCTTTGACCAACTTGATTGCACCCACTGACAATCTCATATGTAGCCTCTTTTGTAGTTTTTTTATGATGCACATGAAAAATATATCATTAACCCTCATGTAATCATGCTTTAAATATAAATGTAACTGTGGGTCCATCATAATTCATTCTCCATGCTAGCATGTAGACAACATATGAGCTCATGTAAAATTTCCCTGTATGCTCTAGTTCACCAATTGTTCATTTTTATTATCACTTATGGATCCAACCCAATCTATTTTGTGACCTTCCTCCATCACCTACTCAACAAAATACGACATCCAAGATTCAAATCTATAAGAATGAAGCATGCAAAATATGAAACTCAACATCATGATAATGTCACTATATTCCCTCTACAAGTCAAACCATACTATTTCCTTAGGAATCTCTGAATGATGTGATCTATTCTTTTCCAACCATCTTTTGTTGATTATTGCATCATAGAAATGGACTTCAGAAGTGTATTTTCTCAATGCTTGCCCCTATGTTTTTGTGACCATCCTTTGATGAGAAAGAATTCCAAAGATTTTAGAAATGGATGCCGTAGAGAAATCTACCAAAATATTTCATTAAGAATCCCTAATGATTCTGTCCCTAGGACTATAGTGTTTGATACATTCCATAATTAACTCTAGATGTTGAAAAGAAGGAGGGAAACTAGGCACAACAACAATTCCACTTCTCACAATTCTTGTGGTTAGGTGTGTTGGGTGATGGTCATTGTATCCAAGCATTCTCTGGTTAAAATCTTTCAATTCAAGGCCACCAAGGCTTGTATCTCCAATTTCTGCCCACTTTGACACAATTTTGGATTTAGGATAGAATCATCTCCTTTCATTCCTTATCAATTGCCCACACATTTCTCGTATTCCCCTAGGTTCTACCATTCTCCTTTCTTGAATTTTGGATTTTTGCCAAAATTTCCATACTCCTCTCAAGATTCACTTTTCAATATTTGTACAAGAAACATGCAATTTCTGCAACTCACTAAAAAAAAAGTTCCTTTTTGATAAGATTCAAAATCCTCTGTCATGAATTTCTAGAAAACTCTTCAACAATTTCAATAATTTCCCCAAAAATCTTAATTCCGAACTCTTTGAATTTCACTCTTATTCAAATTCCTATGTGAGAAGGAATGTAAAAAATGGCTTCTTATATAAATCATCCCTCAAAAAAAATGTCTTTAAAGTTGTAGGCTAAATTTAGGTATTTTCTTTACTTAGCCATCAAGGTTTCCATCTTTTGTACCACATGTTGCTTTTTAGTGTTTGTTTCAAAAAGTTGCCATTATTGATGCTTTTAGCTTTAGGATGAAACTAAGTATTCTTTTATCCCATTTTGATTTCTTTTAATTTTTTTATAATTAAATATCAATTAAAATCAATATTTAATTAATTTTTATGTTTTAATGAAAGAATCACAATTCTTTCCAACTTTTCTCCAATATTTATTTTTTGGATTATTATTTAAACAACCAAATTAAATATCAATAAGACTAATATTTAATTCGTCATGTAGATCTAAAAAAAATTTCATTGAAAGAAAATCACTTTTTTTTTCTTTTTTCTGAATTTCTTTTCAAATTTGGGATTTTTCGCAAATTTCCTAGTATTTCAACATTTCAAGATTTTTAATACTTTTGGGATTTTTCGCTAGATTTTGGATTTTCATCCTCAAGAATTTTGAATTTCTGTGAGATTTTGGATTCCAAACATCTTTTTCCTTCCCTTTGGAATTTTTTTTGGATGTCTTGGATTTTCACACTTTCCATGTAACAATTTTTCACATTTTTCAATTATTTGACTTTTTGGAAAATTGGGTATTTATTATTATTATTTTTTTTGAATTTTAGAATTATTAGAAGTTTTCCAAATTTAATGATTTCTCTAGAACTTCCAAATTCATATGGGTTTTATCCATGTTAAAATAAATTAAAACCCTCCATTATGTGAAAAGTGTACTCAATGAGAGGTGTGTGTTGCAATTTTAATGTGAGTATGGATTATTTATCCATGGGAGACATTCCATGGCTAATCCAAATGTGCACTTCATAATTTTTAGGGAGTGGGGTTTTTGCTGGATGAAGGATTTTGTCCTTCACAAAATATTTCCACACTATCATTAACTCGCTCTCCATGGAGTGTGGAAAGTGCAATTTTAAAATAGTTAGGGATTTTGACTATTCCTTGTGAATGGTTGACTTGTGCTCCAAAATTTGTGGGAAACAATTCATGACCAAACAAGGAAATCCATGGCTAGCTTAGTTTGAAAAGTGGGGTCCCAGGCATGGGCAATGGTGACTCTTGTTCACAATATTTGGCAACTCCACATGTGAAATGTTACAAACATTTCAAGGATAAAACTTAATTCAAACTCAAAATCTATGGCTTCTCAATCTTATGTCACCGATAAGAGAGAAAACAAGCTCAATAGGGGAGAATAATCATATATTGGATCAAAAAACATTTAATATGTGACAACATAAGTGTGTGGAAATGTATTAATTCTAGCTCAACGAGACCACTCAAAAATCCTAGGATTGATCATCACAAGTTATTCATTCCTCTTGACTTCAAAAAGAATCCTAGACATTACCGCACTGCCAGTTAGGCATCCATAGCCCCAATAGAGTTGTTGCTGTAAAACCAACAAATATTACTCCACTTTTGATGAATTATTCTTTCGAACATCTATGGATATTTCCGCATACCCCCAAAGCCAATCTTATTATTTCATCTTTCTTTTTTTCTCTTTTATATTCCTTTTGAATTGGTATTTCATTTCTTTCTTTTCTCTTGGCTTGTAAGCAATGAAGCTTACGATGGGTTTAGGAGTTACAGTGGCACTGAAGCAAGATTTTAAATTTTTTACAAGTTGTGACTTTTTTGAAAGAAACATAAATGGACATACAGCAATAGTTAGGAGTGTGAAATATATGGCAACCTCAGAGTTTAGGTGTCAAGACACAATCTATGATTAACCTTCCAAGTCAAGTATATTTTCCAACCCAATAAAAATATATGAATGATGGACAAGATTCTAATGCTCTTCATAATAGTTATCCAAGAAATGAAATAAACAAAACTAAGTGAAATCTTTAGATGAGGTAAGTCACCATGGCACTTTACTTGCAAAAAAGATATTCTCATAGCTACAAGCTACCTAGCAAAAGAAAAAATTGAAGCCAAAAGAAAAAGAAAAGCAAAGAGAAAACCAAAACAACTGAGGAAGACAAGTCAAGGAAAATGAAAACCTAACAAACAAGGGAAAGAAACCTAAACTATGCAAAGCTTAAAAAAAAACTTACCAGGAGGGTGGAGACAAACCAAAATCCCCACCTAACTAAAAGGAAATTTAAAAAAAACACACCACAAAGGAAAACCTAAACTAACTATGTACAAGTTAGGCTTCACAAAGGAAACCTAAGGGAAAAAATAATGCTTGAGGAATTGCCTATTGATGGGCAATTGGACTTCCTTTCCTATTAGAGTCTTAAGCTTGAATGCATTATCTCCCAAAATTTTAGAATTTTGATAAGGACCTTTCCAAAAATTATCAAACTTGTCATGTCCACCTTTCTTTTAATGTGCCTTGTCCCAATGATGTACTAGATCTAAAATTTGAAATTCTTTAACCTTCACCATTTTGTGGAACCATATCTTGACAACTCCTTGATGTTTAGCAAACTTTTCCAATGCTTCATCTCTCTTTTCCTCCAAGTGCAACAATTGAGTCAAATGTGTATGCACTCTATCTTCTCCTTCCATAAAATCTTGCATGAGTCATAATGTTGGAATCCTCAATTGGATAGGAAAAATTGGATCTTGTCTATAAACCAAATGATATGGAGATGTCCCCAAAGAACTCTTTATTCTGATCCTATCTACCAAAAGTGAAAATCTCAGTTGTGTATGCCAGTCTCTAGTATTATTGTCTAATAACTTCTTCATTGCACTCAATAGATTTTTGTTTGTTGATTCTGCCAATCCATTCCATTGTAAATAGTGGTTTGATGAAAACTTTAGTGTGATCCCATAGTCAAATGCCTAGTTTGAGAACTTCAAGGATCTAAATGCTGGCCCATTATCACATACAAATGCATGGGGACATCGAAACCTAGTAATGATATTTTCTTCAAGAAATTTGATAAAAACCTCTATTGTGCAATGTTTTAGTGATTGAGCCTTAGTCAATCTAGTGCAGTAGTCTATATTAGTCATGATATACTAGTGGTGTCCTAAAGATGGAGGATTGATGGGACCAATGAAATCCAATCCCCATTTTGCAAATGGTTTTACTTCAATAATAGGTTGTAGTGGCATAGTAGGATTTCTTTCATACGTCACAGCTATCTGACATGTATGACTGGTCTTCACATGTTCATAAGTGTCTTTAAAATATGTTGGCCAATAGTATCCTGCTCTTGATATTTGATGAGCCATGTCATGGTTCCAAATTTACTATGAAATTTCTCAATGATGTGTCTAGCCTCTTCTTTTCCAACACATCTTAAATAAACCCCATCATGATTCTTTCTATATAGCACAAATCCTCAAAGCATAAAATTTTGAGTCCTCATTCTCAATGAATGCTTTTGAATAGAATTCAAGTGTGATGGAAACTTATGGTTCATCACATAATGAAAAATATCATCATACCATTCATCCATAAATACTTCTTCTAACACATATACTTGTTGTACTAACCTAGGACCAGTTGTAGGTAGGGTTTGAGCTAGAGCTTATCCTCGTACCAACTTCATTGGTTGTATCTCCATGTCATATTCTTGAATAACTTCCATCCACTTTCCTCTTCTTTCTCCCAACTTATTTTACATTAGCAGAGTCTTCACTACTACATCAGGAACTATTGCATAAACCTTGCTTCTTAGGATGTAATGTTGGAATTTCTTTATTGTTTTTACCAAAGCATAAGCTTTTTTTTCAAGATTCAGATATCTCAATTCTGCATCTTTCAAAGGTGAACTCATGAAAGTGTTAGAAATGCTCTAGAATAACTAAGAGGGGTGGTGAATTAGTTATTCAATGTCCACATGTCCAATTCAAACTTTTTCACTAAGTGTAGTGAGCCCATTTGACCATTTATTCATCCAAGCTTAAAACATTCCTATTTAGCAAGTTACTATAAATCAATATACAAGCATAACACATGAAAAGATCAAACATAACACAGTGATTTACATGGAGACCCAATTTGGGAAAAACCACCAGTAACATGGTACTCAATTCTCACTCTTCTAAAGTGATGCCTTATGAAAAGCCTACCCCGTGAAAGGCTACAACACACTATTAAATGTGACCTAGTTAAAGGATTTAACCATCCTATTAGAAGTGGGCTTGGTTAGAGGACTTTAGAACATTCACTTGGAATGCTACCCTATTAAAGGATTTACAAATGGCTATTAAACCAATCTAAGTCCATAGGATTTTCTTCTACCCTAACTAATACAATTGCTAGAAAGTAACAATAAGGGGTTTAGACCTAATTATAGAATACAACTCAACTTGCAAATTTTAGATCACTTCTCAGCTCATATCATTGCTTGGCTTTTAGTCTCTGCAACACTAATAGCTTGCCCTCCTTTCAAGCTTAGTCTCCTTGAGTCTCCATGCTCAATGTAGTAGTGCAATCATCTCTTTCTAACCATTCATTGAAGTAGAGTCTCTATGGTCTTCCTTCTCCTAGATGCCTTCTCCTTGACACCCTTCTATCCACATCACAATTTGGTACACCAAAAACTCTTGCTTCTTGGTCTGTGACACCTTAAATCAAAGTTTGGAACTTCTTTTCCTGCTTGATTCTTCCCTCCTTTAATTTCAATTTGTATGGATTAGATAGGATTCATTGCATCTAACCTATATTATGTTCCTTCTAGAAACATCATGAAGAATCCTCTCGAATTCACCCAAAAATGATTTACATAGAATTCTGTGCCACCAGCTCATCATCCTTATCATCCAAATGGTTCAAAAAATTCTAGGTAACAACTATGTCATCTCAAATTTGGAAAATCTTTGTCATTTCCAATAGTGCAGTAGCTCGACACTATTGAAATACTAGTGCTCTGCACATACTGTATTACTCAGCATCAACTATGTTTTATTGATGCTTGGCACCTAAAGTTTACTTGGCACCTACTAAGATTTTTTGATGCTGGACACCTATTAGTTTGCTTGACACATGAACTTCACTCAGCACCTAAAGGTTACTTAGAACACATGAGATTTTTTATTTTCTCAGCTCTAACTGGGAATTTTCTTGTCTTCAACTAGCTTGCTCGACACCCACTGATGAGCTTAGTTTAAGCTTTGTAGTCAACCTTGTTCTAACTTATAGTGTTTCTTAGTGTGGCCAACCTCTATATCATCAAGTATGTTACCAATACATCATTTAACCATTGTCTTAGATGATTCTTACACATCATTACAATATCATAACTCAACCTTTCTCTTAGGTGTTCTTGTTACATCTACGTGATCAAATCCTCTTCATCAATCAACTAAGTGATAGTACTTGAATCTTGTAAGAAATTGTCATTCCTATAAATAGCAGGTTCGACATCAATGAAAAACCAATGATTGAAAAATAATTCTTTTAACAACAATCTCCCTCTTTGACAATAAACCTTCTTCATCAATGATCTTTTCAATCAGATTTCTAACAATCTCCCTCTTTGGCATTGATGGGAAACCAAACTGGTCAACCATTAGACTAAACTATTCAACCAAACTATCAAAGTGCTAACTAGGTTAGAACTGTAAGTCAAATGCTAGAAAAGTAATTGTGTTACCATAAATTTTCACATCTACCTATTTTGATCTACTATCCTGATTGCTTCATTTCTGCTTCTCCCTCTTAGCTATTGTATCCTTGTTCTTTTCTTCTCTTTTTCTTCCTCTACATTTGATAATCTCCCTCTTTCTCTGGATTTGATCACTTTCTGCACTTTCTCTCCCTCTTTCTTCATTCTTTATCTTCTCAATAGTTGTTGATCAGTTTTCTACTATTTCTCCCTCTTTAACAACAATGCCAAATACATATTATTGCAACATCTTATCATGCAAGTGTAGCTTTTGTAGGTTCTTTCACTTTCTCCCTCTATCACCTTTCTTGTGAATGATTTCAAACTTCAGCACTTAATTACTTTAGGAATGAGTCCTAAAGTAGGTATCCTCTACACCAATGTGTAATGTTTCAATAATTAGCTTATTTGATGTAGGGCAATCTTGCTTTTGCTTCAAGTAGCCTTGGCTAGGGGTATCACCCCTAACTTACCTCTAAGATACTCAAAAGCATCTTTAGGTAGTTTTGTTGTGAATATGTCAACAATCTATTCTTTTGAGATAACATATTCTATCTTCACTTGTTTGTCTTCCACCAATTCTCTTACATAGTGGTACTTAATTGCAATGTGCTTGGTTTTGGAATGCATTACAGGGTTCTTTGATATGTTGATAACACTTGTATTATGACAACAAAGTATCATAGGCTCATCCACTTCTTCCTTCATACCTTACAACAAATGTTTGACCCATACAATATTGGTGCAATTGATAGTAGCTACAACATATTAAGCTTGTGTAGTTGACTGTGAGGTACAACTTTGCTTTTTGTTAGTCCATGTAATCAATTTTTTTCCCAAGAAAAGTTCTCCTCTACTGGTGTTTTTTCTATCATCAATATTACCTCCCCAATCTACATCAATGTAGGCTCTTAGCTCAAACTTTTCACTTCTCTTGTTGTACAAACTAAAGTCATTAGTTCCTTTTAGGTACCTTAGTATTCTTTTTACTGCCATTAGATGATTTTCTCTCAGATTTGTAGAGAATCTTGCTACTATTCCAACTACTAATGCAATGTTTGGTCTACTATATACAACATTCTACAACTTTCCAATCATTGATCTATACATTGTCCGATTCACTTTAGTAGACTCATCATTTTTGGATAGCGTATGTCCAGTTGCCATTGGTGTGTTGACTAGTTTCAAGTCTTTTAATCCAAATGTCTTGAGTATCTCCTTGATATATTTTTATTGGGTCACAAATATGTCATCTTTCAATTGATGTATTTGTAATCCAAAAAATAACTTAATTTCTCCAAACATTGATATCTCAAACTCATGTTTCATTTGATTAGCAAAATCTTTGTATAGAACATCTTTTCCTCAAAATATTATATCATCAACAAAGATTTTAGATATCAAAATGTCTTTACCATTTTTTTCCTTGATATACAAGTTGTTGTTGTCATCTATTCTCTCAAATCTTATCTTCACAAGATATTTGTATAGTCTCTCATACCATGCTCGGGGTGCTTGCTTCAAACCATAAAGTGCCTTATGTAGTTTGTAGACCATATCCTTGTTGTCGTCATCAAAAAATCCCTCAGGTTGTTCTCTGTAGACTTCCTCTTCATGTGTACTATTTAGGAAAGTAGACTTCACATCCATTTGGTAGACTTTGAAACCTTTGTATGTAGCATATGCAAGCAGTATTCTTACTCCTTCCATTCTTGAAATAGGGGAAAATATTTTCTCATAATCTAGTCCTTCTTCTTGTGCATAGCCTTTACAAACTAGTCTGGCTTTGTTTCTTATTATCTCACCATTCTCATTAAGTTTGTTCCTAAACACCCATTTGGTACCAATTACATTCTTGTCAGCTAATCTAGGAACTAGGGTCCAGGTTTTGTTCTTCTCAATCTAGTCTATCTCTTCTTCCATAGCTTTATATCAATCATCATCTTGTAGTGCATCTTTTATAGTTTTGGGCTCAACCTTGTTCGGCAGACATGATTCATTTTTTAGTCTATTCCTTGTCATTGGTCTTACATCCTTGTCACTAATGATTTGATTTGCAAGGTGATGTCTTCTTACATACTTGGCTACTCTTGGTTCTGGCCTTCTTTCCATGTTTGATCATTTAGCTTTAGAGTCATTTTTCTCTTCTCCATCTGGTACTTCATCATCTCTTTCATGTAGACCATTTTCAGAATCAAAATGTGCATTTCCTTCATTCTACAACTCAGCTTTTGAATGCAACTCTACATTCACTGGGTGTGACTCAGTTGATACTAAAATTTGTTGCTGATTCCCAACTTGATTTGCAACATTATCTTTAATAGTCATTCCTTCATAGAAGTATACAAAATATCTATAATCTTCTAATTGTTTGGACTCATCAACTTGGACTTCTGCATGCTCATCACAATTTACATTTGCACCTTTCACAATTCTACTAGTGTTAGTATTCAAACACTTACATGCCTTACTTCTAGTGGAGTGTCCAAGAAATATGCCTTCATCACTCTTTCCATCAAACTTGCCATTTCTAGTATCTTTAAGAATGTAGCATTTACAACCAAATACTTTGAAATGTTTTACATTAGGTGATTGACCATACCACAGTTCAAAATGTGTTGTATTTGTACCTTTCTTGACTTGAACTCTATTCAATGTGTAGACTATAGTGCTTAAGCTTCTCTCCATTACTTTAGAGGAACATTTTTCTCCATCATCAAGGTTCTACCATAGTCCATCACTAACCTATTCCTTCTTTTAGCAATGCCATTATGAGGTGGAGTTCTTGGTGTTGATGTTTACCTTTTGATAACTTTTTCATTGTAGAATATCTCAAATTCTTTTGATGTAAACTCTACTACTCTATCTGGCCTTAGGCATTTTAGACTCTCACCTATTTCCTTCTCAACTCTAGCCAAATACCACTTAAACATTTGAAATGCATCAAATTTTTGTTTCAAAAAATACTAGTCATCATCCTTGAATAGTCATCTACAAATAGCATTATGTATTTGTCTCCTAGGTAGCTTTGCACTTCTATTGGACAACATAAGTCTGTATGGACTAACTCTTGTACTTCTTTGGAAGTATATGTTTTTCTTTTGAAACTAGATTTAGTCATCTTCCCTAGTTGACATTGCTTGCACATTGTGTTTTCAATTTTCTTCAGTTTGGGCAAACCTTTGACTTTATTCTTTTTTCTCATACTAATCAAATTCTCAAAGTTATCATGACACAACCTTTTATGCCATAACCACACATCATCAAGTCTAACAACAAGACAAGTTGCATCTTCCATATCTAGGTAAAACAAATTACTTCTAGTTTGTTCACCTTTTCCTATTAGATTTTTGTCAATGTCATAGATCTTGGCAGTTTTGCTTCCAAATTCTAGTTTGCAACCTACTTTGCTTAACTATCATAAACTCAAAAAATTGTAGTTCAATCCTTCATAGTATGCATTATCACATGAAATTTTCTTAGTAAGTTTAATTGAGCCTTTTCCTTTGATTTGACATGGAACATCATTACCAAATCTAGCACTATTTCCATCATATTGAGTAAAGGTAATAAACTTACTTTTGTCTCCTATCATGTGATGTAAGCACCCACTATCTATGATCCACTTGTAATTTTTGTTCACATAGGTTACCAATGCTATTGCTTCATATTAATCTTTATCTGATTCATCCTTCATGGCCACATAGACTACTTCATCATCATTCTCATCAAAATCTTCTTCAATAATGTAGCATCTCTTACCTTTATCCTTGTAATCTCTACTATTATCTTCTCTCTTGTTCTTATACTTGTTTCCTTCTTTGTAGTTCTTCTTTTGTGTACACATTGCAGAAATATGACCTACTTCATTGCAATTGAAACATATGATAGGGAGCTTACCTTTGAATTTACCTTTGCCTCTATGGAATCTCCTAGCCAATAGTGCTTCCAACTGTTCCACATCTTCCTCATATGTGCTGCTATCACTAGATGCATGCTTTCCTTTTCTATTTTTCTTCCTTGATGTCACCTCCTTAGGTTCTTTTATTATCAACTTGGCCTTGAAAGAAAATTCAAGTTTCTTAGGTCTGTAGTTGTCAAAATTTGATAGTTCAAATGCAGTAAGCCTTCCTACTATTCCTTCAAAGGTTAGTGTGTTTCCTTGTACACACCTTAGCTCTTGGATGGCTAAAACTCTAATAGAATAAATAGGTAGTAGGGTCCTCAATTATTTTCAATTGACAGTCTCTTCATCCAATTGACCATCTAGACTTCTTATTTCATTTATCACTTCTTTTATTCTAGCAGCATATTGAACAATATTTTCACCTTCCTCCATTTTTAGGTCATCAAACTTTTCTCTAAGGATTTCTCTCTTTTCTCTTTGAGCATTCTAATCTCCTCCATAGATATCTATTAGGGCTTTCCAAATCTTTAATGTAGTATCACATCCTTTGATATCATCATATTTAGCATAACTAAGTGCAGAGGCAACCTCCAACATTGCTTGATTGTGCTCCTTCCTTTTGCTCAAATCATCTATAATAAGAGGTCTAATTGGGTCTACATATTCTGTTCCAATTGAGTTTTTTGCATAGTCACATGTTGATCAAAGGTGCAATTTCATTAGACTCTGCCATGCAACAAAGTTATTGTTGTTGAGCTTTGAAACTTCTCTCTTGGACATCTTGATCTTCCTGCTTCTAGTACCTTGAAACTAAATCAACAAATGGCTCTAATACCAATTGTTATAAATTCTTTAGAATAACTAAGAGGGGGGTGAATTAGTTATTCAAGGTCCATATGTCTAATTCAAACTTTTTCACTAAGTTTAGTGGGCCCCTTCAACCATTTATTCATCCAAGCTTAAAACATTCCTATTCAGCAAGTTATTGTAAATCAACCTGCAAGCATAACATAGTGATTTACGTGGAAACCCAATTTGGTAAAAACTAGTAGTAACATGCTACTCAATTCTCACTCCTCTGAAGTGATGTCCTGTGAAAGGCCTACCCTATTAAAGGCTACAACACATTGTTAAATGTGACCTGGTTAAAGAATTTAACCACCTTGTTAGAAGTGGGCGTAGTTAGAGGAATTTAGAACATTCACTTTGAATGCCACCCTATTAAAGGATTTACAAATGGCTATTAAACCAACCTAAGTCCATATGATTTTCTTCTACCCTAACTAATATAATTGCTAAAGAGTAACAATAATGGGTTTAGACCTAATTATAGAATACAACTCAACTTGCAGAGTTTAGATCACTTCTTGGCTCTTATCATTGCTTGGCTTTTAGTCTCTGGAACTCTAACAACTTGCCCTCCTTTCAAGCTTAGTCTCCTTGAGTCCCCATGCTCAATGTACTAGTACAATAATCTTTTTCTAACCACTCATCAAAGCATAGCCTATGTGCTCTTCTTTCTCCTAGATGCCTTCTCCTTGACACCCTTATAACCACTTCACAATTTGGCACATTGGCAACTCTTTCTTTTTGGTCTATGACTCCTTAAATAGAAGTTTGGAACTTCTTTTCCCACTCGATTCTTCCCTCCTTTAATTTTAATTCATATGCATTAGGTAGGATTCATTGTATCTAACTCATATTATGTTCCTTCTAGAAACATCATGAAGAATCCTCTTGAATTCACCCAAAAATAGTTTGCATAGATTTCTGTACCACTAGCTCATCATCCTCATCCTCAAAATAGTTCACAAAATTCTAGGTAACAACTATGTTATCTTAGATTTGGTGAATCTTCATCATTTCCAATAATGTAGCATCTCAACACTATTGAAATACTAGTGCTCAGCACATACTGTGTTACTCAGCATCAACTATTTTTTACTAATGCTTGGCACCTACTAAGATTTTTTGATGCTTAGCACCTATTACTTTTCTTGGCACTTGAACTTCACTTAGCACTTGAAGTTTACTCAGCACACAGTAGATTTTTCTTTTGCTTGGTTCCAACTAAGAATTTTCTTAGCTTCAACTAGCTTGCTCATCACCCACTGATGAACTTAGTTTAAGCTTTATAGTCAACATTGTTCTAACTTATACTTCTAGTGTTTCTTAGTGTCTATATCATCAAGTATGTTACCAATACATCATTTAACCATTGTCTTAGATGATACTTGCACTTCATTACAATATCATAACTCGACCTTTCTCTTAGGTGCTCTTGTTACATCTAGTTGATCAAATTCTTTTCATCAATCAACAAGTGATAGTACTTGAATATTTTGAGCAATTGCCATTCCTACAAATAACACGTTTGACATCAATGACAAAACAATGATTGAAAAACATTCATTTAACAACAATCTCCCTCTTTGATAGTAAACCTTATTTATCAATGATCTTTTAAATCAAATTTCCAACAAAATGCAATAGGATGTTCATCCTAATCATCTGCCTTCTAGGTGAGGATAGTTGCACAAGCATGTTTTGAGGCAAAGGAATATATATAAAAAGGCTTGGTGTAATTTGGACTCAACAAAACAAGAGCATCCACAATTGCTTTCTTGATTTCTTCAAATTCCATTCTTGCTTAGATGTCCAATCTATCCTTCCTCCTTTCTTTAACATGTCATTTAATGGCCTTACTATCTTGGCAAATCTAGTTATGAAATTCCTTACGAAGTTAATTTTCCTAATGAATGGCTTTAATTCTTTCCGAGTTGCTGCAATCCTATCTTTGACATTGCCTCGATGCACTCAAGATCAATTGAGATTCCTTATCTGATATTACATGTCCTAACAATTTCCCCTTAGTGATAGCAAACATGCATTTCTTTAGATTCAAGGAAATCCCATATCTTCTACATCTTTGGAATATTCTCTTCAAATCACTAATGTGATCTTCCCTATGTCGAGAGAACATCGTGAGATCATCCATGTATATAATGATGCACTTCTTTACCAAGTCTCTGAAAGCATAATCCATAGCCCTTTGAAAAGTGCCTCCTACATTGATCAAACTAAAATACATTCTTTTGTAAGTAAATGTACCCCATTTAGTTGTGAATGCAGTCTTTAGTCTATCTTCTTCTTCTACCATCACTTGATTATATCTAGAATAACCATCTATAAATGACATCATTTGAGAATTGTTAACAACTTGTATCACTTCATCTAATGATGGTACTATATAATTATCCTTTTGAGGTTTTGTTGAGATTTCTAAAATCTACACACAATCTTATCTCTCCATTCTTCTTTCTAATAGGGACAAGGTTGGTGACCTACATTGAGTGTTGAACTAGGAGTATAATTCTTGCTGACAATAACTTCCTCACTTCTTGGTGTATTAGTGGTTCTAACAATAGATTTATTGGTCTTTTCCTTTGTCTAAAGTACTTACTATTTTGCTTTAGTTGAATATTATGTGTGATATGAGACATATCATATGTCTTTAGATCTTCATATCCCCAAGTGATCACATTAGGGAATTCCTTTGTAAGCTTCAATATTTCTTCCTTTTCTGTGGGAGTACAAACTTTCCCAATAAATACATTCTTGATATTTTCTCTCATTCCTAAGTTTACCTTTTGACATTCCCCTCCTTTACTTGAGGTAACTTAGTCTATCTACATCAAAAATTCTCTCCAGTTCAATAATTCATTTTGTAATGGTATTTTTCCTTAAATTCATAATCTCATCGATTTCAAATTGAACTTTTTCTTTCTCTCCTTCATCTATTCCTTGTTCTTTGAATACCCTTGAGCTTGTTAGAAAATTGAGGATATGCTTATCATCTTCAAACACTTGAAAATTTGTGACATTGTCAAGAACCGATGTCACTAAAGTCAGCTCAATCATGAATTTCTTCACACAATCCATGGCTAATGGTTCCAATGAACTTGTACATTGACCCAAACTATTTGCTACTAGATTTCTTGTTTGACTTATCCTTTTAATATTGAAAGCATCAAATCTTTCGATTAGGTCCCAAACTCTATTGTGATAACTACCCAATCTTTTCTCATTGCATGTATATTTCTTGCATACCTGTGGAATGACTATGTCTAAATCTCCATGTACATGTAGGATTTTGGCACCCTTTCAGATAGTGAGGAGCAATCCAATGACCTATGATTCATACTCAACCACATTGTTAGTACATGAGAATTGCAACCTATGTGCTGCCAAATAAGTTTCTCTAATTGGGCTAATGAGTTCTACACCAACTCCACTACCTTTCTTTGATTTGGACCCATCAAAGGATAGGGTCCATACTCGATTATTTTCATATTCTATGGGTGGTTTTACCTTTGAATCCTTGGATTCTTTATGACTTTCTTCTTGTCCTATTTCACCCTCCCAAATTCTTTCCTACCATGGCTCTAAAATTTTCATATAGGATGAGTTCATTTTGGCCACATTTTTTGCTATCCATACTTGTGGAACCATTTTGGATACTTGTGCAATTGCATCTTTGCACATGGTGCATGATATCTCAGAATGAAAACCATTATGTATTGTACACCAATTGGGTAACAAAAAATTTTGAATGGATGCATCTTTTGCTAATTCAATTTCCTACTTAATGCTTTTTAGCACAAAACTCCTAAAATTCTCAAACATTCCTTCATTTAGTGATGGTTCTAAATCATCCATAATAGGTACCTTAGAGAAATTTGGAGTCATATCAGGACATCCTCCTTTATTGTAACCTTGCAATGTTAGAACTTCTCTAGTTTTGGGAACATATGATCCAAAAGTGGTTTCCAAGAATAAGATCTCATTATGTTCACCATACTCAATGATCAACAATCAATATCCTTATTTGATTGGGAATTCCCTTCCATGGAAGCCACATCTGTGAAAAGTCTATTTCCATATAACCATTTAATTTCCTTGCCCAATCTCTACTAAGAAGCATGCCATATCCCTCAAGAATATCCATAACAGATATGCCAATATAACTTTAAACACATGGACCTCCCTTTTGTCTAATTGTGTAACCTTCTTGTCAATCTGAAGTGGAATCAATCCCAACCTTTTGCATATGTCCAAAGGCATTACATTGCTTGATGCACTAGAGTTAATTAAACAATTATGTAACATTTTCCCAAAGATTCTAATAGATACTAGGAAAGGTTTAGGTTCCTTCTTCCCTTGATAAAAAACCACTGACTTCTACCATTTTGAATCAAATGTCTCATTGTTATGTACATAATTTATCCCATTTTGTGTTGTCATAGAACTTTCCACTACAGGAGAATTATCTCTAATCATTTCCAGTGGTGGGTTTTTTTCGAGATATTTGTCCATTTGATGTAACATTCGAATCATCCTATGAGTTTTGTACCATTCTAATGGAATTTGAAGGATTCTAAGAAAGTTTAGATGCATATGGTAATACATCCTCTGCAACATTGGTGTTTTGTGCAAAATTGTATTGTTAGACATTGGATACCCCTCTTGGAAAATGTGATACATTTTGAGAAATAGTCTGCATGGAGGTGTCATTGAAACTTCCCAACAGTGTACCTCTAATTTTTGAAATTTTCATCAATTCATATAATGGAAGACTCACATAAATTTTCTTGAATTCCTCTAATAAATAATAACTTAATCTCTTCAATTCCTCTTTGGTAGGACTTCACTTCTATTTTTTTCTTGGATTTTCACATTGCCTTTGTTCTCCTTGTTGAGCAAAGGACTGAAGATTATTCTTTCCCTTCTCACTTTGTGAATAATTTATCATGGAAGATTGGCCTCTATCTCCTTGAGAGCTTGCAAGTTGTTGATACTTAGGTGAGTCTCTGAGAGGCTCAAGTTTATTGTTTGCATTGGGATGTGAAGGAGTTGAAAAGTTATTTGGAGGAATTGATGATCTATTAATGGCTCATGGTTCCTATAATTCCTTTGATATGTCTTTATCAGAGTATTACAAGATATTTGTTTAAAAGCTTGCACTTTACTTGTGCCTTCCACCAAGACACTATTATATAGAGGGAACAAAAATCCATCCTTCTGTAGTGATTCATTTGGGGATACTAGTGGAGGTTGATTTTTTAGTGGAACTTGATAATGTGGTGTCTCTATGGGACCATTTGCTGAAGTTGGTGGGAAATTTTTATTATCTTGTATTGGAAAGTAATCTTGAGAATCAGGAGGAGGAAACTTAAAATCATCAAAAACCAATGCTTGGTCATAGCTTGGTGCAGGCACTATGTCATATCTCCTAGGAAGAAGATTCTTAGATGTGGTAATATTCCTCACTTCTCCCTTAAAAATTTCTATTGCCCTTTGAAATTTGTGACACTATAATTTAGAATGTTAACTAGTCTGATATAATCTACACCATCTAGATAGTGTGGCTTTTGCTAATAAAGCTTTATCAGCTGGGCAATTCTCAGATGGAGGGTTGTCCAATGGTGACGGTGTGCCCCCATTATTTGGATTAGTGTTCCATGGTCTTCTTTGATGACCTTGGTTATTATTATGATATCCTTGATTACCTTCATTAAATCCTTAATTATGTCCTTGATTACTATCATGATGTGGAGGGGGATTCCCTTGATAACCTCAGTTGCTAGCTTGATATGACTGATAATTCCTTTGTGCATTTTGCAACTGATTATTCTAATTTCTAAGGTAAGTGACCTCAGTAGACAATGTTTTTTCTTGTTTAATCAAATCTCTCATCTTATATTTTTCCTCTTCAATCCTTGTAAAAATTTTCATGTTCTAAAGATAAATTGGCTACGTGGGCATTGCTTGTGACATAGGTGCTCCAGGATGCAACAACAACTAGTTTAGAGGGGTAGGAACCTAATTGATAGTCAGAGCATAATTCAAAGATCCTTTATTTAATGCATTTACATTTCCAAAATTGTTGAGTTCTCCATTCATGGTTGCAGATGATTGTAAACTAACTTTCTCTGCCCCAACATATGCTTGAATCAAACTTGTAGGAGCCAGATGAGTTTTTTGAACAAACATAGACGTGATACAGTCTAGGGCTACATAGTAGATAGGTCATGCTACATCATCTTCTATGCGATATGGATTGCTCAATCTTGAATAAGCCTTTTGAAATTGATTATTGAAAGAATCAATTGCTCTTTTTTCTTTTCCCAAGCTTTCATCCCAATCTTGTAGTAAGTCCTTAGCAATGCACATTGTATTTGAGAAGATGGAGAAGTTCTCAAAATAATCTCTTTTATAGGCATTTAGTTGAGAGAATTCCTCTAACTTGACTTTCAAATTATTAGTTGTCATTTCTTCTTCCACCAATCTCTATAATAACAAGGATGAAACTACATTGGATATTCCTTGCTTAATGTTGTCAACAATCTTCTTCCATCAAGTGGACTCCTTAGTGAAGATCTCAAACATTTCCTTAGCTATGATCATTGCACTATGCCATCGAATAAAATCATAGACATCTCCCTCGTTGATAACTTGACCATTGATCAATTCTTGCTTTGGGGTCTCTTTTAGATTCTAAATCTCAGCAATCACCTCTTCTCGGTAAATATGCTCATCCACCCATGATTACTCCATGCACTAGATCTTGGAGAGTGTAGCTAATGCCCTATTGTGTACTTCCACTAATTCTTCACATGTTTAAAGGCTACCTCCTGAATTTCTTTGACCCTAACCTTAGCACCTTGAGAAATATGCTTGATTCTATCAATATCACCTACCACTTTAATGGAAACACCTATTGGAGGGATAAATGATAGACCTTCCTCTCTTTCTAGCTGAGGAAAGTTATTGATGTACTAACATAAGGCCCTAATTTCTCTTTCATTTTTTGGTACCCTTCTTCCCCTTTCTTCAACCTATCCTTCAAAGCCTACATAGAGTTATCAAATTCTTCTTATATTTGCTCTTGAAAGCCTAATAAAGATTTATTTTTATAACATGATATTCATCTAGAGCA
This sequence comes from Cupressus sempervirens, assembly GCA_028749045.1. NCBI lineage: Eukaryota > Viridiplantae > Streptophyta > Pinopsida > Cupressales > Cupressaceae > Cupressus > Cupressus sempervirens. The sequence goes on along the minus strand of CM053786.1, from coordinate 610,708,272 downwards.
ATCTGATCTTTGCCTTTCTAAACCCTGTGAGTTACACTCTGCAAGGGTCTGGATCCTGATTCTCCTCTAATGAAATTAGTATATCTTCTTGCTTTCCCTTGTTCTTTTGATTAGTCTAAAATTTCCTGTAATTCAATTGCCAAATCAATCTCCCTTTGTTGAGCCAATTGAATTCATTTTCTCAACCATTCCAGAATGGGTATACTTTGGTCTCCCAGAATCACCAATTTCTCTTTCCTTTGGACTGCTCGAATGTCGATCTCCTCTTCACCTCCTAGACTATCCGCTATAAACTCAAGAACTATGGCTTCAAAATTTGGAAGATGTATTGCTACTGCTGGAGTTTCTTCTTCTAGTGGACCATCTCCATTATTAATAATTTCTCACTCTAAGATTTTAGCAAGACTTTTCTTTGTAGTGATATCTTGATCTTTCTCTCTTTCTTGCATGGACTTTTCATAGGCATTTATACTTAGTCTATCATGAATTGTCCTATCAAAATTTTCTTCTCACTCAAATCTCCTTATACTTGTCCCTGTATCCTACCTTTCAAATGTTTCTATCTCTTGAACACTTGGAGTGCAACTCAGAGAAGAGGGAGCATTTCCATGTTTCTGCTTCTTATTTTGAGGTTCCTAGATGACTTCCTCAATCTTAGGATGCTCTTCTCAAGGTACCTCCTTCCCTTTCTTGGTTCCTACATCCTTAGATGGAGTTCCTCTTTCCTCAACAATCCCCTCAAGTATGTTTCCTACTCTTTCATCCCTAAGTGGTCTATGACCAACCAACCTATATGTGAATCCATTATCTCGTGCAACTAACTTTTCAAGTTTACGCTCAATCCACTACTTTGTAAAATCCAAGACTGGCTTTGAAAGAGCTTCTAGATCTCTAACTTCTTTCCTCTTCCATTCATATGGTTGAGATCTCATTTCTAGATTGGATCCCTTTCACATCACATTTGGATCCTTCTCCATTTGATTAGGAACCCTAAATATATTACATTTTTTGATAATGTTCAACAATAACCTTGAATGCATCTTCTTTCTAATATCATTCTCATTTGCCACATTTTCCCAAAGGTCTTCAAGGTGAATCTTGTGTTGGTACTTTGATCCTCCTACTAATGGGATCTCGTTGTAAGCTCAAAATCATTCCTCTTTGGATAAAGTGAAAGATAAAAGAAGTGGAGCTCATTTGATGATCTCTTTGCAACCTTTAGACATGGGCATACCTCAGTTTTCTCTTCTCCTTTGGAGATTGGGAACTGTAATCCCGACTTGTTCTTCCCTTTCTGTATCTTGTCATAGGCTATAAGTTATCAAGTAAGCTCTAACAAGACCATCTTGTCCATTGGGTACCTAGGAAGTCTGTATGGCTCCATGGTGAATCCTATAACTTAGATGTATGAAAAGGTGGGAAACTGAATGAACCAGGTGCCATATTCTTTGACCAACTTCATCATAGCCATTGACAATCTCATATATAGCCTCTTTTGTAGTGTTTTTACTATGTGCATGTCAAATAAATCAGTAACCCTCATGTAATCATCCTTTGAATATAAATACAACTATGGGTAGCATTCATGGACTTTGAGTGTTGGGTTTCACTTCCAATTAGTCCTTTGCATCGTAGTCCATCATAATTCATTCTCCATGTTAGAATATAGATGACATACGAGCTCATGTAAAATTTCTTTATATGCTCTAGATTCGTCAACTGTTCATTTAGATTATCACTTATGACCCTGCCCAATCTATTTTGTCACCTTCCTCCATCACCTACTCAACAAAATACCACATCCAAGATTCAAATCTATAAGAATGAGGCATGCCAAATATGCAACTCAACATCATGATCATGTCACTATATTCACTCTGCAAGTCAAACCATACTATTTTCTTAGGAATCTTGGAATGATGCGATCTATTTCTTTTCAACCATCTTTTTTTGATTATTTCATCACAAAAATGGACTCTAGAGGAGTAGATTCTCAATTCTTTCTCTTATGTTTTTGTGACCATCCTTGGATCAGAAGGAATTCCAAAATTTTTAGAAATGGATGCTGGAGAAAAATCTACTAGAATATTTCATATAGAATCCTTGATGGTTCTGTCCTTAGGACTGTAGTGTTTGGTACAATCCACAATTAACTCTGGATGTTCAAAAGAAAGAGGGAAACCAGTCGCAACAACAATTCCACTTCTTACAATTCTTTTGGCCAGGTGTGTTGGGTGATGGTCATTGTATGCAACCATCCTCTAGTTAAAATATTTCAAATCGAGGCCGTCAAGGCTTGTATCTCTGGTTTCTGCCCACTTTGACACAATTTTGGATTCAGGATAGAATCCTCTCCTTTCATTCTTTATCAATTGCCCACACATTTCTCCTATTCCCCTATGTTCTGCCATTCTCCTTTCCTGCAAAATTGAAAATGTCCACACATAAGACTATGCAAAGAAAGTATTAAAAATAGATACATCTTGTCCATAAGACAAAGATTTTGGATTTTTGCCAAAATTTCCATACTCCTCTCAAGATTCACTTTTCAATATTTCCACAAGAAACATGTAGTTTCCACAAATCACTAAAAAAATGGTTCCTTTCTGATAAGATTCAAAATTTTCTATCATGAATTTCTAGAAAACTCCTCAACAATTTTAGCAATTTCCCCAAAAATCCTCTTTTTGAACTCTTTGAATTTCACTCCTATTCTCAATATGCTCTTCAAATTTTTGTGTGAGAAGGAATGAATGAAATGACTTATTATATAAATCATTCCTCAAAAAGGATAACTTTAAAGCTGTAGGCTAAAATTAGGTAGTAGCTTTACTTAGCCATCAAGTTTTCCATCTTTGGTGTCACTTGTCACTTTTTACTATTTGTTTCAAAAAGTTGCCATTATTGATGCTTTTAGGTTCAAGATGAAACTAAGTATTCCTTCATCCCATTTTGATTTCTTTTAATTTTTTATTAATTAAATATCAATTAAAATAATTATTTAATTAATTTTCATGTCTTAATGAAAACATAAAATTTCTTTCCAACTTTTCTCCAATATTTATTTTTTGGATTATTATTTAAACAACCAAATTAAATATCAATAAAACTAATCTTTAATTTTCCATGTAAATCCAAAAAAACTCCTTGAAAGAAAATCATTTTTTTTTTTCTTTTTTCTAAATTTCTTTTCAAATTTGGTATTTTTCTCAAATTTCCCAATATTTGAACTTTTCAAAAAAAAATTAACTTTTGGGATTTTTCATGAGATTTTGGATTTTCATCCTCAAGAATTTCTAATTTCTATAAGATTTTGGATTCCAAACTCCTTTTTTCTTCCCTTTAGAATTTTTTTTGGGGCGTCTTGGATTTTCACACTTTCCATGTTTTAACAATTTTTCACATTTTTCAATTTTTTGAATTTTTGGAAACTTGGGTGATTTATTATTATTATGTTTTTTGAATTTTAGAATTATTTCAAGTTTTCCAAATTTAACGATTTCTCAAAAACTTCCAAATTCATATGGGTTTTACCCATGTTAAAATAAATAAAAAATCCCCATTATGTGAAAAGCATACTCAATGAAAGGTGTGTGTTGTAGTTTTAATGCAAGTATGGATTATTTATCTATGGGAGGCATTCCATGGCTAACCCAAGTGTGCACTTCAGAATTTGTGGGGAGCAGGGTTTTTGCTGGACAAATGTTTTGTCCTTCACAAAATATTTCCACACTATCATCAACTCTTGCTCCATGGAGTATGGAAAGTGCAATTTTAAAGTAGTTGAGGATTTTGACCATTCCTTTCTGATGGTTGACTTGTGCTCCAAAAATTTTGGGAAATAATCTATGGCCAAACAAGGAAATCCACAATTGGCTTAGTTTGAAAAGTGGGGTCCTAGGCATGGGTGATGGTGACTCTTGGTCACAACAATACCTTCAATTTGACCTTGAAGCTCTATACTTCTATGCACTTACTCTATCTATTTTTTAATTGAATATGGATTTTTGATCAGTTCAATATACAAAATTAGATCTAAGTAATATAGCCACATGATCAAACTTTATGAGAATTTTATCACCTACATCAAAGGTTTGGAGAGTATTTTGACCATAAGTTAACAAAGTGAGGAAATTATGACTAGTTTTAAACTACTAAAACTTTCTTTTGATCATGGAAGTGGAATGTATTTTTTGTAAATATAAGGTAGGCAAGGTTATTGAGAGGGGAGGGATGAATTAGGAACCAATAAAACTTAATATTAATTCACCAATTAATCCTTCATATAATATTTTGATCTAATTGTATGCATGAAAGAATGAAAGAAAATAAATATTCATAGTAATTTGACACAAGATATGGTAACCCATAAACCTTCCAAATAGAAAGTAAAACTAGGTGGGGATGATACCCATAAGCTTTAATAGTGCAGTATAAAGTTGGTCTACTAAGGCTTACAAATGATCACTTCTGATGATTTTCTCTATTAGGAGCAATAAGGACTGTGAGGTCCACCTTGTGAAAGGATTTACAAAACATATAATGAAGTATGCACTTGATAAAGAGAATTTTGATAAGACTATTAAGTCAACCTTGTTAAAGGATTTAACTAATACACCTGTTAGGATAAACTAGTGGTTGATCTCTAATTTGCAACTCTGATTTGTTGGTTGAGATTCTTTGAATTGTAATGATGACCTTGATGTTATAGATTATTCTTTGTTGTCCATTATACTACTTATAGCCTTCTTAATTCCCACTCTTTATTATTCCATGCTCATGTAACACTCCTCATTTGGATATGATACAATGCTTTACATATATACCAATCCAAATCTTGACTTACTGAAGTCGGCTACAATACAAGTTTCACCAAAATCTACAAAGTTGTCCCAATTTTTGTAACTCAGGTTGTAAAGAAAAACTCGCTGATGTTTTGATACTTGACAACTACTGCCAACACTTGGCACCATCTAGCACTAGGTTGATGAACAGGCTTGGTTCATAGTGGTCACTTCTAGGTAGCTTGAATTCTATGAACACTATGAAACTCAAGATATAATGAATCACTTGATTGACACTCTATGGCTTGGTCAACACTAAATTCACGTTGCTAACATAGTGAGCTCAATAGATAATGGAAAACAAGGTTAACAATAAATAACTTGGTTAACACTATGTAACTCAGTTGACACTATGGAGCTTGATCAACACTAAAGTTTCTATCACTTGTATTGAACGACTTGGTAGACACTACTACACTTGGAATGAAGTGTACATAGGTTCTAAAGCTTAGTAGCAACTATAGACCTCGATAGCAATGTAAAAATTTGACTAAGTGTGAGTTACTAATAGACAAATTGACCTTAATGTAAACAATCTCCTCTTTTGGCATTAGTGACAAAAACACTTATCAAACCAAAAACTAAATACTCAAAATTAAAAGTCAAAACATTCTTTTATCACCATTCTATGTCTACAACTTGGTAACATTCTCTATTTTTCATATCTTTCAAAATTGCTTTTGTAAAATATATTTTTTGCTTCTCTATTCATGTATTTGTATAATACAATACTGCTCCCCCATACATATACCTTATATATCTTTACATATACTTCTCCCTTCTTTATACATATATACATTCATCTATACTTCTCTCCCTTTTTGACATAAATGTCAAAGGTGTATACTATATGTTAATACCAAAATGTGAAAGGAATTCACAATTTACCTTCAAGATCAATGCCATTGTCTTGTCCCAATTTTTTTGCAACACCTTACTTGTATGCAATGCAATCTAAAATTCTACTAATAACTCCATCATGTGATCAGCTATGGAGAATTTATTGTCATGGAAGAGTGTCTTAGCATGTCCAATGTGTGTCTGTAATGCATCTATGTTTGGAAGAATCATGCCTTGGATATTTTCAAGTGCACACCATTCATGTTTTCATCTATCTTTAACACATTATATTTAATTCCTTGTATGAAGATAGATGTATTAAACAACTTAACAAATAATAAAGTTACATTATTTATCAATGTTTCCAATGAAAAAAGATTAGTAGATAATTATATTTGGTTTATTGCAATTTTTTGTGCCACGCATTCCAATACCTTGTTCTCATACTTTCTTCTTACTCTTTGTAGAAACTATCTTGTCCATTCAAGCTTCCATTGAATTCCTAGACAAATCTTGCTAACTGATCCAAAATAGTTTGTGTACTATCAACCTTAATACTTAGTACATTCACAAATATGTCCTTTATATCTTCAAGCAATTGGGTTTCCTTTCTCTTCTCTTTTCTAAGCTTTTGTTTCTTAGCTCTCTTTTGGAACAATTCACCCATGGTGTTCATTTGATTAGGAGTGAAAGTAGAGAAATTCCAATTTATAATAACTATATCCTCATCTAGATTAATTTATTTTTCTTTACCCTTACCCTTATCTGGAACTTCAATATTAGCTTGAAACTTGTTCTCAACTACCATTGTACTAGCTATGGACACATGCGTAATAGAAACAATAGTAGAAACTAAGGGGCTAGCAAAAAATGTAGATATGGTACTAATAGTAGAATTATCTTGTTGCTACATGATTAAACTTGATGATGGAGGCACTTGCTACTTGGTAGATGAAGTGCTAGTCACTTTAGTCAATGTAATACTTAGTTGAATAGGTCCTAAGATTGGTTTCTCATAATTGGTGTTATAGTGGTAGCTAGAACCAACTCGGTAGAAGCTTTCTCTTAGCAAGATTGCACTAAGGCTTTGCTTGGAGAATGAGGAAATGAGGCCATTACTACTATTTCAATCTTCTCTACACTAGTTTCCTCAATTCTTTGAATCTTTGGTTCAAGACTTCCTCTAGTAGCTTCCTATTTTTCCTCCTCATCATCTTGATTTGCATCATCTACATCATCATCTTTTATTTCCACATCCTCTTCGTCATCATCACCATCTTCGTCATCAAGATAAACAACAAAATCACTTGGTTGATGTAGTTTTTAGGTGTTCTTCCATGTGTTTGTATCTTCCTTCACCACATATTCAATGTCTTTCATCAATATCATACATGTGTTAAATTTAAGAGTGAACTTTTCCTCATTATTCTTCAATGATTCCTTCATCTCCTTATTATTAAGACTTGCAATTAATTGCCTCAAGGTCTATTCATAGATATCCATGACAGTCTTTTGTACGTCTTCCCATCTTTTCTTTATTACCAGCATAAGTTCATTGGTAATTTGTTGTACAAGTTGATCTAGTGAGTACTTCCATTTTCCCAATTTTGACATAAACATGTCATCAATCTATTTTTTATCATTTGCATTCCTAGTTTCATATTTGAGAGATTTAAAATTTTCCATGCTAGCTCCTTCTTCATTTTTCTTTAACTTTTCTTGATGTGTAGGTGGATCTCTTATTAATATTATTTGGTCAGCATGCTCTTCACCTAACTTCAATTTCTTTCTTGATTTGGATACCCTTCTAGTGATACAATAGGGGATGAATTAGTAGGTCTAGTTATGACAACCTTAGCTTTCTTCCTTATAGGTTCTTCTTCCTTAGATTTTGTTTCCTCATCTTCATCCTCTACATTAACTTCTTCCACATCGTCACCTTTTTCTTCTATCAGAAGGAAAGTAGAATATGCTTGTCTAAGGTTTGCTATCCTCCTTCCTTTGTCAACTTCTCGAGGAAGCTTAATTTTAAGCTCTATTCTTTCCTTGTCTTCTTCATAAATCCTAAAATGAGATGCTTTAGGATCTTCTCTTTGAATGATTCAAAGTAGTTGTCCCTAATTTGTTATCAAAGTTTTCAACTATTTCCACAATATACTCAATTATTTGATATAAAACAAGGACATCTTTTCTCCACACTATTGAACCTTTAAAAGGGAATAATTTTTCCATAGAGAAAAATAATCAAGTCAAGAGTGAACTAGAATCCCATGAATTGTTCAAGATTGGAACCTCTAATGATCTCCATGTTCTTATTGAACTGATTAAATAACAACTTAGCAAAGTTGAATACCATGTTATTCTTCACTACTTTGAGAACTAGATCAACTGCCTCACATGATACACTATTGAGATGACTAGAGTTGTAGATTTTATGAGTGATCATGTGAATTTGAAACTTTAGTTCTATGTTTGTGATTCCTCTTATCTTCATTCCTCTACCATCCCACTCAACAAGAGTTCACTTCTCTAGTTCAACCCAACCTAGGGTTTTGGTCTCTTTGGCTCTATTCAACATTGGAAGACTAGTAATTCTATGAATGATTTTCTTATATATTTGAATAGGTTGCTCCAATCACAACTACCCATTTTGAAATTGGCTCAAGATAAATCTTATCCACTTGACCTTGAAGTCTCTTGGCATATGTGATATGTGTGTCAAGCCCTTGGCTTCCAAATGTTGATGCTCAGATTTTAGGATGCCACTCACACATAACTCATTCAATGCTTCATTCATCTCATTAGTGCCTACCTCTTGAATAGAACAATAATAACATGAATAGATATTGTGCATGAGAAATACCTTGGGAAGAATTTGTGATTGTGCACTAGCTTGATCAAGGGCTTTTGCAATTTCTATAACCAACTTGAAGTTTGTTGACTCACAATCAACTCCTCAAACCAACATTTAAGACCCTTTCTTAAGTTTACTGCTAGAAGATGCCATGCTTGGTAGGATTTTTGTAAACTTCAAAAACTCTCCGACAACAAATGTTCAATTTTCTTAGGGGCTCTACAATTTTTTTTTCACTAATAGCTTTGGAAATTTTTGGTGAAACAATGCATTTGCTTTCTTCCTTTTAACAAATTTCCCCTTACAATCACCATTAATGCTTGGTACATTTAATCACTTGATGATAGGCTATCTTTCACTTAGTTTAGCTTTTAATTCTTTGTATAAATTCATAGCTTGGCAAAATCATTATCAATTGGTTCAGTCTTTAATAAATCAGTGTCCACATACAATACTTTAGTGTATCCTATCCTTTCTTAGCAAGGTCTTGTGACCTAACCTAATTTGGTAAGATCTTGAAATTCCACAACCACTTGGTGATCCTTGTGCATCTTGAATACTAATATGGATCTCTTCTTGTTATTGGTTGGAACTAATAAGGGATGTCTATTTCAGAATCTTAGTTCTAGTTATTCCCATAGGGATTCAAGTTGAAATTCTTGAATCAATAAACTCTTGAGTGACATCTTATTCATGACTTGGGTTTGCATTCTCAAGATATTTTGGCATCCATTGCTACTTCATCTACTTTCTAATATTTTTAGCCTTCACTTTATTTTCATCTTCAATTGTTCCTATGTTCATATAGTTCTTGGCAAGATGTCCAATTTCTATACAAATGAAACATCTTTTAGTGGTATCTCTTTTCCTCATGTGATGTTTCACATAGTTTGCTCCAATGTGTCCAAATTTGCTATAGTAGTGGCATCTACACCATGTTTTATTGTCCCATCCAAATATTGCTTTCACAATTTGTTCTACTGGATTCAATTTCTTGGTTTTGCATTCAGAAGATTTGTGTCTTTGTTTATTTCAATTGAGACATCTACCTTCAAACTTCAATTTCTCTTTAAATTCACTTGCTCTATGACCATTCTTATTGCAACTATAACAATTTCCATTGAATTTTTCTTTTCCATTACTCGAACATTTATTTGATGTATGACGTATCTTACCACAATGATTGCAAGTAGTCCTTTGAATCTTTTAAGCTCCTTTCTTGGATGATTCACCTTTTTCTATATAACTTAATCCTTCTTTGCCTTTGTGTCTATAATGATTTTGCTTATTCAACTGATTCATACTTTCCTAAGATTTCATCATCCTTTCATTGGTTTGCTTCTTAGTGTTTAGATCATTCTACAGCCTTTCATTTTTTGACCTTAGATTCATAAGTTCTTCATTTTCACTTGTGAGCTTATCAATGAAGTCTACTTGCTAAAGGGATAGATGTTTAATTTCATTGTTCTTTTCTTCTATATCTTCTTTGCCTATCTTTTTTGTCCATGACTTCACATAATCTTACTAATTGGATTTCTTATTCTCTTTTCAACTTTCTAACTTCTTCTTGAAGATTGTAGTTCTTTTCTAATAGTTCTTTGATTGTTTCACTAGCTTCATTTCAACTTATTTCTAGATAGATATCTTGATTTCTCTCTTTAGTGTAGATGTTGTCATTCATTTGTATTGTAAGATCTTTCCTTCTTTTCAATTATTGAGAGAGTTTCTCATATTCTTTCTTTAGTTGCATAATGGCCGATTCAAGATCCAACTTTTCATTATCAATAGCCATATCTCGTCTATATACCTCCATTGCCTCTAATCTTTGCTCAAGCTATTAAAATTCTTTTTTGATAATGATAATTCTTTGATACCAATTGTTGCAAATATAAGGTAGGAAAGGTTACTAAGAGGGGAGGGGTGAATACAGAACCAAAAAATGTAATCTTATTTCAACAATTTATCCTTCATATAATATTATGATCTAATTGCATGCATGAAAGAATGGAAGAAAATAAACATTCATAGAAATTTGACACAAGATATGGTAACCTAGAAACCTCCCAAATAGAAAGTAAAACTAGGGTGGGGATGATACCCACAAGATTTAGTACTGTAGTATAAAGTTGGCCTATTAAGGCTTACAAATGATCACTTCTAATGATCTTCCTTTCTAGGAGCAATAAGGACTGTGAGGTCCACCTTGTGAAAGGGTTTAAAAAATATACAGTGTAGTATGCACTTGGTAAGGAGATTTTACATAAGACTATTTTGTCTACCATGTTAAAGGATTTAACTGATACACTTGTTAGGATGAACCAATGGTTGATCTCTTATCTATAACTCTCATTTTCTAGTTGAGATTCCTTGAATCATAATAATCAGTTTGGTGTGATAGATAAATATTTGTTGTCCCTTATATTGATTATAGCATTCTTAATTCATACTCTTTCTTATTCCATGCTCATGTAACACTCCTCATTTGGATATGATACAATACTTTACATACATATACTATTCCAAATCATAACTTATTGAAGTCAACTACAATACAAGTTTCACCAAATCCACAAAGTTGGCCCAACTACTATAACTTAGGTTTTGAAGACAAACTTGATAATGTTCTAATACTCAACAACTACTATCAACACTTAGCACCATTAGACACTTGATTGATGAAGACACTTGGTTTATAGTAATCACTTCCAAGTAGCTTGAACTTGGTCAACATTGTGTGACTTGGTGAACACTACAAAACTCGGCTTATACCAAATTACTCAATTGAAAATCCATGGATTTTTGACACTAGGTTCACATCGCTAACACTATGAACTCGATAGACACTGGGGAACATGGCTAACACTAAATAACTTGGTTAACACCATGCAACTTGGTTGATACTATGGAGCTCAATCAACTCTAGAGTTTCCATTACTCAAGTACTCAATAACTCATTAGAAACTACTACACTTGTTATGAAGTGTACATAGGTTTTGAAGATGAGTAGCAATTTTGGAGCTTGGTAGAAACATAACCAATTGACTAAGTGTGAGTCACTAATAGAAAAATTGACCTTAATGTCAACAATATTAACTTGTGAAAATATAATTTATTATCACTATATGAATTTGTATTATATGTGATTAGATCACTCTACTAGATTTATTAGACATAGATTTGAATTACTATATAAATGAGTTTCAGTTTGTAGCTAAGTAATTTTGGCTTATCCCCAATCCCATCTACATTAGAAACTAACCTCCTCCAAGAGACCAACAATCTTAGCCAACATTTTAGTAAAGAAGGGTTGAGAATCTAGTAGAATACACCAACTTAACTAAAAGGAAAGTTGTAGAATGCATCTAGACACCAACTCTTTTAATCAATTCTTATGAATTATGTATTGGACCATAGATTGAAATCCAAAAAAAATGAACTACAACCATTTGTGACGTTTTCAGCTAAGGTGGAATGTGCACTTTTCACAACCTATCTAGTGAGGAATCAAACATTTAAAATAAATGAAAATAAACCCCACATAATTTTAAGCTTTTGATCAAGCACTCTAGAAAATGAAGTTTGACATGATGTGTATCTCAAAATGTTTTACTTTAAGATAAATTATTCTTCTATCATCATTTAGGAAAAAAGTGTTATGTCGAATTTGACCTCCCTAGGGTTTATTTATTTACTTGCAAAGTAAGTTAGATTATAGCTATCAATTAAGACTTGTTTTGGATTTAATTGTAACTCTAGTTCATTGAGTAGAGACCCACTTCCACAAATTTGGTAATGGGAAGAGAAGAGAAGCCACCAAAATATGTATATGAATAAATCTTTTTTAAATATTAGCCTAAATATTTGTAGTTTTGTATGGACTATAAACTCAATACATGCAAAAAATTAAGGAAATACCTATGACATTTCTAATATTGGTGCATTGGAAAACCATTGAATATGTTACATTCATGAAGGGCATATCTACAAAGAATATTGAAAACTAAGAATTTGCACAGAAAATTTTTGAATGCTAAAAAAACAAAAGACAATACTATGAGTGCTTCTTTACTCACTAGCACAAACTAATGTCTTCAACACCATAGAGAACATAAAGTACATGATGTCAAAGTTTTGCAGTTAAACAATTGGACTTTACCAAATATATAAATCAAGGACTCCATTGAGTCTTCATATAGTTTTTATCCTTTAATCAATTTTATAAGGCATATGACATCTCATTGGTCATCATTGAGCCCTTTTCCTACACCATGATACAATACAAGTACCATTACAAACTTAGATCTTCAATTTTAATTCTCCACTTCCTAACACCTCTCAAAGCATATCCTAGCTCCAATTTCATTTCAAGAATGGGACAGAAGGGTTCAAAATGGGAGTGCTCCATTAAAGAGGTACAAATCCACACATAATGATTATAATACCCTAAGAGGCTTGTAGATGAAAATTAATGGAAAACATTTAAGAATGGCCCTAATCAAACAATTGACAAGTATGAGTTTGATAGAAATCAAATGAGATACATCAAATAAATAGTCTTCACCTTCTTGCATCACAATCTCTTTGACCTATTTCACCAGGTCGCTCAATATGCATGTAAATTTATAAACTACGAAAGTGAAAAACCTAGCGTGAAAGAAAAAAGAAAAATGAAAACTAGCAAACCTGTAAACTAGAAACTAAGAAGCTTTGTGGAGTCAAGTGACCAAAAAAAAAAGTTCCTTTCAAAAAATGTGTATAGCTACCTATAGAATACAACTATAAATCAAGTCCACCAAACATAAGGTATTTTTTCAAGCTTCTAAATGGCACAAAAACAATGACTACTTGCTACCATTTTAGAGATCATGTAACATACATGTTTGTAGTACTAGCTCAACATTAATGTCAAGTTATTAGAAATATTTGTATTTTATCTTATTAAAATTAATTCAAACCACTATCAAAAAACTAAACAACCAATCAACAAAAGTTTTGAATAATATAAATTTAATTTAAAAAATTCATTTTAGTAAATACTATAGTTAAAGCTATAGATTCATAATTTTGTAAAAGAAAGTAATAGACATAAAGGAGGTGGAAACATAAGTTTCCTACCTATAAGGTAGGGACTAATAATAAAATGATAATAGAGTCATTGTCAATTTTTTTAGTGTTAGTATGTCTTAACTTACACAAAATATTATGTACCAATATCGAGTCCTCACATTTCACATGTTTGAGACACTCAAAGCCCTAGACAATCTATTAGAAAAAAAACATTTGGTGTTTGAAAAACCAACCATAATAAAAATTGAATCCTAACAAGTGAAAAATGGCAAATGTGTGCTATCAAAACTGACATATATGTCATCTTTTGAGACTTTGATAGGTTTAGAAAATAAAACATTCCAAATGGTTGAAAATTCCAATAACGACTTCCATGTCCAATAAATGTACTACTTTTCTATAAATGAATAAAAATATATGACAAACACCATCCCACATTTCCTTTAGAGTGTAATTCCAAGGCGTTTAGCCCTCATCATTTTGGTAACATTGGCATTAATACTTCTATCATTATAATGTTGTCTCCTTGGTAATTTTTTATTTTGTTTTCTCAACAACTATTTATGCATTGAATGTATTTTATGATGGTGTGTTAACACCATTTTGAGAGAGTGTGATTCTTTTTTTAATCAACCAATATTAATTATTATAATAAATTGTAACTAATAATAATAATAATTTTATAATAATATTAAGCTTACTAACATCGAGATTAAAAAATTTATATTCCATTATAAATGTTATGGTTTGAAATATTAGTTGTAATAATATATTAAATTTAAATTTTTTAATTTCTTATTGATTAGTTATATATTATTCATTTTAGTTTGAAAAAAAGATCAACTTTCAATCTTAACAAAAAATATTAAGATTAATATTAAATAAATTTCATTAAATGATATTTTAATGTTTTGAATAAAATTCTTTAATCTTATTCCTTAGACCTGTATGTTAATTTTTACATCACTACATATTAGTAGTGCTTTTACTTTCTTGAGTGCATGCATTGCAGTTGATATTATTATGTTGAGAGGCATATGCAATGAGAGCAACAATTCCTAGCATGAGAATATGCCAATTAATAATCTATGTAAGGAAAAAATATTTGATGAGAGTTACATATGAAATTCAGTTTTTAAAAATTAATTTAAAATTGCAAATGCCATTTGGCATTCACAAAAAACTTTAAAACCAAATTAAAATATGTAATACCATTTGGAATTCATAATTATTATCAAATAGAAATAGAAAATAAATTTGGTGGGAGAGACAAACAAAATTTATTTTAAAATTTAATTTAAAATAGAAAATGTCATTTGGCATTCATAAAAATGTTAAAAATCAAATTAAAATATGTAATTCCATTTGACAATCATAATTATTAACAAATAGAAATTAAAAATAAATTTGATAAAGGTTACAAAAAAAAAATAAAAAAATTTAGAAATCAATTTAAAATAGATCCCTTGTCAATAAGAAAGAAAAAAGAGGAGTAACAATTTTTTAAATTAAATATTAAATTTTCAAATAATAAAATAATAAAGCATTCCTGAAATAATAGATGATCAAAATAATTTCATTAAAATTTAAATATTAAACATTTTTAAAAATATATTTTTGCACGCACACTCAAACTTTTTTTTTGGGAGTGGTAGAATTTGAAACAATTTCAGGGAATGAAATGAGACATCCATTGGGGGATATGAGGAGCCTCTCACAAGTTATAAAGAAATGCTCCTCATTTCATTTTTATTTTGTGGTTTTATAGGGAGGAAGATGTGAAGATTATTGTAGGATAAGATTGATATTTTGGAGTAATTCTTTTGTAGGTAAGATGTCTACTTGTATTTTTTTGTTTGGTTTTGCATTTAAATTTAGATTTAGTAATGTATTTAGATTTAAATATTGATTTAGTTTCAAAATTAGTTATAATATTCTACTTTGATTTAGATTTCAATTTTAGTTAATTTCAATTTTATTTAGAATTGCATTATAAATTATTTAGATTTCCATATTATAGTTTAGCCTTGCATGTTTGATTTTGATTTAGATTTGCATTGAAAGTCCATTTGATTTATTTATTTGATAATACTTTTTATTTGCATGTTTTTAATGTACATGTTTTCAATTAGTTTTAAATTTGCATATTTTATATTAGTTTTACATTTACATATTTGAAAATGGTTATGCATTGCATGTTTTAGATTTGTATGTTTCATAGTAGTTTTACATTTACATGTTTCAGAAAATTTATATTTTCATGTTTCATAATTAAATTTTATCATTAAAGTTGATAGTAATGTTGTGATATCAATAAAATTTATATTTTATTAAATTTAATAATTTATCTAAAATAGATAAATATTATCTTTAGTTTAAATTTTATTTAAATATTCACTTATTAAATAATAAAGTAATGAAGCATTCCCAAAATAACAATTGGCCAAAACAATAGGAAGCCAAATGGAGGCTAAAATATTAGGCCTGAAAATATAGGGCAGTCATTATAGTACCTAATAACCAACCTGCAATGAATAGAGAAGGTATAGTAATGCTATGGATAACCCAGTATCGAAAAATAGGGCTGAAATAATCTCATTAAAAAATTAAATATTAATTTTTTTTTAAAATATATTTTTGCACGCACATTCATACATATTTTTGTTGGGAGTGGTAGAATTTGAAACAAAATCATGTAATCTGAAGAGACATCTATTGGCAGATATGAGGAGCCTCTCACAAGTTATAGAAAAAGGCTTTTCATTTCATTTTCATTTTGTGTTTTTGGAGGGAGGAAGAGGTGGAAATTATTGGAGTAGATTTAAGTTTTTGAAGAGGAGTTGATCGAAATTTTGGAGTAATTTTTTTGTAGGTGAGATTATACTATTATTTTTTATCATTTTATTTAGTTTTGCATTTACATTTAAAATTAGTTATAATATTCTACTTGATTTATATTTAATTTTAATTAGTTTCATTTTGATTTAGAATTGCACACAAAATTGTTTAGTTGTGCATATAATAGTTTAGCCTTGTAGGTTTGATTTATATTTACAATTGCATTCAAAATTTAGTTGCTTTATATATTTGATAATACATTTCATTTGCATGTCTTTAATATACATGTTTCAAATTAGTTTTAGATTTGCATGTTTCATATTTGTT